>CM045465.1:2892114-3025956 GCA_024666655.1 Dascyllus trimaculatus | reverse complement strand
GTTCTGGTCCATGTTGACATGATAGCATCACCTGCACATCCATGATGCCAACCTCCCGTTCCACCACATCCCAAAGGAGCTCTACTGGACTGAGATCTGGTGACTGTGGAGGCCGTTGGAGTCCAGAGAACCCATTGTCATGTTCTAGAAACCAGTTGGAGACGATCTGAGCTTTGAGACATGGAGCATTATCCTGCTGGAAGTAGCATCAGAAGATGGTCCACTGTGGTCATAAAGGGATGGACATGGTCAGCAGCAACACTCAGGTAGGCTGTGGAGTTTAAACCAGTTGGTACTAAGAAAACACCCCCCACACCATTACACCACCAGCAGCAGCCTGAACCGTTGATCCAAGGCAGGATGGATCCATGCTTTCATGTTGTTCTGACCCAACCATCTGAATGTTCAGCTGAAATGGAGACTCATCAGACCAGGCAGCGTTTTTCCATCTTCTACTGTCCAGTTGTGGTGAGCCTGTGTGAATCGTAGCCTCAGTTTCCTGGTCTTAGCTGACAGGAGTGGCCCCCGGTGTGGTCTTCTGCTGCTGTAGCCCATCTTCTCCAAGGTTGTTGTGGTTCAGAGATGGTGTTCTGCATTCCTTGGTTGAGTTCCTGCTGCCTTTCTATCGTCTCCAACCAGTCTGCTTGTTCTCCTCTGGCCTCGGACCATCCTCTGTAAACCCTAGAGATGGTTGTGGTGATAATCCCAGTAGACTCAGACCAACAACCATGCCTCATTCAGAGTCATTTAAATCCTAACTGTAATAGCTGTTTGTGTTAACAAGCGATCAAACAGGTGTACCTAATAAAGTGGCCAATTTCAGTAGAAGGACTGAAGCAAACTGTTGCGTTCATTCATTCTGAATAAACAGCTGTTATTTTCCCACAGCTGGCTCATTTTTGATGAGTGATGCTAACTGCAGGTAAACATGCAGGATTCCTCGAACATTTCACTGCTTTCTTTGCCGTTCGGAGCCAGAAGGAGTAAAACCGACTGTAACAGCTGGAGCCGTTTGGCCGTCGTACCTCCGTGGGAGCTGCTTGAATGATCGAACCTTCTGGCTGACAGCGTTTCTGCTCCCTGATCTGATTCCCCACAGCGTCTGGTAAAGAATTGCTCTAATAATAACATTAAAAGGCTGTAAAACGTGGTGAGGCCGGAGTTTAAGGAGCAGCGTTCCGTCAGCTGGTCGACTTTATTACAGGAGAACCTTGGATCGGCCCTCAGACCCCGTAATTCATCTTTTTCTTCTCCCTCTGCGACCGAACCTCAGTCCGTCTGAGTCGCTCCTGCAGACGCCGTCGATGTTTACCTGCAGCCTTGTAGTGTGTTTTTTTGTGTTTGCGTGTCATCACCTGGAAAAACAAAGGCTCGCCGGTTGCCATGGAAACAACACATCCCTTTTTCCCTCTCACCCCAGACTTGAACGCCGATCACTCCCTCCGTCTCTCTGCCTCTTTCACACACATGTGCGACTTATAGCGCGACGGTTTTCCAGAGGCTGAAGCCGATAACGACGCCTGTCATCGCCTCGTCAGTCAGCGTCCTATTTAAGGTGCACATCTGCTCTGTAGTAAACAATCTGCTCAGAAAGCCTCTTTTAACGTTAAATAAAAGCTGTTTTCTCTCATTCTTTGGAAAACTCTTTGACCCTCCGAACCCCGAAGCCCCACCAGGAGCTTTGAATGACACAATTTATCACAGCTGCAAACTGTAAAAATGGAAATAACTGTCGGGTCCTTGAACGAGTCACCTGTGACTGCAGTTCCTTCGGAAAACAAATCATCAAAATCACTTCGTCTAATTCAAAAATTCACCAAAAATTAATCGATTGCTTGAATCAGATTCTGCAAAAAACAAAAAATTCTGCTGTCCTTGTTGCAAACGTAGACACATGATCGACTCCTCTGTGGCCAACAGTCATGTGACTAAAATTGAGTAACTTTTTTTTGCCAAACTAGGTTGAACTGCAGGCTGTGTTTACTTAAGGCAGATCTAACTTAAACCAGTGGCGTTAATGTGACTCGTTAAATTGGATAACCTCAATTAAGTTGTGTGTCACCAATTACTCTTCACGTCTTACTTAAAAAATCACAAAAAATGAATCGACTGCACGAAACAGATTCTGTAAAAAACAAAAAATTCTGCCGTCCTTGTCGCAAACGTAGACACATGATCGACTCCTCTATGACCAACAGTCATGTAACAACAATTTAGGGAACTTTTTTTAACCGAACTAGGTTGAACTGCAGGCTGTGTTTCCTTAAAGCAGATCTAACTCAAACCAGTGGCATTAATATTACTGCATTACTTGTTAACGTGTATAAACTCAATTAAGTTGTGTGTCACCAATTAATCTTCATGTCTTATTTACAAATTCACCAAAAATTAATCGATTGCTTGAATCAGATTCTGCAAAAAACAAAAAATTCTGCTGTCCTTGTCGCAAAAGTAGACACATGATCGACTCCTCTGTGGCCAACAGTCATGTGACTAAAATTGAGTAACTTTTTTTAACCGAACTAGGTTGAACTGCAGGCTGTGTTTACTTAAGGCAGATCTAACTTAAACCAGTGGCGTTAGTGTGACTCGTTAAATCGGATAACCTCAATTAAGTTGTGTGTCACCAATTACTCTTCATGTCTAATTTAAAAATCACCAAAAATTAATCGATTGCTTGAATCAGATTCTGTAAAAAACAAAAAATTCTGCATTCCTTGTCGCAAACGTAGACACATGATCGAGTCCTCTATGACCAAAATTCATGTTAATAAAATTAAGTAACTTTTTTTTTGCTGAACTAGGTTGAACTGCAGGCTGTGTTTCCTCAGTAGGAGTAGTTACACATCTCTAGTACACAGTAAAAAGTGTTTATAAAATACTGTTTTGAAGAAAAAAAATGAAAATTTCAAGTTGACTTCTTTAAAATCAAGTTGCAGCAATGCTTATTGAGATGAATCAAATCAGAATCAGGAATGTTCTGTCGATCCCTGAGGGGAAATTGCTTATCATAAAAATGATTTAAACAGATCTCACTTAAACCAGTGGCATTAATTGGATAACCTCAATTAAGTTGTGTGTCACCAATTACTCTTCATGTCTGATTTAAAAATTCACCAGAAATTAATCGATTGCTTGAACCAGATTCTGCAAAAAACAAAAAATTCTGCGGTCCTTGTTGCAAATGTAGACACATGATCGAGTCCTCTATGACCAACAGTCACATGACAACAATTTAGGGAACTTTTTTCCGGCTAAACTAGGTTGAACTGCAGGCTGTGTTTACTTAAAGCAGATCTAACTTAAACCAGTGGCATTAGTATTATTGCATTACTTGTTAACGTGTATAAACTCAATTAAGTTGTGTGTCACCAATTACTCTTCATGTCTATTTACAAATTCACCAAAAATTCATCAATTGCACAAAACAGATTCATGTTGGTTCCAGGTTGTCAACAAACTTTGTAAAATAAACGATCAAAGAAATTCAACTTTCGTTTTTGTCAACTGTAAAAAAAGATTGTCCACGTTGGTTGTTCTGTTTCCACGGAGGGGCAGGATTTTATATCGTGGTGAAAAACTGGAGCAACAGCAACAAAAAAAAACCAACCCAGAAACTGTCTGGAGGGTCGGCAGGAACCAAAAACTCACCTTCAAATTAAAAGCCTTTAAAAAACACGTGATGCTGCTGATGTGGCTGCTTAGTCTTTTCAAACAAGCCCAACGATGGGATGAAGGCGCGCTGCCGGTCAATGAGCTCTGATTACCGTCTAGGAGGTGGAGAGGCGAGGAGGCGGAGTGGAGACAAAGGGAAGGTGAAGTGGAAAATGGAGGTGTTGGGCCGGCAATTATGATGGAGGAGCAGCAACGTGGCCAGCTATTCTGCCATTCCTCACACATCGAACACATTGATTTCTCGGGCGAGCTCGTTCATAACGGCTCAAGTGAGCAGATGCAGCCTCGCGAAAACAAGAAAGAGAGCGGCGGAGGCGGTAGATCACTTCACGTACCGTCGCTACATGACGCTTCTGTGAGAAAAAGCCAATAAAGGCACGTCTTCGGTCATTTTTGAGAAAGGGTAAGTGGTGTTTTTGGCGTTCGGTAACAAGAAAATGGTCCTGAAGTCAAACTGAAGGCTCCTTTTCAGTGAGAAATCAACATTTGGACTCACATAATGGTGGAGAATGGAGGCGGCGGTTATAGACTCTATAACCCTGTCGACCTCATGGGGAGGCTTACATTGTGGTTGGTGCCTTCCCCCGGTTCCTTTCATCAGCCGGACTGACGAAGCCGTTACCTCCGCCCTTGAATTTAATTGGCCCCTATGTGTCACTCAGACGTGCACGTTCAAAGCCAAGAAGTCGGTGGGGTTATTTAGACCGTTCTAAGTGGCCGGTATTAACACGAGCAGCGTTTGCCCTCAATTAGAGCCGCTTCTCTGCACACAAGACTGATAAATTCACTCATGTGCAACATCAATATTCATCAAACTGTGCGGTACCAGTACTTCCTGTATGCTATAATGTGATCTCCAGCTGTCGGCCTTCCTACCGTTCACTTGTTTACTTAATCGAGCTGTTTATTGACTCTTTTATTATAGTTTTTTTCCTATTGATTGATGCTTTTGCTGTAGATTCTCAGTCATCCAGGTGATCCTCAGTAGACGTCTTTCTGGCCCTTGAAGACTCTTGAAGGCTTGGAGGTGTGAATAATGGTCTTGCCAGGGTGGATCTCGCCGTTCGAAACTATTGGATGGATGGATCTTAAACCTGCGTTATAAGGATCCGATAAGTGGTGCTGTAGATTCCCCTCCCTCTGGTTGTTCCACTTTAACTACTCTCTCAAACCATCCATCTATACGCTGTACTCTATACTTCCTCTTCCTTAAGATGCAGGCGGACTGCTGAGTGCGGAGTGATTGCTTAGTCTTCCTGTATATACAATGCCATGAAAAAGTATTTGCCCCCTACAGAAATCTTCTATTTTGCATATTTCTCCCTCTTAAATGTTCTGGATCATCCAACTAATATTCATGTTTATTGAATATTAGACAGAGATAACCCACAAAACACAGAAAGTAATTGCCCCCCTGCACCCAATAACTGGTTGATCCCTTGGCAGCAACATTAAATGTTGGTTCCAGCTTGTGATCAGTCTTTTCCATCACCATGGAGGAATGTTGGTCCACTCTTCTCTGTAGAATAGTTTCAATTCAGTCACATTAGAAGGTTTTCCATCATTAAGGTCTTGGCTTGACTCGGCCACTCCAGAACCTTCATTCAGTTCTTCCTGAGCCCCTCAGAGGTGGACTTGCTTGTGGTCTTTGGGTCTTCGTCTTGCTGCATGAACCATTAGTGTTGATCTTCAGGTCATGAACTGATGGTGGAGATTCTCCAGGAGGATTTTCTGATAGAGAGCAGAATTCATGGCTCCATCAGTGATGACAAGTGGTCCAGGTCCTCCAACCATCACACTACCACCACCATGGTTCACTGTTGGTAGATGTTCTTCTGGTGGATGCAGTATCAGCTTTACACCAGATGTAACGGACCCATGTCTTCTAAAAGTTCCACCTTTGACTCATCAGTCCACAGGATGTTATCCAGAAGTCTTGGAGCTCATCCAGATGAACCTTTATGTTGTTTTTGGTCAGTAGTGGTTTGATCCTTCAACTCTCCATGGATCCATTTCCTCCCAGAGTCTTCCTCATTGTGGAATCATGTAGACGGACCTTAACTGAGGCCAGTGAGGTCTGCAGGTCTTTAGATGTTCCTCTGGGTTCTTCTGTGACTCCTGGATTAGATATGGATGCTCTTGGAGACATGTTGGTGGTTGGTCCACTCCTGGGAAGGTCCACCACTGTTCCATGTTCCTCCATTAGTGGATAAAGTCTCTCACTGTGCTTCTCTGGAGTCCCAGAGCCTCAGCAATGGCTTTGTAACCCTCCAGACTGATGGACGTCAGTGACTTTGTTCCTCATGTGTTTTTGGATCTCTTTAGAACGTGGCATCATGTGCTGCTTTTAGAGAGCCTTTAGCTGCTTCACAACACCAGACAGGTTCTATTAGTGATGTTTAGATCCAACAAGCCTGGCAGTGATCAGATGCGAGGCTGGTTTAAAGTAGGAGCTACTCACACAACAGCAGCATGGGTGGAGGTGCTGGGAGCTGAAGGAGCCCTGTTTTATATTTATTTGCTGCCATCAGTTGGGAAATAATTGCTTTCCTGTGTATTTATTTGCGGTCCAAAGCGATCTCCTCTTTAACCCGCTGTTCTGTTTTTGTCGTTAACCATCTGGTTCCAGGTAACTGAATGCTGCTCGGCCGTCGTCGTGTTTTCAGACGATTGAATTGGCGCCAGTGTTCTAGTAATCGTTGCGTCCTCCTAAGAACACTTCCGCCCTCAGAGACGAGGCCTGATTCTCCCGCTGCTTGTTCATAATTCAGGACGTTTGAAGGGGTTTGTGAGATGTGTGGTCAAATCCACGAGGAGATGCTAATGAGAGCGAAGAGGTTGGGGTTGCTGAGCAGCTGCCTCCTGAACAAATTAAGCTGCACTGTAAAAAAAACAAACCAATAAATAAAATAATCGGTAAAAAAAAAAAAAGAGTAAAAGTCATCTGGAGGCAACGATGCCAGAAAAAAGAGGCAAAGAAGTGGCGAATACTGTAAAAATAAAGGCAAATATTTGTGAATAATCTTATTTTTTAGCTAATTAAATTAATAATTACATACTGTAATAGAAGAGATCACTGCTTGTAAAAATACTGATTTCTTATGTGGACTTTTCTGCACATCGTTGGCCTTTTTCATGTTTTAATTAAACATTAAAACATTTTTTGTGTTTTTTTTAATAGATATGATCTCTATCTATTAATTGAACAAATCAGAGAACATCTGTAAAACAAAGCAAAAAATTATTCATTATTTTTAAATCCTTAAAGTAAATAACTTTTCTTTCAAATAAAAGCAAACATCTGAAAAATAATTTAATTTTTTTCCTATTCTGGATTTTATAAATGCTGAAACAGAACGACTTAGAATCCGTAAAAATACATTAATTTTATTACTTTATTTACAGTTTTAGCCTGTTTGTTTTTGTTTGTTTGTTTTTTATACAGTCAACATTACCGTTAATTATTTTTCTGTAATTTTACCAGACATTACATGTATTTCACAAAACAAGAAAAAAAGCTCAAAATAATCTGCAATTTTTAATCTTTAATATACTTATTTCTTCTTCAAATAACAGTAAATATTTGTACAATAATATTTATGCTGATTTAAATCGAGTAGAAAATAGCTTAAATTTTTGGTCAATCGCTGTAAAAAAAACTTATTACCATTTTAAAAATACAGATTTTGGATTTGGACATTTGTTTTACAGTTTAGGCATTTTTATTTTTATTTTTTGCAGTTAAATGTAATAATTTAATACTTTTGTGTGTTTTTACAAGATATTATCTCTGCCTATTAATTTATAAATCAGATTTATTAATTAAGATATTAATAAATCAGAGAACATCCCTAAAACAAACAAACAAAAAGTTATTTACAATTTTTCAATCCTTGAAATAAATATTTTTTTCTTTCAAATAACAGCAAATATCTGAGAAATAATGATTTTTGTTTTGCTGATTTAAGCACAGTAAAAAAAAAATACTGCAATTTCATAAATGCTGTAAAAGAACGAGTTACCATGTGTAGAAATAAAGACATTCAATGAGGACTTTATTTACAGTTTTGGCCTTTTAATTAAAATGTTTTACTTAAAACTAAAACAGGAAAAATCTGTCTGTAAAATACAAATTCAAATAATTTGTAATCCTTAATATACATCGTTTTTTTTTTAAATAACAGTAGATATCTGTGAAATAATATTTTATACTGTTTTAAATAGAAAATAGTGTGATTTTATGGTCAAACACTGTTAAAGAACTAATTACCATTTTAAAAATATAAATATTTAATGTGGACTTTTTTTATTTACAGTTTTGGCCTGTTTGTGTTTGTTTGTTTTTGCTTTATATTTTCATACAGTCAAAATTAAAATGAATAATTTTACTAGATATATGTATTTTTTTTAATAAACAGGAAAAATCTGAAAAATAAGTTGAAAATAATTTGCTGTTTTTTAATCCTTAATATAATTTTTAAAAAAAATTTAAATACCAGTAAATATTGGTAAAGTATTATTTTTATGCTGATTTAAATATAACAGAAAATAATATACCTTTATGGTCAAATGCTGTAAAAAAAAAAAAACAATTATCATTTGTAAAAATACTAGTTTTTGTTTTGCTTTTTGTTGTTTTCTACAGTCAACATTACTAGATATTGGATGTTATTTTACAAAGCAGGAAAAATCTGTAAGATAAGTTCAAAATAATTTGCCAGTTTTAATCCTTAATATACATATTTCTTATTTTTAAAATCACAGTAAATATTGGTAAAAAAATATTTTAAATGCTGTAAAAGAACTATTACCATTTTTATTTTTTATATATTTATTTATTTTTTACAGTCTTGGCCTGTTTTTTGTTTGTTTCTTCCAGTTACAATGTAAATTAATACTTTCCTGTGTTTTTATTCGTTAATATCTCTAATAAATCTGTAAACTGATAGTAAAATCCCCGTTAAACCTGTTTTAACATCATTTTTTACAGTGTTGCCTCCAGTAAATATGCAACAAACGTCTTCACACGGGACTCGTGGAAGTGACACATTTGCAGTGACACTGCCACGAGTTTGAACAATAATGAGCTGATGGCGGCGCTGGCAGGGCGGAGAGACAAAACCAAAGTCCCAGCTGGGAGTTTAGCACTGAGGCTGCATTAGTGGAGGATGCAAGGCAAAGCAGGCTGCTCTCCATGAAGGCAAAGACGGGAGATTAGGGAATTATCTTTGTCTCTACTGCAGTAATTGCTTTCTATCTGGGCCAGAAACAAATATAAAAGCACGCGGCTGCAGATCAACGTCCTCCAGTATTTTTTATTGTTGCTAATTATGATTCGGCTCCTCAGCTGCAGAATCTCATTGATCCTCAGCGCGTTCGCCGCCGCTCGTAGGTGTTTGCAGCGTTCATTGCTTTTTGTTGAAACGTCGATACCCTTAACGCGCCCTGAGGAGTCTGGGGAATGCTGATTCATGTTCATGAGGAAGACGAGAGGCGAGTCGAACGGTTCAGAGTTGAACAAATGTTAAGCAGCTTACAGGCGGCGGCATTTTTCACAGGAAGGTAAACTGAGAACCGTGAGGTGGAAGTTGTAGTTTTAAAGCCGCATCGAAAAAGAAATGAAATGTTTCAAGACAAATAGTTCACATTTTGAGACATAGGCAGGATCGTCTCTTTTATCGGATCCAAATTATTTAAAATTTAGATTTTCTAGATAATACGCACTTCAAGTATCGTAGATCAGTTGTAGTACCTGGTTGTTCCACCAGGTGGAGCCTCTCACTGTTTAATACTGTAGCGCTACTGTAGCTAGTAAAGGAGCCCCAAGACAGAGACTTGTATGAGGCTAACTGACCTCAGCCTAGCGGACAGGTGTTAGCCTGAGTTGGTATAAGTTAGAAAATGGCTTTCCGACCATCTAAGAAATCTGACAGCCATTTAGCTTCTTTTTTATTTCACATTTCTGTGTTACCATAGATGGAAACAAAAAAATCAGGCACAGGTTTGTGCTGATTCCGGCCACAGTAAAAATCCTCCTCCTAATCAGATCTGGTCCTGTTGTTGCGATCAGACGTGGGACATCCCTAGAAATATTAGCTGGTTAGCTTAGCTTAGCATAAAAGCTTGCTAGTTTGTCTCTGTCTAAAGTTAAAGCGGTGGATTCTGGGAGACTTTGTTGCTCAACAGGCGACTATCCTGGTTGCAATCTGGTGAAAAGGTTGGATGTTGAGTCCCGTGAAAATGCACCCCACCACATGGAAACAACATCAACCAATCAGGAACATGTGGAGGAACATGACAATGGTCCAACATGTTGATGTGACCTCCAGACTTCTGAATTAAATTGATTTTTACCTCTGCCAAGGAGGTTATGTGATGGCCGGCGCTGGTTTGTTTCTTTGTTTGTTTGTGTGCAAAATAACTCGAAAAGTCATGGATAGATTTGGATGAAGTTTTCAGGAAATGTGTGAAATGGGACAAGGAACACATGATGACATTTTGGGACTGATCCGGATCACCGTCTGGATCCAGGATTGTTTTTTAATGTAAGTGTAATCGGGTGGACAATTAAATGCGGTTTACTCTAAAAGCCACCAGAGGGCGCTCTTGTTTTTGGGGTAACCCCCTCTGACCACATGACATTTTGGGTCTCCACGCGACAGACAGCGACAGTGACGGAGTTCTCTTTCCTTCCTGAGCGACATACGCACGGTTGGGCCGGCATTCTTATCTCCGGTTGTCTAAGAAGCTGGGAGGCTGTTAGGAGCTGCCGCGCTAGAGGCCACGCCTGTTCATTAGGTCGGATGGGGTGAAGGCCGCATTGTCGGTAGGACATTTGAACTGTATGTAATTACATTTGTATCTGTAACGTTCCATACAAAATATGTGAATTGGGAGATTGTGTTGGGGGTTGACTGAAGCTCCTTGGCGGAGGTATGAGCTCTCTGAGAGCTTTTCTAGTTTGTTATTTTT
The DNA here is from genome assembly GCA_024666655.1 of Dascyllus trimaculatus. Lineage (NCBI taxonomy): Eukaryota > Metazoa > Chordata > Actinopteri > Pomacentridae > Dascyllus > Dascyllus trimaculatus. Next base: position 3,015,309 of record CM045465.1, on the reverse strand, counting down.
ATTTGTGTCCATGGATGCCTCAGTCCACACTGTTCACCTGCACCTTTAAGTGGCCATCAGGACCAATAGGAACACTTTCCTAACATTCTGAGAATCTGAAGCGTTTTGCACATTTTCAGTCTTAAATAATCCTCACAATGAAGAAGCTACAAAAGGTTTTTTATAGCACCGCTGGAGCTTCGGAGCACGGTCTGATGTCTGCTTTACCGTGTGGCAATATCATTAGGAAGTTGCTGCTCCCAGGTTTCCACATGCAGTGACGACAGTGACGCCGTGACTCATCCAGAGATGCCTTATTCAATTAAAACACGCCGCTTGGATCGCTGTGTTTTGGCTACAGAGGCCCCGGTGAGCTCTAAGTGAAATTAACAAGCGCAGCAATGGTTATGACTCAGACGCTCCCTCCATAGATGTTGGCTTTATTAGGTCGGTAAATTATCTTTGGCTAAATTATTATACAAATAGCTTTTAATGGGAAACGGAGAAATTCAAATATAAAGGTAATGGTGCCCTTGTTTCTTGTTTCCTCTGAGTCCTCATCGTGTGCTGGCTCCTCGTGTCATTTGCATTAGGGGCAGATGTGCAGCTGGGAAGTCATGGATCTCAATAATTCTTTAGATTGATTGCCAGTCGACTTTAAAATGGCTCCAGAGATTCTATTATTGGCCGAACCGCTCACAGAGTGAACACGGAGATGCTTCAGGTCTCTATTATGCAGCGTGCAGCACCAGTGTGGCTTATCTGTAGGCAGCAGCTGAAGATCTCGCTGCTTTTAGCGGCGACAGCAGCGCGGTGATAACATCTGCAGTGTTTTAAGTTCACCGCTGCTGTGATTCACACCTCCGCTTGGTTTCATTTTTATCAAAATACCAATTAGCAAACACTGTGAAAGAAAAATTGTAAAAAAAAAAAGGTGAAAAAAAAAAATAAAATAATGGTATTTTTAGCTGATTTTAAATAGAATAAAACTGCATAATTTTGCATTGTTTCACACATTGCAAAAGATTTGATTTTCACTTTATGTTCAGTTTTTTTACAGTGAGCATGTAAATATTTTTTCTCAGATTTTACTAAATATCTATAATTTCAGTGTAAAACTGGTAGAATTTATAAAACAGTAATTTAAAGGGATTTCCAATTTTTCAAACTCCAAAATACTCTAAAAAATACTATTTTTTTCTTTTATATAATGATAAATATCTAAAATATAACACTATTTTTTTCTGATTTAAAGCCTGTAAAAAATCTATGTTAGTTTATGGTCAACTGTTGTAGTAGAACAAATTACCATTTGTGAAAATATCATTTTTTCATGTAGACATTATGTACAGCTTTGGCCTGTTTTTTTATGGCCAACATGAGAATGAATACTTTTTTGTGATTTTTACAAAATATAATCTGAATTTAAAAAACAAACAAACAAAAAAAAACAGGGAAAATCCGTTAAATAATTCACAATTTTTCAGTTTTTCACATATATATATTTAGCCTTTCGAATAATGGCAGATATCTGGAAAATAATGATTTTGTTTTTGCTGATTTAAACGCAATAAAAAAGTGGTAAAAAGTTGTCGATCTGTACACGTTACGCTGATGACATTCTAATATATACACCACTAAAAATCCTCTTCAACCGCAATCACCTGTGGAGTTCCTCAGGGGTCGATCTTAGGGCCCATTAATTTTTTTTCTATATGTTACGCCGATGAGACTCTAATATTTATGCAACTAAAAATCCTCTGCAACCTCAATTATCTGTGGAGTTCCTCAGGGGTCGATCATAGGGCCTATTTAATTTTCTCTAAATATGTCACGCTGATGACACACTAATATATATACCACTAAAAATCCTCTTCCACCTCAGTCACCTGTGGAGTTCCTCAGGGGTCGATCTTTGGACCCGTTTATTTTCTTTCCATATGTTACACCGATAACACTAATATATAAACTACTAAAAATCCTCTTCCGCCTCAATCACCTGTGGAGTTCCTCAGGGGTCGATCTTAGGGCCCATTTATTTTCTTTTTTATATGTTACACCGATAACACTCTACTATATACGCCACTAAAGATCCTCTTCAACTTCAATCAACAGTGGAGTTCCTCAGGGGTTGATCATAGGGCCCATTTAATTTTCTCTGAATATGTTACGCTGATGACACCCTATTGTATATGCCACTAAATCAGGACAATTCTACCTGTTTTGCACCTATTCCAACCAGCCTTCAGGAGGTGAAGTGCCGGATGGCTTAAAACTGTCCATCCATCCATTATCTTCCGCTTATCCGGGGCCGGGTCGCGGAGGCAACAGTCTAAGCAGAGAGGCCCAGACTTCCCTCGCCCCAGACACTTCCTCCAGTTCTTCCGGTGGGACCCCGAGGCGTTCCCAGGCCAGCCGAGAGACATAGTCCCTCCAGCGTGTCCTAGGTCTACCCCGAGGCCTCCTCCCCGTGGGACATGCCCGGAACACCTCCCCAGGGAGGCGTCCCAAAGGCATCCGGAACAGATGTCCAAGCCACCTCAACTGACCCCTCTCGATGTGGAGAAGTAGCGGCTCTACTCCGAGCTCCTCCCTGGTGACCGAGCTCCTCACCCGATCTCGCAGGGTGCGCCCAGCCACCCTGCGGAGGAAACTCATTTCAGCCGCTTGTATCCGGGATCTCGTTCTTTCGGTCATGACCCAAAGCTCATGACCATAGGTGAGAGTCGGAACGTAGATTGACTGGTAAATACAGAGCCTCGCCTTTTGGCTTAGCTCCTTCTTCACCACGACGGACCGGTACAGCGACCGCATGACTGCGGACGCTGCGCCGATCCGCCTGTCAATCTCGCGCTCCATCCTCCCCTCACTCGTGAACAAGACCCCAAGATACTTAAACTCCTCCACTTGGGGCAGGATCTCTCCACCGACCTGGAGAGGGCAAACCACCTTTTTCCGGTCGAGAACCATGGCCTCGGATTTGGAGGTGCTAATCCTCATCCCAGTCGCTTCGCACTCGGCTGCAAACCGCCCCAGTGCACGCTGTAGGTCCAGGTTCGATGAAGCCAACAGGACCACATCATCCGCAAAAAGCAGAGACGAGATCCCGCGGTCCCCAAACCGGACCCCCTCCGGCCCCTGGCTGCGCCTAGAAATTCTGTCCATAAAAGTTATGAACAGAACCGGTGACAAAGGGCAGCCCTGCCGGAGTCCAACGCGCACCGGGAACAGGTCCGACTTACGGCTGGAAATACGAACCAGACTCCTGCTCCGGTCGTACAGGGACCGAACTGCCCTTAGCAAAGGGCCCCGAACCCCATACTCCCGGAGCACCCCCCACAGGACGCCACGAGGGACACGGTCGAATGCCTTCTCCAAATCCACAAAACACATGTGGACTGGTTGGGCAAACTCCCATGAACCCTCGAGCACCCGATGGAGAGTGTAGAGTTGGTCCAGCATTCCACGACCGGGACGAAAACCGCATTGTTCCTCCTGGATCCGAGGTTCGACTATCGGCCGGATCCTCCTCTCCAGTACCCTGGAATAGACTTTCCCGGGGAGGCTGAGGAGTGTAATCCCCCTGTAGTTGGAGCACACCCTCCGGTCCCCCTTCTTGAAAAGAGGGACCACCACCCCGGTCTGCCAGTCCAGAGGCACTGTCCCCGACCGCCACGCGATGTTACAGAGACGTGTCAGCCATGACAGTCCCTGCACATCCAGAGACTTGAGGTACTCAGGGCGAATCTCATCCACCCCCGGAGCCCTGCCACCGAGAAGCTTGTCAACCACCTCGGTGACTTCAGCCCGGGTGATGGGCGAGTCCGCCTCTGAACACTCAGCCTCTGCCTCCTCAGTGGAAGACATGACGGCGGGATTGAGGAGATCCTCGAAGTATTCCTTCCACCGCCCGACGACATCCCCAGTCGAAGTCAACAGCTCCCCACCTCCACTGTAAACAGTGTTGGTGAAGCACTGCTTCCCCCTCCTGAGGCGCCGGACGGTTTGCCAGAATTTCCTCGGGGCCGACCGGTAGTCCTTCTCCATGGCCTCCCCGAACTCCTCCCAGACCCGAGTTTTTGCCTCCGCAACGGCCCGGGCTGCGGCACGCCTGGCCTGCCGGTACCCGTCAGCTGCCTCAGGAGTCCTATGAGCTAGCAGCGCCCGATAGGACTCCTTCTTCAGCTTGACGGCATCCCTTACTTCCGGTGTCCACCACCGGGTTCGGGGATTACCGCCACGACAGGCACCAGAGACCCTGCGACCACAGCTCCGAGCAGCAGCTTTGACAATGGAAGTGGAGAACATGGTCCACTCGGACTCAATGTCTCCAGCATCCCCCGGGATCTGAGAGAAGCTCTCCCGGAGGTGGGAGTTGAAGACCGCACTGACAGAGGGCTCCGCCAGACGTTCCCAACAGACCCTCACAACCCGTTTGGGCCTGCCGAGTCTGTCCGGCTTCCTCCCCTGCCAGCGCATCCAACTCACCACCAGGTGGTGATCAGTTGACAGCTCAGCCCCTCTCTTCACCCGAGTGTCCAAGACACGCGGCCGGAGATCAGATGACACAACTACAAAGTCGATCATCGACCTCCGACCTAGGGTGTCCTGGTGCCAAGTGCACTTATGGACACCCCTGTGCTCGAACATGGTGTTCGTTATGGACAAACTGTAACTAGCACAGAAGTCCAATAACAGAACACCGCTCGGGTTCAGATCAGGGAGGCCGTTCCTCCCAATCACCCCCCTCCAGGTCTCACTGTCATTGCCCACGTGAGCGCTGAAGTCCCCCAGTAGAACAATGGAGTCCCCAGTCGGAGCACTGTCCAGCACCCCTCCCAGGGACTCCAAGAAGGCCGGGTACTCTGCACTGCTGTTCGGCCCGTAGGCCGAGACAACAGTCAGAGACCTGTCCCCAACCCGAAGGCGCAGGGACGCGACCCTCTCGTTCACCGGGGTGAACTCCAACACGTGGCGGCTGAGCTGTGGAGACGTGAGCAAGCCCACGCCAGCTCGCCGCCTCTCACCATGGGCAACTCCAGAAAAATGGAGAGTCCAGCCCCTTTCGAGGAGCTGGGTTCCAGAGCCCAAGCTGTGCGTGGAGGTGAGCCCGACTATATCTAGACGGTATCTCTCAACCTCCCGCACAAGCTCAGGCTCCTTCCCCCCCAGTGAGGTGACGTTCCACGTCCCAACGGTTAGAGTCCGTGTCTGGGGATCGGGTCGCCGAGGCCCCCGCCGTCGACTGCCGCCCGATCCACATGGCACCCGGCCCCTACGAGTCCTTCTGCGGGTGGTGGGTCCGCAGGAAGGCGGGCCCACGTCGTCCGTTCGGGCTATGCCCGGCCGAGCCCCGTGGGCCAAGGCTCGGCCACCAGGCGCTCTCTTACGAGCCCCGACCCCAGGCCTGGCTCCAGGGTGGGGCCCCGGCTGCGCCTTGCCGGGCGACGTCTCGGTCCTGTTTTTTAAACTACTCATAAGGGCTTCTGAACTGCTTTTAGTCTGACCCGTCACCTGAGACCTGTTTGCCTTGGGTGACCCTACCAGGGGCATAAAGCCCCCGACAACATAGCTCCCAGGGTCATTCGGGCACTCAAACTCCCCCACCACGATAAGGTAGCAGTTCCAGGGGGAGGGCTCTCCCCCTGGCTTAAAACTGTCTTAAACTAAATGAAAATAAGAAGGAGGCAATTGTGTTTGGTCTAATCAACAAGAAAAAATAACCTTAACTTAATAAATCTGAGCGTGTACGGTTACATCTCAGCCACCTCAAGGCAGGAGGGTATTATTTCCATGGAAAGGAAGCTTCTAAAGGTGTCATTTTCCAGCACAGAGAGGAGTTTTAGAGGTTAAATCAGTGAGTGGAGGGTGAATTTAACAGCAGAACGCCCCTGACATGAGATGGGAGGACGAGGCGAGCCGACGTGGAGCGACCTCGGTGCTAACAGGCGTTCTCATCCCAGTTTGCCGACTGCCTTCAGGAGACAGATCTCTTTAAGATCTTGCTGTCTCTTCAAAACACATTAGATTCCCCTGTTCCACGTCTGAATGCCTCGGGCGTCCTCAAATCACTGAGCCAGCACTTTAGACTCCACGATAAGAAGTTTCAAAGCAGCGTTTCATTCAGCCTCTGTCTGCCACGTTTTATCCTTGAAACAAACTTTCTCGTGTTTTGTTTTTCCACCTGTTACTTTCCCTTCGTTCCACTGATTGTTCAGAATATTTGCTGCGCTCTAACGGATCAATCAGGCTTCGATTCGTCTGCTTAATCTCCTTTTCGGAGGCTTTGTTTCGAGCGGCGCGTCGTGAACCGTGTCGCACAGCTGTTCTGAACGAGCGCTGCCCACTCGGCTCGTCTCAAGGCCGATCAGACAAGAGCTGCCGGTGAGTCGTGTGGAGACGAGGCGGCGTTTGAGGAGAATTCAGATCAAATGTGAGGAGGTCTAAACTCAGCAGACATGAGAGTTCTGGTAAATCTGTAACAGCGGCTGTGAGTGGAGTCACTTTTTAGCCCGATAGATGAGGAAGATCAGGAGTGCTGCTGTGTTTTGTCACCTGGAGGTACAGTGAAGGTACCGAGTGAACTCATCTGGAGACGGTTCCCCAATTATTTGAGCTAAAACTGCGTATTAAGAAGCCACGGCGGTTAAAATACCAGCGGATTAAATTTGGATGACAGCAGTCAACTGCTGTTTCCAATTACAACAGATTCTTTATTCCCTGTGGCTCTCAGCTCACCTCTGCTTAACTCCATGTTCTAAGACAGCAGCTCCTTTCCTCTCTGGGCTTTCCTTTCCTGTCTTTTCCTTTCCTTTCCTTTCCTTTCCTTTCCTGTGGTTTTCTTTTCCTTTCTTTTCATGTCCTTTCCTTTCCTTTCCTGTCTTTTCCTTCTCTTTCCTTTCCTCTCCTCTCCTCTCCTCTCCTCTCCTCTCCTTTCCTCTCCTCTCCTTTCCTTTCCTTTCCTTTCCTTTCCTTTCCTTTCCTTTCCTTTCCTTTCCTGTCTTTTCCTTCCCTTTCCTTTCCTTTCCTTTCCTTTCCTTTCCTTTCCTTTTCTTTCCTTTCCTTCCCTTTCCTGTCTTTTCCTTGTCTTTCTTTTCCTTTCCTTTCCTGTGGTCTCCTTTTCCTTTCCTTTCCTTTCCTTTCCTTTCCTTTCCTTTCCTTTCCTTGTCTTTCCTTTCCTTTCCTTTCCTTTCCTTTCCTTTCCTTTCCTGTCTTTTCCTTCTCTTTCCTTTCCTCTCCTCTCCTTTCCTGTCCTTTCCTTTCCTTCCTTTTCCTGTGTTTTCCTTCTCTTTCCTTTCCTCTCCTTTCCTCTCCTCTCCTCTCCTTTCCTTTCCTTTCCTTCCCTTTCCTGTCTTTTCCTTTCCTTTCCTTTCGTTTCCATTCCTTTCCTTTCCTTTCTTTTCCTTCTCTTTCCTTTCCTCTCCTTTCCTTTCCATTCCCTTCCTTTCCTCTCCTTTCCTTTCCTCTCCTCTCCTCTCCTTTCAATTCCATTCCTTTTCCTTACAGCATTTCCTTCATTGTTCTGTTTTCTCACTTCTTTCACTGTCTTGTCTTTAGAATTCTTTCCTCTCCTCTGTCTTTATTTTCTTTTTGCTGGAGTCCTCGGCAGGTTTAACCTTATTTCTTGCTCAGAACCGATGTTGGATTATTTAGTAATGTGAGACTCGTCCCCAGTCAGACGTCTTTTTTAGCCTCATTAAACATAGAAAGTCCCCCTACTGCTTTAAAAATGCACCTTGCCTGTTCAGTTTGTCATCGTATGAGTGGAAAAGAAATTAAGTTGAATCAACTGCGAACGTAGACAATGTTTACAGAAAGAAAAGCTTACAGATCGCGGCATTTTTTACGGAAAGATAAGTAGTGAATCGTGAGTGTAGCAACAAACAAGGTAGAAGTTGTACAGTTTTAATCTTAGATAGAAACCACAACGTCAAAAGGAAATTAAATGACAAAAAATAGTAATAATAATAATAGTTGTTTCATATTTTTCTAGATAATACGCACTTCAGGTATAGTAGGCTAGTTGTAGTTCCTGGTTGTTCCACCAGGTGGAGCCTCTCACTGTTTAATACTGTAGAGACCAGAGGAGGAGGGCTAGTAAAGGAGCACCATGACAGAGACTTGTATGAGGCTCAGGCTAACGAAATAATGAAAAGAATCAACCATAACTTGATTTAACACGCTTTAAAGACACAAAGAAAGTTTTCAAACAACAAGAAAACAATCATCTGTAGGAAATGACCACCTTGTAACAGTGATGTCTGGAAGGACATCTGCTTATGTGCTTCTTAAAAATGTGATTGAATGAGCTGCGTGAACTCACTGGTGTTCATTCATTCAACTGATCACTTTCAAAATGGCTGACGTTCATGTTTAGTCAATTAAAAAAGATTTAAACAGATTCTCCATGATGATTAAATCGGGATGGTTGTGATCATCCTGCTAGCGCACGCTGCTGTCAAGAGGCTAACGTTAGGCTAATGTTAGCTACACATATTAAACTGATCATTAAAATCTCTTACATGTTTTGTTTTTTTCTCACTGTGAAGTTTTTGTTCCGTTTTGTTTGTATCATGTGAGGTCGTTCTGATGGCACGATGATCCTAACAACAACCTGTAGTGTGATGCAGTATTATTTTAAATCTGCCAGTATGTGCACGCTTCCTTTCCTCCCATCTCGTGTTCCAGAGAATCACATCTGACCGATTAGATTTCCTCTGTAGGAGAACCAGATCAGATTCAGATCACATCCAGCAGCAGGTATGAAGGTCGTCTCTTCTAAAGATGCCGGTCACTCTCTGCTCTCCAGCTGCTCAGCACTCTTTCACTGATGAGTCCCTCAGAAACGCTGGTCTCTCTGCTTTTAAGAGCCATGTTTGATGTTATTTGCCTGCTGCACTGATTGGTGCTCGGAGCGAACCCGCTGTCTGCATTCCAAACATGTACCGGCTGTTCTGTTTGACTCCTGGCGAATGAGACGGAGCGACTGTGTCGTCCTTTGTAGAACTGAATGTAAAGAAAACTAAATACCTTCCACCTTTTCCAGCAGGGACCTTGTACACAGCAGCTTATTTAGAAAGAAAAGGCCTTTTTAAATACACTTTTCACTGCTGCTGTACGACATGACTTCACTGAAATCCCAGCGAAAATCTCACAACAGCAACATGGAGGATAAATATTATCGATCAGCTCGTTGATTCATTTTTGTCAAAGCCCAAGAGAGAAGTGGGTTTACTGATGAGTTAACAGTCAAAACGACAGGCCTGCATCCCAAAACATCGCATTTCTAAACAACTGAACTGTACTTTTAAATGTGTGTTGAGGGAAATTATTCTTTAACGTGCCACAAATACGTTTCAAATCAATATACAGTGGGGTGAAAAAGTATTTGCCCCCCTACAGAAAGCTTCTATTTGTCACTTGTCAATTCTCATTTTAATGTCAGACAAAGAAAACAATACCGTCCCTTTAAACCTCCCCAAACCAAGCTGCGCCTTTTTTAACGTTCAGTACTCGGAAACCTGAGGCGTAATCCTCGTAGACGTGAATGCAGCAGTACTTTAGTGCACATTTTATTCATTCGTTTTCACTCTTTGTGCAGGGAATTCAGGTGTAATTCGGGTTGTTGATCTGCATACTAGTAAACGCCTACTTTTATCAGCTTGCACGCTACTGTATACCACTTATCTGACCTCTATTTAAAGGCTTAATGTACTTTATACCACCACATTAACCAACCTGTTGCTTTATAAACTCTTTGTACTTGAGTATTCTGCATGTTTGTTGGCGAGACGCTTCTCTAATTTCCTCTGAGTAGCTTCAAAACGTCCTTTGTTGTGTCTGTTGGAGTTCGCCTCCCTGAGTTTGTCTGGTCTGCAGAGACTGAACCGTCCCCTTTACACCTCCCCGGCCCAAGCTGCGCCTTTGTTAAGATTCAGCGCTCGGAAAACCTGAGGCGCGACAATCATTTCCGGGCTTAAGTCGCCGCTTTCTCACAGCGTGTGTCAGCACAAAACCGACAATGAAAAGCAACGCTGACAAACAGTGAACAAAAGAGCTTCTTCTTCTTCTTCTCCGCGAGCGCTCCACTCCTCTGTTCCCCCTGTAGGTTTTTAAGCAGCTTATTAATAATTGAGCGATAGAGGAGAGTTGCGCGATGGCAGATCTATCACCATCCTCCCTCCGCCGCTGTCACAAGCTCCGCATGGCGAGATGGATATTGGACCGAACTCGTTCTCGCTCCTTCACGCGGGGTTTTTTATTTATTTTCTGGCGGTGGTAGGAGGGTAGAAGCAGGCCAGCTGTATTATGTCACCATTTAAAAACGTGATAATGAATTTCTGCCGGCGTGAAAACGTTGGAAAAGGAAGTACAACACAGCGATAGGACGGGAGGTGTGAAAGAAACTGATCGTGCAGTTTGCGTTTAGTTCGGATGCAGTGTTTTCCTCACAGCGTGGCGTCTCCCATATGTTTTAGAGCTATTAAAAAATGCACATCACAGTGTTCTGGTGTCTCCGCTCTGCTGCCCGCTGGTTTGGGATCATAGCAGCTGATTCTTGCATAATAGTTGTTGTATCAAGCAATGCATGAGCGGGGGTTCAACCTCTTCAAAAGGAAAAATAGCTTCACCCTTCAGTTTCTTGCCGTTCTTCTGAAGACGGACAGCGTGTCTGCAGGGAAGCCAAACTGACCGCTGAGTAATACAAATCTCCCTCGGAAAATCAGAGGGACTTTAAAAATGCATGTCGGGTCTTCAGCGTCCAGGTGTGCCTCCGCCGCCGTGAGCCGACTCTGGGTTGCATAACCAGGCTTTCTGAGCACCGAATGGGAAAGTTACAGTTGTCAATCTTTTCACCTTCTTTTCTCTGCAGCAGTGAGTTACAGAGGTGGACAGAAACTACACAAGCGACTGGCAGGAAAACCTGAAAGCGGCCTCCTGCTCTCTATTGATTGGCTCCTTTGATGTGATTGGTTTCAAACTGGAGAGACGGCGGGTTTGTTGGCGCTCGCGTCGAGACTCTGAAGCCTCAAGGTTGGGTTTTGACAGCAGCTCCCCTCGGTTCAGAGTTTTCTCTTTTTGATATTTTATTGTGCCTCGCTGCCTTTTGGTGTCTAAAAAATCTATCTGTTGGAAAGTTGCAGGATCAACGACTCGTTTCTTTGACATTTTTGGTTTTCTTTGGTTTTGGTGTCAATAGTTCGAATAAGGGCATCTAGAAATCTAGCTTCAGAAGAAGTATTCTGACAGTAATGATGGACAAGGACTGGAGTTAAATCAAAGAGTTCGATTTTAGAGTGATCATGACTTTCATTGAGGAAGGGCTGACTTATACCCCTTTCCACCAAGAAGAACCAGGTCCTAGTTCTGGTGCTTAGTTGGTTCTAATCTGGTTCCTCCTAAGAACCTGTTTTCTTTTCCATTGTCAAGGAGTCAAGTTGGAGCCATTGTGTCACCGTAAAACCACTACGCTAGCATCCATTACATAGCAGTTAAACAAACGCAGTAAGTTGATGATAATATCTATGTTTATCTCTATAGATGGTCTTAAGGCTGATTGTGAGGCGGAGGTCCTCCTGTTGCCTGGACACATCCGTGATCACGCTACTGGTGGGACACAACTGTAGCGGATTTCAGGTCAACAGTTTGTGCTAAACTTCCGTGTGTCCCGGGAGTCATTCCAATACATGTGTGATGGGACCAGGGACGTCCTGGAGAACAAGGACACTAATTAGCGCTTGTGTGTCCCTTTCCACCGTTGATGGTTGGTCACCATAACCCCGCCCCCAGCCCCTGACGTACTCGGTGCTTAGCTCTGGACCAGCAAAGAGTTGGTGCTTGCTGAGCTCCAGTTTATAGAACCTGGAGTCGGTGCTTAGGAGGTGGAAACACAAAGAAGTGGTGCTAAGTCAGGATCTGGCTCTGGACTAGACCTGGAACCAGCTCAGTGGAAAAGGGGTAACCATGTCCTAGTGGCCGGAGGAGGGGGATGAACAAAACATATCTGTAGAAGAGATAACAGCTGATGACTACAAGTTAATGGGCTGACATAAATCAAACTGGAAGGACAGGATGCTTGTCTTTCGTGGTAGCTGTAAGGTCAAAGGAAATGTTAAACATATAAAGTAAGTAAAAGTGGCAGTAGATTCAGAGAAAAATCTTGGTGGATGGAGGTAAAGGAGGAACTCTGTCGCACTGTCTGTTTGAGCATAGCGGTTCGAGGCAGCATTAGCCTGCTAGCATCAAGGTCATGGGTGAAGTAGACCAGATTCTGATACGGAAGAATAAGATGTAATCCAGCTTTGACTTCATACCTGCCTAAATATTGCAACACTAAGTCTGACTGCCGTGCAAAAGTATTTGCCCCCTACAGATATTTTCTGTTTTTGTGTATTTATCACACTTATGTTTCAGATCATCAAACTCATTTTAATGTAAGACAAAGATAACCCAAGAAAACACTAAATGTAGTTTGTATATGATTTTATTTATAGAAGGAAAAATGCTGTCTTGCTCTGTGTGAAAAAGTAATTGCCCCCTTAGCAACCAATCTACCAAATGACTATTGGGTTCAGTCTCTAAAAGCAGCACATGATGCCACGTTCTAAAGAGATCCAAGAACACATGAGGAACAAAGTCATTGACATCCATCAGTCTGGAGGGTTACAAAGCCATTGCTGAGGCTCTGGGACTCCAGAGAAGCACAGTGAGAGACTTTATCCACAAATGGAGGAACATGGAACAGTGGTGGACCTTCCCAGGAGTGGACCAACCACCAACATTTCTCCAAGAGCATCCATATCTAATCCAGGAGTCACAGAAGAACCCAGAGGAACATCTAAAGACCTGCAGACCTCACTGGCCTCAGTTAAGGTCCATCTACAGGATTCCACAACCAGTTGTTAAGTTCAGGGGGGCAAATACTTTTTCACAGGGTGATATAGGTTTTCAATGATCCTTCAATAGCCGATAATTTAAAAACTGCATGTAGTGTTTTTTGGGTTTTCTCTGTCTAACATTCAATAAATACAAACATTAGTTTGATGATCTAGAACATTTAAGGGTGCGCCGTCTGCAGCAGTTTTTATCTAGAGTTGTCTGTTGTGAGTCTGACATTGAAGCACACTGGTGCAATAAGCAGAAGCTTTTATCTGCCAGTAATCCCTTCGTACTCCGACGCTTTAAGGGACTGTACCTGTTTAATTGTGTGAAAGTAATGTGAGGTAATTCTACCGTGCTACTATGATGCTGATAACATGTATTAATGCTGAATTAGTGAAGGCTCCATTGCTGTTTCATGCGTGTTTTCCCTTCAGTCCCTGCTTGTGTGACTCCATTTATCCATCCGTCCATCCGTCCATCTGTCCGTCTGGTGCTCAGCCCCTGGCAACCGCTGGCCCCTCCGTACCCTCAGATAAACACAGCTGCTACCCTGCATCTGCAGACGGGAGCCCAGGATACCGACGAGATTCGATCAGCTCCACTTAAAATGCTGTTTCTCCGTAACGCTACAGGACCCGAGGGACTCTCAATTATTCAGGGAAGGGCAGATCAAAGCCTCTGCTTTTCCAGAAAGCAGTTTAGATTTCGAAACCCTGTTGGAAAAAGGATGCACTCTCACCTGTCGCTTGCTCGAAAACGATCAAAACAAGGCTCCAAGTCGCATGTACATTGCCTCCCTGTGATTATTCTCCTCTCCCTGCACCATATCTCCCCTTGGTCTGGAGGTAGTTATTATTATGGACTGATAAAGAGTCAAAGAGTGCATGAATAAATCCTTCTTCAAGTTCCCCGCTGTGCTGGAAATACAAGAGGAAGCACAATAAAGCCTTCTTACCTCTGAAAATCACGGATTATACATAAGGAGCTGGAGGGCAGCCGTCCATTGTGCTGTAGCCTCACTTTAGTTCATGAGAGAAGCATTTAAAAGACGCATCTGGATGTTTTCACACCTTTTATTCACCCTGGGCTCGTTTCTCGCAGCGTTGCCAAGTAAAGCTCGGCTCCGTGCGAAGATGACGCGTCGTGTTTTCATTCCATTCGGCCACCTTCAGAGATGCTTTAACCTTTCCACAGAGTCATAGCAGTTGTCTGCCGCAGCTTCCAGTGTTTTCGCTAATCGAAGCCAGCTGTCTCTTGGCCGTAGCTTCGTATTTAGCAAGAACGGCGGTAATCGTCTCACCTAATGGCCGGTTCATGAGAGCTCTGAAAGCAGAAAGAGGACGCATGAGGAAGTTTGCTACAGGGTATTTCTAAAAGGCTGCCTGTGATTTAGCCGTCTTCACAAGGATACAGCAGCCGCTTATAGATTGGGCGTCAATGCGATTACTCCCAAGTTGTGCTGACCACAGTGGGCAGTTAGAACTCCCCACCTTGTTTGGGCTCCGTCGATGCAAAGTACGTATAGATCAAAGCACCTCCAATGTCCAGCAGCAACCGTTTCAATTACAACTCTTTTAATAATGACTTATAAAAATGTGGATGATGCAACGTCTCCTCATAACAAGCTATCGTTTGACGCTCCGTTTGTTTTCCTAGTCCATGTGCAGAGCGTCCAATCTAACTCAAAGGTGTAACACAGGCTGGTAGGTTAACAACAAAAGGTAGCTGGTAGGACGGGAAGACACAACGGGTCGGAAACTAGTCAGTGCAAAAACCCCCAAATCAAAAATGGTATATAAATACGAACCTGGTGAGCAGATGGAGAATAAGGCGCAAATAAAGATACAGGACCATATGAAAACAAGGAACTAATAGGCAGACAAGACACCGGGGTTATCAAAAAAGGAGGGAAACCGAGACAACGGAAGGAACTAAAAATACAGGAGAATAGTAAAAACAATAGTGTAATATTGTAGTTGAAAGTTGTAAAAGAACAAGGTGCAAATAAAGATGGAGGACTAAATATAAACAGGAAACCAATAGAATATAGGGAGAGAAGACACCAGTGAAACTAACTATCAAAAAAGGAGGGAAACCCAGACAAAGGGAGGAAGTAAAAATACTGGAGAATAGTAAAATAGATAGTGTAATATTACGGTTAGTGGTGAGCACATGGAGAACAAATTAGGCAGGTAACAGGTGGGTGGACATGGAGGGAAGCAATCAGGAAACAAAACAGGTATTCACACAGATACGAACTAGGAGACGAGGCAAAGAAAGATACAGGACCATATATAAAATTCGTACGGTCTTTACCTTACTATGTTGAGCACTGTGAGGTGACATATGTTATGAAATGGTGCTATATAAATCAGATTTAATTGAATATATAAGCAGGGAACCAATAGAGAGACACAACATGTAAAACTAACTAGGGTTATCAAAAAAGAAGGGAAAAGGAGACAACAGAAGGAAGTAAAAATACCTCAGAATTGTAAGAAAATAGTGTAATATTAGGGTTAAATGTTGTTAAAGAATAAATTAGCCTTTATTCAACATACAGTTGTTGATGAGTAAGTTGTTTACAGTTTTAAATCAGGAATTATCTGTAAAATACAAATACAAACCTGGTGAGCACATGGAAAACAAGGTGCAAGTAAGGACGCAGGAACATATATAAAATTCGTACAGTCTTTACCTTACTATGTTGAGCGCTGTGAAGTAACATATGTTAAAAATTGGTGTTGTATAAATCAGATTTAATAAAATATATAAGCAGGGAACCAGTAGGGAGAGACAACACATGTAAAACAAATCAGGGTTGTCAAAAAAGAAGGGAAAAGGAGACAACGGGAGGAAGTAAAAATACCCGAGAATAGTGAGAAAATAGTGTAATATTCGGGTTAAATGTTGTTAAAGAATAAATTAGCATTTGTAAGAACACTGGTTTTTGACGAGGAAGTTATTTACAGTTTTAAATCAGGAATTATCTGTAAAATACAAATCTGGTAAGCACATAGAAAACAAGACGCAAGTAAGGATGCAGGACCATATATAAAATTCGTACGGTCTTTACCTTACTATGGTAAGCACTGTGAGGTTAAATGTTATGAAATGGTGCTATATAAATCAGATTAATTTGAATATATAAGCAGGGAACTAAGAAGGAGAGACGACACAGGTAAAACTAATCGGTTATCAAAAAAGGAGGGAAAAGGAGACAACGGGAGGAAGTAAAAATACCCAAGAATAGTGAGAAAATAGTGTAATATTAGGGTTAAATGTTGCAAAAGAATGAATTTGTGGAAATACAGGTTCATTTTTTTTCTCATCAACTAGGATATTAGGCTAACAACGATGCAGGAGTATATATAAACAGGGAACTAATGGGGAGACAAGACAAACTAATCTGGGTTTTCAAAAAAGGAGGGAAACGGAGACAACGGGAGGATATGAAAACATCAGAGAAGAGTAAAAAAGAATAGTGTGATATTAGAGTTAAATGTTGCAAAAGAATGAATTAGCATTTGTGACAATAGAGGTTTTTGATGAGGAAGTTATGTACAGTTTTGGCTTTTATCAAAAAAAGGAGGGAAACTGAGACAACGGGAGGAAGTTACTATACCAGAGACAGACTGGGACAAGGATTGGCGACTAAACTGAACAAAGCCCAAGACCATGACGCTGGTGGATGGAGACATTCGTGGAAAAAACACGATCTCAGATGTCTAATTGTGAGGACACGTTAGCGTAAACGCTCTAGATTACATGTTGGGCGTCACACAGCACAAACAGCTTGTGATTTCGCAAAATGGCGTTTTCCATAAAAAGCCGTTGCGGCGACGGATCTAATTCCCGTTCGCTCTCGGCCCTGACCTCCTGTTCTGATCTCGGGGAGCGCGAGGTGTCACGATCTCTCTCTGATGAGGAAAACGCACAAGAGGCGAGAGAAAGGCGAGGAGAGGGGAAGTATGTGGAGGGAATAATTAGAGGGGCGGTGGTGGGCTGAGGTAGGAGGGCCGCAGATTGCCTGCCCAGACCTCGGGGCTTTGATTGCGGCCGCTCGTAGCCGCTTCCAGTCACTTACTTCCCCGGGACGCGGTGATTGGATTGGATTGAAGGAGCTATTCCTGTCCACCTTAAAAGCAACGCCGCCTCCCTTTCAAGACCGACTTCTATCTTTATAATTTCTCCTGAGCTTCCATCAACCGGCCTCATCGGGCCCCTTTGTTTCCCTGATTGGCCATTGTTCAGCGGCAGTTTTCGCCTCTCCTGACACCACGTATTGATTCATGGATAGAAATACGTTTACAAATCAATATGGGAATCGGGTTCTGCGACTGGACGCCTGCCAGCGTCCCTGGAAAGCAAACTGTCATCCCTTAGTTGTGTGCATTCTGTTACGGCGTTTGAAGCGTCGATAAAAAGACGTTTCTGACGGGACTGGCGTCGCTAAACGGGGACTATAATTGGCCGCGGGGGTTGTTAAGCAGGAAGAGAAAGAACGACCGGGGTGTTTCCCAAACGCAGGTAGAGCTAATTGGAGATTCCTTCAGCGGAAATCAAAGAAGAGGAGAAGACGGACCTCGTTAAACGCACATCCCAGGCAAACAGCGCTGAAAGGAAAGAAGAGCTGATAAGATGTGGGGAATCAAAGGCGCTCAGGTAGAAGCGTGATCAGAGAGCTCCGGTGGGAAGACTGACGTTAGAAAAGGGAGTCGGGTCTTTGTAGTGAGACGTTCGAGGGTTTTAATCACAGCCGGAGCTCATTTCTCACAGCAACTGTTCCATCGTGGTGTATGTATATTTTTTGCATTATGTATGCATTTAAACATGAGCTGCACTGTAAAATAAATAACTAAAAAACAAAACAGTGGAAATCTGGCAGCGAGAGTGTCAGAAAAATAATTTAAAATGTTCAAAACTGAAAAAAGAAAGAAGAAGAAAAGGAGAGAAAATGTGTAAAATAATTCTGTGTAATGTTATGGTCACATATTGTAAAAGAACAGAAGATTATTTGATTTATTACCTCCACCGAGGAGGTTATGTTTTTGCCGGCGTTGGTTTGTTTGTTTGTTTGTTTTCAAAATAACTCAAAAAGTTATGGACAGTTTTGGATGAAATGTTCAGGAAATGTGTGAAATGGGACAAGGAAGGAATGATGAAACTTTGGGACTGATCCGGATCACCGTCTGGATCCAGGATTTGTTTTTAATTTAAGGATACTTAGTCATTGGTAGATTGTGTTGGGGTGGACTGAAGCTGCTTGGTGGAGGTCTGGATCTCTGAGGGCTTTTCTACTTTTATTTTTATCTACCCAAAGTTGAAACTCTGGAAAGCGTTTTGAGTTTTTGACACCGGAGTTGGTAGGTCCTCGTACTAGAACCACGGCGGCGTACTAGAGCCTCAGCAACGCTCGGCGGCGCTTGGCGGTGCTCGGCAGCGGCACGCAGGACTATTCGAATATCAACATTATTATCTGAATCCCACCACAACCAACCAATATTCAGATATTCCTATATTGGGGACCAGCCCTAATATTAGTTTGTAGAGCAGCTAAGCTACCATACTGTTGGTTAGCTAACTTAGCCACTCTAGGCTACTTGGAACTACACCGTACTTGGCCTTAAGGTCAGCCTTATTTCATCTTGCTGAAATATCCTGCTGCTTATTTCTTGTCACAAAGCTGTAAATTGGGACGTCTTGTTCAAACTAAGTAGTTGTTTTTCACATAGAGCTGTTTGTCTTCAAACGCAGCTGCAACAGAAGTCCTGTTTAGCAAAACCAAACCAGATTCTCCAGAAGAACATTTCTGGTTTTATCCTCCTTATTTTATCCACTGAGCATCCTCCAGTTAATCTGTTCAGAATAAAGAACCAACATATATTTTGTGTCCTGTCCAGTGTTGTTTTTGCTGGACTACACAATGATACTGATTTATTTTTTTACAGTCAATGTGTAAATTCGTCTTTCTCTATACTAGAAATGAAACTAGATATTATCTGCAATTTAACAAATTACAGATTTTTAATTTACAGCGTATACCTTTAAAATAATTATATCTTGGGATCTAAAAATAGTTTTAAAAAGTAGTGTAGTATTAGCATAAAGTGTTGTAAAAGAATTAATTAGCATTTGTGAAAATACAGGTTTCTGAACTTATTTACAGTTTTGGCTTTTATTTTTTTTCAGATTAACGTGTTAATTTTTAAATTTTTTTGCGATTTTAAGTAGTTATCTGTAATTTAACAAACCAGTAAATATCTGTAAAATACAAAAACAAACCTGGTGAGTGTATGGAGAACAAGTCGCAAATGAAGATGCGGGATTTAATATAAACAGGGAATTAATAGGGAGAAACCATACCGATGAAACTAATCAGGGTTATCAAAAAAGGATGGAAACAGAGACAACGGGAGGAAGTAAAAATACCAGAGAATAATAACAAAAAATATATAAAGTGCAATATTACGGTTAAATGTCATAAAAGGGTGAATTAGCATTTGTGAAAATACAGGTTTCTGACGAGGAACTTATTTACAGTTCTGGCTTTTATCAAAAAAGGAGGGAAACGGAGACAATGGGACGAAGTTGAAAAATACGATTTTTAAATACTTAATTTGATTTTTTTTTCAAACAAGGGCAAATATTTGTAAGATAATGATATTTTAGGCTTTAAATGGAGTAAAAATACTGTAATTTACAGTTGGAAATGATAAAAGAATAAACTAGGGTTCTGACGTGGATGGTAATTACGTTTTTTGTTTTAACGGTTAAATAAAAATTTAATACTTTTCTGTGCAATTTGGCAAAACAGGGAACATCTGTACAATATTGATGATAATTTTAATAATAATAATAATGATACATTGCATCAAAAACTCAAAGACGCTTTACAGGTTAAAAACCGAATTTTAGATGTAAATACCGTAAAAATATTGTAATAATATGAAAGATGACATCGCTATTATCTGTAATTTAGATAAACAGGAAAGTGTTTATAAAGTTACGGTTAAAAACAGACTTACGACGTCAGCATGTTTGATGTTGGAGGATAAACTGCTGATAACGCTGCGCTAAAGATCAGATGACACAGATGTAGCTGGAAAGGCTCAATGTGGAAAAGTAACATGCAATTACCGCGGCGCTAGGAGACTTAATCACCGAGCTTGTGGCTCTCTGGGAGCCCGGTGGCTTGTTT
Source organism: Dascyllus trimaculatus (assembly GCA_024666655.1). Taxonomy (NCBI): domain Eukaryota; kingdom Metazoa; phylum Chordata; class Actinopteri; family Pomacentridae; genus Dascyllus; species Dascyllus trimaculatus. The sequence continues at coordinate 2,995,247 of CM045465.1, read as the reverse complement.
TTCGCCGCCGTCCCTCTGTTTCAGGATCTCATCTGATTGAATTACAGCTGGATGGCGTTCAGATGAGGAAATGAAGCCGTTTGTGTTGTGTGTTGATGGTGCGCAGAAGTGAACACGAGCGAGCCTGAGAGGATTTCAGAGCGAGTTGGGAAGCGTGTGCGCTAACATGCTCGTCTTGCTAACCCTTTAGTTCGATCAGCGTTGGGGGGGAAATGAAGACGACATTGTTTGTCTGATTGATCTGTGTTCAGACTCGGCTCTCCTTCATGCAGCCGTCGGGTCTCGGCTCTCTTGGCGGCCGAGTTCGGTTCATGAATCCTGATTTCCCTGTCGGCTAATCAGATGAGAGTCCTCAGGTCTGGTCTCTGTGGATCAGCCAAACACACTTCACCAGGTTAGCGGCTCGGCCCGTGAATTCACCGCTTCCTCCTTCCTCCTGCTTCGTATTAAAGCTTCACTTTAAAAACAGAGGCCGTCCTCCTCTGTGGAGGCAACGAGGAGCTGATCGAGAACCCAACTGCTGGTTTCTGATGAGGTCTTTGTGAATAAATCAGGCTGGGAGATGCAGTTTATCCAACCTGAGCACAGACCGGATGAGTTAGAATCATAAAATTAGACCCACAAGCAAAGTCAGAGACGCCACGGCCGACTGAGCCTCACTTCTCACCCTCTGAACTCAAAAACCCACCTGCAGGTTTGAAGGGGTGCTGACTTTTCAGAAGGAATGCTGCCGAAATGATGCCATTTATCCGATCCAGAAACTGTGAAAACGGAAGGAATCTTCAACTTTCCTACGGTCCTTGAACTACTCACGGTGTCATTTTGTCTGAAAACCAAATCTAAGCTTGTGGTTTCACAGCGCAACATTTCAGGAACTTCTCGGATGAACTGCAGGCAGTGTACACACAGGGCAGATACAGATACAGAAGACATTCCTGAGTTCTCTCTACTTCTGGCTATGGTTGCTCTCTTCCCATAGAGGTGCAGGACTTTATGATGCAGTGAAAAATGAACCCACAGTGAGTAAAAACGTGACGACAGAGGGGTTTAGACGGTTCGGAAAAGGAAAACCAATCTAAACCAAGCCGCTCTGCGTGGTTTGTTTTGTCCGACGAAGCCTCACAGTGTCAGTCGGTTGTACGTCTATGTTTAACTTAACACCCTTGAATTAGAGGTGTAATTATTCAGTGGAGATACACAAATATGTGGAGTGGGTGGACGGTAGCGTGTTGATGCTAAGAGTGAATGTGATAATATTATAGTATGAGGTTTTCATATCATGGTCTTTACCAATGCCGTCTGAAAACTGGAATCTATTGGATTATAAACCCATCAGCCCCAACATCCTGACCACTGACAGGTGAAGTGAATAACATGGATCATATTGGTACTATGTGGTGTTCTGATGGAAAACCTTGATCAGACTTAGACACCCAAATAAACATGGTCCAAGAACAAATGCTAATGGAAATCCCAAATGTCACTGCAGGAAAATGCACCCCACCACATGGGAACAACATCAACCAATCAGGAACATGTGGAGGAACATGACAATGGTCCAACATGTTGATTTGACCTCCAGACTTCCTACAGCCCATTCTGATCAAGCATCAACAGGATGCAGTGGAACCAGTTGGATTGACAGAGGCCCCACTGCACAAGCCAGAGTAGCCAAAGGATCCAGTGGTTCCAAACCCCATAGGACACCCTTACCCCTTTTCCACCAAGAAGAACCAGGTTCTAGTTCTGGTGCTTAGTTGGTTCTAATCTGGTTCCTCCTAATAACCTGTTTGCTTTTCCATTGACAAGGAGCCCAGTTGGAGCCATTGGGTCACCATAAAACCACTACGCTAGCATCCATTACATAGCAGTTAAACAAACGCAGTAAGTTGATGATAATATCTATGTTTATCTCTATAGATGGTCTTAAGGCTGATTGTGAGGCGGAGGTCCTCCTGTTGCCTGGACACATCCGTGATCACGCTACTGGTGGGACACAACTGTAGCGGATTTCAGGTCAACAGTTTGTGCTAAACTTCCAGGAGTCATTCCAATACATGTGTGATGGGACCAGGGACGTCCTGGAGAACAAGGACACTAATTAGCGCTTGTGTGTCCCTTTCCACCGTTGATGGTTGGTCACCATAACCCCGCCCCCAGCCCCTGACGTACTCGGTGCTTAGCTCTGGACCAGCAAAGAGTTGGTGCTTGCTGAGCTCCAGTTTATAGAACCTGGAGTCGTTGCTTAGGTGGTGGAAACACAAAGAAGTGGAGCTAAGTCAGGCTCTGGCTCCGAACTAGACCTGGAACCAGCTCGGTGGAAAAGGAGTATAAGAGTACCCAAAGGTTCCACTACCAACATCCTGGTTCCAGACCCCATAGGACACCCTGAGAGGTCTTCTGGTCCATGCCCAATGGTTCAGAGCATTTTGGACCACATAAGGGGGACCAACACAGTATTAGGCAGGTGGTCAGAACATTATGTGTATAGTACTAAACATACCTGGACTATTTCAAGACTGATAATTAAATATTACCTTTAACTGCAGAGGAAAAGCTGGTTTGTTGGCTGAATAGAAGTTCATTAGAAGTCGTCATAACACGAAAAAGACTCATGCCAACTGTTGCTTTTTCCTCCAAACCTGTGTACTGGACTGACTGATAAATACTGTAGTGTATTTGTTGCTACTTCGAACCACAAAGGAGCTTTTTTACTTGTACCAGTTGAATAAAGTCCAGCTGAACAACACCAACCTTTAGAGATAATCGTAGAACCTGTTGACACTTAAACTGAAGCTAAATTCAAGATTTTAAGGAGGAAAAATTGCCTCTAATCTCTTTAAAAGGATGCGACAAAAAGGCGTCTGCTGTGAAAATAGGACAGATGTCAAATTTGGGGGGTGAAAGGACTCGAAGTCAGTGATGATGTCTGGCAGGCGGCGATCAAAAGGAAGGTTTAAGTGTGTTTGTGTGTCAGCAGGGGCCTCTTTCACAGAGTCTGGTCTGCCTCGTCGCACCGCTAAAGGAGATGTTCGCCGGTCCAGAGTCCTCCCACACGCAGCTGCTCCCTAATAACCAGCTCGTGTTGCGTCTCCGTTCGTGCTCGCGGTCGTTTCGGCATCCTGGCATCACCTGTGAGCGTTCGGTTTGGGTTTACTGCCCCCCTCGCCCCTCACCCCTCCAACCCTCCGCTCATCCCGTTGTGTTTGCTGGAGATCGTGGTCCGGCTCAGCCTGTCGAGCCAAGTGGGACTCGACGAGGCCGAAGCCAAATTCAAATATTTGCTTCAGCCCACGCTCAGTTAGCCGCCATCTGAAAGAAAAGATGAAAAGGCAGCCACTGTGCGACGATGATCCTCGTTTTTACCCAGCACTTTGGGGAGTTTAGAGTCAACAGCAGAACATATTGTCTGAGAAAACTTAAGTAGGTCATGAGTCGGCGTCATCTAACATGATGCCTGAATCATAAGTACAGTACCGTATGAAAGTATTTGCCCCCCATCTTCTGTCTAAATCTTCTATTTTTGCATTTAAGTGTTCCAGATCATCAAACTAATACTAAATAAGCAGGTAACAGGCAACAATGAGACACCATAAAGCAAATGTTAAATGAAGAAACCCCACAAACTGGATTTTATAAAGTTATTTTCTTATGTTTTGCAAGTCGTATTTAAAAAAACAGCTTAGTAGCTTCATGAAATGAAATGATGGTGCTGGAGGTGGGGCGAAAAATGATCCCCTCGGTCGGTGTAGGTGGTTCGAGTGTCAAGTACTGAAACTATGTGGTCAGGTTTGGTTCGAAGCTTCTCCTCCATATTTTGGGTTACCAGATTGACAAATCCTGCCTCATCTAATATGTGGTTGACTGGCTGTAGAGGAGCGACAGTAGAGCAGCAAAATAAATGACTGAGATACAGAAAAAGTATTCGCCCCCTACAGAACTCCTCTATTTGTGCACGTTTCTCACACTTAAATGCTCCAGATCATCAAACTAATATTTACATTTATTGATTATTACACAGAGAAAACCCACAAAACACAAAAAGTAATCGCCCCCCCGAGCCTAATAACTGGTTGGTCCCTTGGCAGCAGCAGTGAAATGTTTGTTCCAGCTTGTGATCAGTCTTTTCCATCACCATGGAGGAATGTTGGTCCACTCTTCTCTAGAATAGTTTGAATTCAGTCACATTAGATGGTTTTCCGTCATCAGCTGTCCTGTTAAGGTCTTGAACCAGCATCTTAGTTGGATTCAAGTCCAGACTTTGACTTGGCCACTCCAGAACCTTCGTTTTGTTCATTTTAAGTCATGTTTCAGTTTTCTGCAGGGGGGGCAATTACTTTTGCAAGGCACCGCATATTATGAAGACGGGAGGTTTATTTCCCTGTGTGTGCTTTGGAAATACGAAATTACATGCGTGCTGTTCCCATTGTGTTAAAGGACACTCTGAAAAGTGGTTTGACCTGCTCTCCTGCCGAGAGTTGAGATCTTTACGGAAGGAAAATGTGTTTATGTGGGACTTTTTATTCCTTAAATGCTTTACAGAGTAAACAGGCGACGGCACAAGAAACAAATCAAAGCCACAAGGTGAAAGGACACGGTGTGATTCAAAGATAATGAAGTAAAAGCAAGCCGTCGGTCTTTACCTTGGACGAGAAGCAGTCTAGAATTGTCTTGAGCAGCTTTCTTCTGGTAGTTTGTTCTACATTTGAGAGGCACTGAAGCTAAAAGCAGCTTTAGTTTCAACTCCTGCTTTTCTAAATGTGCTGTTTTACCATTTGTAGCTTAAGATTTAGCTTCTGGCCACGCCTCCTTCAGGAAGAAGACTCTCTCTGTGTTTGACAGAACAGAGAAAAAATGGACCTAAATGAATGTGTGGAATTAGAAATTTGTGTCTGAGCGACCATTTTATGTGGAAATGTTGTTATTGGCTGTATGAAAATGCAGTACATGTGAGCACAGAGAGCAGGAGAGAAGTAAACAAATGATCAACAGCTAGGCAGCAGGCTAGCTTAGCTTAGCACGAAGCCTAAGGGAGAAACAGCGAGCAGGCTGTCCACTAAGATCTCTAGTTTAATCCATACAAACGTCACCTCCGAGAATCTTTGTGCTAAGCTAAGCTAGCTATTTGCTGAAGGCAGCCTCACCAAGTCTGATTGACGATGATGCAGAAACACATTAACTCCTCAAATAAGTCATGTTGATGTCATTTCATAGCCTTTAATGCCTAATTTATAAATAATTTGTTGCATTATAGCATCTGAGTGGAGACTAGAGGCTCCTCTGTGCGCAGCTGCTCAGCTAGCATGAGGCGTTTATGGAAAACTGGTAAACTGTAGCATTGATGAGGGGATTTCTTAACATGTGAGGCCTTTTGGTTGCTCTTTTATGTACATTTTGGTCTTGAAGATGTGCTGAAAGATTGTTCAGCCTCTAATTTTGATGCAAGGCTAAAAAAATGAGAAACTTTATCGACGGTTGTGCAGCTGTTCGGTCCCATCATGGCGGCTTTGTTGTTAGAAATGTGTTCCTGCGTTAACGTCGACTTCACTCCTGCAGCAGCCGGGGTCTCGTTTGCTTGTTTTGGAACTAAACTCTATTGAAGCCCGCTGCATGTTTCACCAGTGACGTCGTGCTGAGTTTTAAATGAATCTCCTCTGTGCCTCGGCTTGTGTCTCCAGATGGCCCGGTGATCTGGCGGATGCTGACCTACCCCCCGACTCGGCGAGCCCTCCTGGTGGGCTGCGGTCTTCAGATGTTCCAGCAGCTTTCGGGAATCAACACGGTCATGTGAGTGTAAACGTCAGCAGACTTTCAGCTCAGAGTGCTGCTCCCGGTTCGTGCCAAGACGACAGACTGGATGCAGTCTGCAGCCGTCAGAATGAGATGGGGGATAATGGTCTGGTTTGTAGTGGGAAGCTGTTTGGGCTTCAAGTGTTTACGACAAGTCAGTTTCACAATTGAATACAATTTATGGTGACTTGTGATGTGCCTGAATCTTTTATTATATCTGTATTTTTAGACTCTTCGATGTGTTACTCAGATAAGTGTCCATCAGTTTCACACCAAACATGTTGACAGGACTAATTGTTGTTGGTGTTGATTATTAATTAGTCACAGTCATGTTAAAGCTCAGAGTTTGTTCTCAACATTCATCGCTTTGTCCACTATTTATGTAAAGTAGCATAGAATGTACTGTATGGGTCTGACAGTTAACTTAGTGGTCCTTTAATGCACTGTAAAAATAAATAAATAAAAGAATTGACTGGCACCAAAAGCTGCCAAATAAAAAACTAGTGAATGTGGAGCCAAACGACACAAGTGAAGAAATTCTGGACATAAACCTGACAGCAGATGCAGTTCCAATGCAACGGTGTGTCCACTAACCAGTAACACCACTAACACATAGCAGGAGGGAGAGAAAATGAAATAAATGAAATGTATGAAATCAATTAACGACAGCTGAAAATGCATCTCGAGGAACGTCAGTGAAGTAAAATACAGATGAAAGAGTTTAAAGCTGATAAATATCCGTTAAATATATCTAATTATCTAAAAACTAGTGCTGTCAATCGATTAAAATTTTTAATCGCGATTAATCACATGAATGTCATAGTTAACTCGTGATTAATCGCAAATTAATCGCACATTTTTTATCTGTTCTAAATGTCCTTTGAATTATCATTTTATATGAGGAGGAGGCGGAGAATTCGCGTCAGCTGTGTTTGGCCATCAAGTGGTATTACAGACTGGATGTACTACGATGATAACTCGGTTCACTCTGACAACACACAGATAACTTTGGTCTTGTCAATCGTCATGCGTCACCCGCGGCCGCCGTCACCTGGTGGAGCATCTGGATCAGCGGGACGCGGTTCGGGACGCGGAAAAGGAGCCGACAGAAAGGCGAGCGAGAATATTGCTGCTGTACCACCACCAGCAGGAGATCCTGTCTGACTCCGACAGTGAACACCTCGCCCTCGACCTCGCCAACCATGCCCCCGCCTCACCCACCCCCGCCCGCGTGAATCTCGCGATAAAAAAATTAACGCCGTTAAAATTGATTTGCGTTAACGCGTTAATAACGCGATATTTTTGACAGCACTACTAAAAACAGAAAATATTTAATGTTTTTTCCTACAGAATCTTGCCTGTAGTCTTGCAAAGATGCAGAGATGCAAAGATGCAAAAAGACACATAGGTGACAAAACAGACAAACACTCAAATACACAAAAGCTGCAAAAACTCGAGGAGTCAAAGATGCAAAGATGCAAAGACTCAAAGATGCAAAGATGCAAAAAGACAGGTGAAAAAATGGGCAAACACTCAAAGCCGCTAAGCTGCAAAGACTGAAAGACTCAAAGATCCAAAGATTCAAAGATGCAGAGATGCAAAAAGACACAGGTGACAAAACAGGCAAACACTCCAAGAAACGAAGCTGCAAAAACTCGAAGAGTCAAAGATGCAAAGATTCAAAGATGCAAAGATGCAGAGATGCAAAGATGCAAAGATTCAAGGACTCAAAGATGCAAAGATGCAATAAGACACATAGGTGACAAAACAGGCAAACACTCAAATATGCAAAGCTGCAAAAACTCGACGAGTCAAAGATGCAAAGATTCAAAGATGCAAAGATGCAGAGATGCAAAGATGCAAAGATTCAAGGACTCAAAGATGCAAAGATGCAAAAAGACACAGGTGACAAAACAGGCAAACACTCCAAGAAGCGAAGCTGCAAAAACTAGAAGAGTCAAAGATGCAAAGATTCAAAGACGCAAAGACGCAGAGATGCAAAGATTCAAGGACTCAAAATGCAAAGACGCAAAGATGCAAAGATGCAATAAGGCACATAGGTGACAAAAGAGACAGTCAAATACGTGAAGCTTCAAAAACTCGACGAGTCAAACATGCGAGGACTAGATGACTCAAAGATGCAAAAAGACACATAGGTGACAAAACAGACAAACACTCAAATACACAAAGCTGCAAAAACTCGACGAGTCAAAGATGCAAAGATTCAAAGACTCAAAGATGCAAAGATGCAAAAAGACACATCGGTGACAAAACAAACAAACACTCAAATACACAAAGCTGCAAAAACTCGACGAGTCAAAGATGTAAAGATTCAAAGATGCAAAGATGCAAAGACTCAAAGATGCAAAGATGCAAAAAGACACAGGTGACAAAACAGACAAACACTCAAATACGCGAAGCTGCAAAAACTTGACGAGTCAAAGATGCAAAGATTCAAAGATGCAAAGACTCAAAGATGCAAAGATGCAAAAAAACACATAGGCGACAAAACAGACAAACACTCAAATACACAAAGCTGCAAAAACTTGACGAGTCAAAGATGCAAAGATTCAAAGATGCAAAGATGCAAAGACTCAAATATGCAAAGATTCAAAGACTCAAAGATGCAAAGATGCAAAAAGACACATAGGTGACAAAATAGACAAACACTCAAATACACAAAGCTGCAAAAACTCAACGAGTCAAAGATGTAAAGATTCAAAGATGCAAAGATGCAAAGACTCAAAGATGCAAAGATGCAAAAAGACACAGGCGACAAAACAGACAAACACTCAAATACACAAAGCTGCAAAAACTCGACGAGTCAAGATGCAAAGATTCAAAGAAGCAAAGATGCAAAGACTCAAAGATGCAAAGATGCAAAAAGACACATAAAAATAAAGATAACCTTTATCTTTGAGATTGAACATTTATCAATCCCTGGGGGCAAATTCATCTTCTGCATCTTCTGTATCTGGCTGCCAAGGTGCAGCGTCCAGGGAGCAGTCAGGGGTTGAGGGCTTTGCTCAGGGGCCCAACAGTGGCCCCAGTAGGGTTCGATCCACCGACCTTCAGGTCAGCAGCTCAGATGTTAACCTGTTGAACCACCACTGTCCTGTTAAATACAAATATTCAAAAACATCACAAAACACAGGGAAGTACAGGAACACAGTCATTCTGTTTATAGAATTATTAACTGAAAGAACACTGGGGGAATCTGTTCTGATGTAAACAGGTGGTTTGTAATTTAAAAAGGACCTCATATCTATATAATAATAGTAATACTAATCATAATTAAAGCTGCAAGCAGCGTCGGACGGGTCCTCGCTCCCGCCGCACCGCCGATGTGGAGCCGATTGGAATTTCAAGTGTACAGATCTGTTTGTCTCGATCGATTATACGTGCGTACCAAATTTCATGTTTGTAGGATAAAATAGTTATTTTATATGAGTATTTAAATATTTGTAGGGGGCGCTGTGGAGCCGTTTGACCACGTCCACTCCTGAATTGTATATTAAATATTAGATCTTGAGATTAATGAGGATTTGTGTGGATTTGGTGATTTTACGTGGATCCCTTCACCTCCAAAGCTCATTTCGTTCCACATGGCGAATTTGCTCAAAATGGCCGCCATGCCACGCCCACACCGTGTGACGTAGCCACAAGATTTTAATAACTTTTCATCCTGGAGGGGTCCAGATGCCACACAGGGAATTTGGTGAAGCCCCCTTCAGGAAGGAGACTCTCTCTGTGATTGACAGCACAGAGAAAAACAGACCGAAATGAAAAATTTGTTTCTGAGCCATCATTTTATGTGGCAATACTGTTGTTTTTAACTTTTACTTCATGAGATTTTCCGATAATGTTGCATAAATATTAAACTAATCAGATGTACCTTAAAACTGATCATGTGGCTTAAACCTTTATCGAGCAGCAGAGAATCCACCTGCAGCACTGAGGCCTGAGTCGTTTCTATCTCAAAACGCTGAAGCCTTTATCATCACTGCTTCACACAGCAGCCGAAGAGGAAAGTTCAAGTGTGTTTTTATGTCGTTCCCTCTCAGGGTTAATCAGAACAGCGGTGATACATGACGCTGAACCTCGGTGTCGCCTTCCTTCCCGTTCAGGTCCGGACTGATGCGTCTGGTTCAGCGACACGAAATTAAATCACAAAGCGTTTCTCTCATCGCTCAGAACACATCACACACCGGGGAGCCTCGTCGTGGACCACCTCTCCCCTTTTATTCTTTTTATCTCCCCATCCGAGGAAGGGAGATTGTGTCATCCGTCTCTGCCTCTCCTCCCCTCTGAGATGAACTATATTACCGGGCTCCGTAAACAATCTGTGGATGTGTGCTGTTGCCTGGCAACCGGCGGAGGTGAGAGGCAGGAGGATAAAGCGTGCGATGGTGTGTCGGCACACATGTGAGGCTGGATGGCGTGAAATGTGACACTACGGACTCCGGTTTCCGCACATGCACAGCTGTGTGATGTCTGTGCATGAAATAGTATTTGCCCCCCTTCAGAAATCTTCTATTTTGGCATATTTGTCACCCCTAAATGCTCCAGATCATCAAACTAATACTGATATTTATTTAATATTAGACCGAAGTAACCAACAAAACACAAACTGCAGTTTTTAAATGATGGTTTATTGAAAACCTACATCACCCCTGTGAAAAAGTAATCGCCCCCCTGAACCTAATACCTGTTCAACAGTTAAATGTTGGTTCCAGCTTGTGATCAGTCTTTTCCATCACCATGGAGGAATGTTGGTCCACTCTTCTCTAGAATAGTTTGAATTCAGTCACATTAGAAGGTTTTCCATCATCAACTATCCTTTTAAGGTCTTACCACAGCATCTCCGTTAGATTCAAGTCCAGACTTTGACTGGGCCACTCCAGAACCTTCATTCAGTTCTTCCTGAGCCCCTCAGAGGTGGACTTCCTTGTGGTCTTTGGGTCTTCGTCTTGCTGCATGAACCATTAGTGTTGATCTTCAGGTCATGAACTGATGGTGGAGATTCTCCAGGAGGATTTTCTGATAGAGAGCAGAATTCATGGCTCCATCAGTGAAGACAAGTGGTCCAGGTCCTCCAACCATCACACTACCACCACCATGGTTCACTGTTGGTAGATGTTCTTCTGGTGGATGCAGTATCAGCTTTACTCCAGATGTAACGGACCCATGTCTTCTAAAAGTTCCACCTTTGACTCATCAGTCCACAGGATGTTATCCAGAAGTCTTGGAGCTCATCCAGATGAACCTTTATGTTGTTTTTGGTCAGTAGTGGTTTGATCCTTCAACTCTCCATGGATCCATTTCCTCCCAGAGTCTTCCTCATTGTGGAATCATGTAGACGGACCTTAACTGAGGCCAGTGAGGTCTGCAGGTCTTTGGATGTTCCTCTGGGTTCTTCTGTGACTCCTGGATTAGATCTGGATGCTCTTGGAGAAATGTTGGTGGTTGGTCCACTCCTGGGAAGGTCCACCACTGTTCCATGTTCCTCCATTAGTGGATAAAGTCTCTCACTGTGCTTCTCTGGAGTCCCAGAGCCTCAGCAATGGCTTTGTAACCCTCCAGACTGATGGATGTCAGTGACTTTGTTCCTCATGTGTTCTTGGATCTCTTTAGAACGTGGCATCATGAGCTGCTTTTAGAGAGCCTTTAGCTGCTTCACAACACCAGACAGGTTCCATTAGTGATGTTTAGATCCAACAAGCCTGGTAGTGATCAGATGTGGGTGTGGATGGAGAGACTGAACCTATTGGTAGCTAAGGGGGCAATTACTTTATCACATAGGGCAAGAGGGGCTGGACAGCATTTTTCCTTCAATAAACAAAATCATCATATCCAAACTGAATTTTGGGTTTTTTTTGTCTTATAAATTATTTCTGTGGGGGGCAAATACTTTTTCAAGGCACTGTACATGCACTCATGTGGATGTAAACATGAAGATCTGGTTGTTTGTGAGAGGATAAGGGTTCAGTTTTGTGGTTAAAACTCTGGATCTCTCTCTGACTGTACTGTCTGTCTTCCTGTATATTTATCTTCATCTCCTGTTACCGACTCTATAACTCGTTGTGCCGCAGCTCCTCCTTTTCTGTCTCTCTGACTTATGTATCTGCCAATCTCCTCGTCTTCTGAAAAGGTCTGCCCGCTAGTTCATCTGTGTCGAGGGTGACCCTGTTTGCACCAACGTTGCTCTATGAAGTTGAGACTGCGTTGTGTTTACACCTGGTATTAAAATGTGTCTCCGGTCTACAAATTGAAATCTGATTGCCCTTTCATGTGCAGCAGGAGGAATCACGGTTGACTGCGGTGATAATTGCATCCTTCAAGAGTGACATTAAAGACCTCACACTGCTGACAATCAACTTCTGACAACAGCGTCTCTGAGTTTAAAGTTTTATTTTGCTTATACAACTGTACTATAAGTCAAAATGGCTGTTTTGGGTAGCAGTTTACACACTTTTGCATTAATAATCAGGTTAAATGTGAGCAGAGATTTGCTGGTAATTACAATTAAAAAGCAACCCAGAGTTCAGTATCGTATATTATAAATAATACACTAACAAATAATATTAAAAACAGTTTCCTCGTCTGTACAGGTGCAACATAATTAACAGGAAAGTGAGGAAACTGTCAGGCTTTGCACGCCCACGCAGTGCCGATGGCTGATCAGAGTTCTCGTAATTACATCTTTTAGACGTCAACCTTCAAGTCATAATTAAGACGACCATTTCTCTCAGAGCTCCTCCGGGATGTATTAATATAACACAGAAGTGCCTGAAAAACTAGAAAATGTGGACGTCTGATATTAGTTTGTTCTCAAGTATGATAAAAAAAAACACATTTATAGGATATATCATTAATGCGCACTGTAAAAATTAAAATTTTGAACTATTTTTAACTATATATTGCACAATTATACAATCACACATACTGCAACATTTAGAAAGGAACGAGCAACATAATGTAGGAAATTCAAAGGCATTATGAAAAGATAGGGCGGTAAGCATGGTGGCGGCAGCATCATGATGTAAAGCACGGTGGTGGCAGCATCATGATGTGAAGCACGGCGGTGGCAGCATCATGATGTGAATCATGGTGATGTGAAGCATGGTGGTGGCAGCAGTGTCATGACATGAAGCATGGTGGTGGCAGCATCATGATGTAAAACATGGTGGTGGCAGCATCATGATGTGAAGCATGGTGGTGGCAGCATCATGATGTGAAGCATGGTGGTGGCAGCATCATGATGTGAAGCATGGTGGCGGCAACATCATAATGAGAAGCATGGTGGTGGCAGCATCATGATGTGAAGCATGGCGGTGGCAGCATCATAATGAGAAGCATGGTGGTGGCAGCATCATAATGTGAAGCATGGTGGTGGCAGCATCATGATGAGAAGCATGGTGGTGGCAGCATCATGATGAGAAGCATGGTGGTGGCAGCATCATGATGTGAGGCATGGTGGTGGCAGCATCATGATGTGAAGCATGGTGGTGGCAGAATTGTGATGTGAAGCACGGTGGTGGCAGCATCATGACATAAAGCATGGTGGTGGCAGCCACATGATGAGAAGCATGGTGGTGGCAGCATCATGATGAGAAGCATGGTGGTGGCAGCATCATGATGTGAGGCATGGTGGTGGCAGCATCATGATGTGAGGCATGGTGGTGGCAGCATTATGATGTGCGGCATGGTGGTGGCAGCATCATGATGTGAGGCATGGTGGTGGCAGGATCATGATGTGAGGCATGGTGGTGGCAGCATTATGATGTGAGGCATGGTGGTGGCAGGATCATGATGTGAGGCATGGTGGTGGCAGCATTATGATGTGAGGCATGGTGGTGGCAGCATCATGACGTGAAGCATGGTGGTGGCAGCATCATGACGTGAAGCATGGTGGTGGCAGCATCATGACGTGAAGCAAGGTGGTGGCAGCATCATGACGTGAAGCACGGTGGTGGCAGCATCATGATGTGAAGCATGGTTGTGGCAGCATCATGATGTGAAGCATGGTGGTGGCAGCATCATGACGTGAAGCACGGTGGTGGCAGCATCATGATGTGAAGCATGGTGGTGGCAGCATCATAATGCAAGGATGTTTCTCAGCAGCAGGTCCTGGAAGGCTTGTAAAGATAGAGGGTAAAATGAATTCAGCAAAGTACTGTCAAATCTGGGGTGAAAACCGGATACAGTCTACAACAGACCTGCAACTTGTGAGAAGATTTGTTTTCCAGTAAGACAATGAGCCCAAGCCTACAGGCAAAACTACACAAAAACTGAAGGAGGTCAAGACTTTTTACCGGCAGTCCACTCAACAGACAGACAGAAACATAAATGTGTATGATTGCTGTTAGAGGGTGGAGGCTTGTCTGAGTACTGGCTGGGATTCTGCCAGTTGACACAGTACTTGCAGCAGTTCTTTATGGTGAGTGATAAAAAGTGAAAGGTTCTGGACACTGAGGGCGGCTGGCTGACAGGTGAGGAGAGACTGGGTCAGACAAACCCACAGAGAGCAGAGACAGAGTGGAAGTGACACTACAGCTGCTACCATGATGACAGTGGGGAATGTGGAAATATATAAACCCAGCATGTAATATTTTATTAAGTTCTATCCTTTTTGTAACATAGCAGAATAAATATCTGTTATTCAGACATATGGAATCTGTACAGCAGTATGTTTGTAATGAAACAACCAAGTATGACTGGAATAGAAGTGGATCAAAAATCACAGTAACAAAACACCCATCTAAAAAGTTAAAGAGGTAGATTGTTGTCCGAAGGGTTTCATGAAGCTGGCGAACATTCTGGAGGACAGAATCACGTTGTCAGACATCCGGAGTGTTGAACAGGTGATACGTTTGGAGCGAATTCAGTCCCGGCTGGCAGGACTGGAACAATTTCGGCTGCTGTGGAAGAACAATGCCTATTCTGGTGACATGAGGAGGTGTGTTGTCTTGTTGAAGCCTCAAAAGATGGCCGACCTTGTCTCCACAAAGCTGTGTCATTGTTTTGCAGTGTCTGAACATTTAGTGAGACTTAAATCCCGGAACTTTAAATGTGAACATAACAAGTAGTTTACAGTTGATGGTTATAAACTCGAGAGCTAATTACTATTACATACCATGACTGTTAAGGGTATACGTATTCCTTTTCTTACTTTTCAGCACTGAGTCATGATGAATTTAAATTAATGAATTTAAGTTGGATTTTTTGACAAGAATTCACAAAAGAAGCCTTTTCAGCGTCAAAGTGAGAAGCTCTGTTTGACACTGGCAGTGCACATCATCACAAACACCATTCTCACTGTGAAGCACGGTGGCGGCAGCATCATCATGAGAAGCATGGTGGTGGCAGCATCATTACGTGAAGCACGGTGGTGGCAGCATCATGATGTAAAGTAGAGCGGTGGCAGCATCATGACATGAAACATGGTGGTGGCAGCATCATGATGTGAAACATGGTGGTGGCAGCATCATGATGTGAAACATGGTGGTGGCAGCATTGTGATGTGAAGCATGGTGGTGGCAGCATGATGATGTGAAGCATGGTGGTGGCAGCATCATGATGTAAAACATGGTGGTGGCAGCATCATGATGTAAAGCATGGTGGTGGCAGCATTAT
The DNA here is from genome assembly GCA_024666655.1 of Dascyllus trimaculatus. Classification (NCBI taxonomy): domain Eukaryota; kingdom Metazoa; phylum Chordata; class Actinopteri; family Pomacentridae; genus Dascyllus; species Dascyllus trimaculatus. The sequence continues at coordinate 2,979,821 of CM045465.1, read as the reverse complement.
GATGTGAAGCATGGTGGTGGCAGCATCATAATGTGAAGCATGGTGGTGGCAGCATCATGATGTGAAGCATGGTGGTGGCAGCATCATGATGTAAAGCATGGTGGTGGCATCATGATATGAAGCATGGTGGTGGCAGCATCATGATGTGAAGCATGGTGGTGGCAGTATCATGATGTGAAGCATGGTAGTGGCAGCATCATGATGTGAAGCATGGTGGTGGCAGCATCATGATATTAAGGACAGTGGCGGCAGCATCATGAGGTCAAGCATGGTGGCGGCAACATCATGATGTGAAGCATGGTGGTGGCAGCATCATGATGTAAAGTATAGTGGTGGCAGCATCATGATGTGAAGCACGGTGGTGGCAGCATCATGATGTGAAACATGGTGGTGGCATCATGATATGAAGCATGGTGGCAGCATCATGATGTGAAACATGGTGGGTATGTCGATTAGTGGTATTGAGATGTAATTTTGTGCAGACTGGGTTGTGATGGTGGCGTATGAATGGGACAACTATGGTTGTGAGGATTTCATCTAGATCTTGTGGGACGTGTTCTTTATTTCTGGCGTATAGCTCGACCTCTACCATCACCTGTGTCCGTACAAAGCTGGCATCCACATTGTGCTTCACTGTATGACGGCAAATACAACATCTGAAAACAAGATGTGTTGGTGCAATAGATCGTCCTCTGTCTCGCCCACTCAACTCACCTACAGCCCCTTTCTGCTGGATCAAGGCCTTGCTGTTTGCTCCTCTGGCTGTGCAGACCAACAACTTCATCTGTGCAGCTGATTGAGATGGATGATCCTGGGCTTGAATTGTGACATGTGGTCTGGAGCCATGTGGCTGATTGTCGATCCTACCGCGCCGCCTGAAACAATCTTTTAGACGACAGATAGTGGAGTTGTCAACGTTGAAGTGTCTGGCTGCGGCTCTGACCGACACGCCAGCATCCGACATGCCACCTCTTGTTTTTCTCTTGTCATTTGTGGCGCCGTCTCATCTCGCTATGTCTTCCTTTAGGGGTGTTTTTCCCAGCGCTCCTTACCTCTGCATACTTTGCCGACCTTCCCCGTCGACCACCTGCCTTTCAGCTCCCATGCAAAGCTGCCAGGATCTCCCCGTTAGCCGCCGAGATGTAAAGGAGGTCTGAGGAGCCGGTAAATCAGCCGGGCTCAGAGACAAGCTCCCCTCTTCCTGTCCCCAGCTGCTTTCCCTGATTAAAACCACGCCGGCTTGGAAAGAGGAGGAAAAAGGGCGGCGAGAGAAGCTGGCAAACAAAAAAAAAACAAACTAGAAAAGCACACATTGGCCGTCACTCCGCTCCAACAGCTCCACGCTGACAGGAACGGATTGACGGAGTTCACAGATTTATTTTCCTCCTCCAAGTCAAATATGCTCACACAAAGAGTCCCTGCTAACACGCTGCATCGCTTCAGGCCAGCTCGGAGTGACATTTCCAACAAAAAGTGACTCACGGCGAAGGCAAAAGATCAACTTGGGTTGTAACCGAAGAGTCGATTCAACCAGCAGCATCTTGACAAGCTCACAAACCGTTTGTTGCAGTCAGTCAACAGACGTCCCACTGATTTGCCCTTTCAGATTCTGACTCACCAAAGCGAGATCAGCGCCGCCTTCTGAGAAGTATTTGCACGTCTCAATCCTCAATCTGTCAAACACACAGTTACAGTTCTCACAGGAGTTTACACAGTCCGGCGTTATTCAATCAAAACACGCAGTCGGCCTCGGCTGGGCCTCGTTTAACCCTCCCAACCCCATTTTCTGCTCCTGTCACATTTGTATTCGGTGTGGCCTCATTTTTTAATATAATGTAAAGCTCTGCACCTTTATTGAAGCAGCACGACCGCGGCTAGAAGGCCATTTTTTGAAGTATGACGCACAAGAAAGAAATAATGGGAAGTGGAATTTATTTGTTACCAATACTGAAAAAAACTGTGAGTCTTCATGTTATATTTTACCATTTATTTCAAATTTAGGATAATTTAAGATGAGATAAAACCTCATTACTCTACTTTAGTGATCCGGAAGCAAATCGTTTTGTTTCCATACGTTGAGTAAACACTGCCTGCAGTTCAACCGAGCTCAACAGCAAACGTTTCTGATTTGTTGTCGTGTGGCTTGTTGGTCACAGCCGAGTCATTCGTGGAAACTCGGTTGCACCAACAGACTGTGGCTTTTTTTGTTTTTTACAGAATCGGGTTTGTGCAAGCTCCTAACTTTTTAGCGATTTTAAAAACCACCTGCGGAATACAGTCGCCCCTCGCCGTATCGTGGCATAACTGTGTCGCGGATTTTTAAATTGTATATATCTAATTTTGCATCATGGATTAAGTAGAATATTAAATAAAATACGTAGCGTACAGCAGATGAGTCGACAAAGACTCGCTTCCTCTTGAGCTAGTTTGCCCACGTGAGATGGTACACGGCACGCTATTGGCTGATGGATGGAGGGCGACCAATCAGAGCACCTTGTTCTGTATCCTGGGCTCTGATTGGCTCAGCGACCGTAGCATCAGCCTCCTCCGTCTCCCGTGTACAGCAGCGTTCAGCATCTGGCCTCGTCCGTTCCACGTGGACGTCTGGTCGCTGTGCTTAGTGTTGGGTTTATTTCAGTCCTACGATGTCGCCCAAATGTTCTGCGACTTCTGAGGCTTCTGGCACCGAACCCAAGCATAAGGAGGGTTTAGAAAGCCTTAATATATATATAAATAACAAAATAAATATGAAGTCGCTACCTTGGGGGGTTCTGGAAGCTAACCCCTGTAATAGACGAGGGACCACTGTAAATAGATTTTAATGTGAATTATGATAGATTGCACTTCTTTTTACATCTGTAAACACCTATCTACTCGCCCACCAGCCAGGCAGTACTTTACTACATTATAGCACCGTCCATTGCGTTGCTTGTTTCTTAGTGTCTTTCTTGTTTTTCTACTGTGCCTTGCATGTTTGCACCGGGGCCTGAGAGAAGCCGAAAACATTTCAATCCCGTCTATGTCCTGTACAAACAGCAGAATGGACAATAAAGTTGACTTTGATGATTAGTTCAAGGACGGCTGTGAAGCTGAAGATCGGACGACTCTTTTTGTTTTTGCAGTTTCTCGCTCTGATAAATGTTGTCATTTTGTCTATTTTTGTAAACCAGTCCCTCCAGGATTTCGTGGCCGTTTTTCCAGATTGTTGCTCCTAAAATGCCTGAATTTGAGGCAGCTTTTCTAAAAAATTGTGTTGTAAGTTGCGATGTTTGAAGTGTATTTGTTGCGATGAAATTGCAACGCGTGTTCACACACACACGCTCACAGCTCGTCACGTCAGTTAATGAATCTAACTGACCTTCATTGTTTCAGTGCTGCCACAGATTTGGATGCAACAGCTTCATCACGGTGGTTTGTCTGGTCTGTGGTCCGCTGGTTTCACCCATTCTCCTGATATGTTTACGGTAGAAAAGTGTTTGTCAGTGGATGGTTTTGGTTTGTGTTCCACCTCAATATTCCACGGGGTGAAAACAGTTTAGCTCCGCTTTGGTGAAGAACATCAGGGAATTGTTTTGCAGGTCTTTAGCAGGAATTTTTGTTGGTAACTGAGAATCATTACTGTCGCACATGTCTGCATCTTCAAACCATAAACGAGGAAGTGAATCCGGTGACGTACGTGCATTACTGGGGACTGCTGTGATTGGTGGAACTCACGGGAGGCGGGACAAAATTGCGGAAAAGTCGCGGTGATTGGACGAAATTGCAAGGTCGCAGATCGCAGCATCGCGACTTCCTGGAGGGACTGGTGAACACAACATGCACACGGGTGGGTTTTGTAGTTTTTATTGTTTAGTTAGTTTTACCCATCCCCGTCTGGAAGTCACATGTTTTTAACTGAGGTGAAAAAGGCACAAAGAAAAAAAGGGAGTACAACAAGGTTTTCCAGAGTGTCATAAAGGGGAACTTGTGACAAAGAGGCTGTGAAGTAGACGAAGGCCGCAGAAGAGTCCAGACGCTTTAACTGGAGAGCTGTGAAGTCAGTGGTCACTCATCTGAGATTCACTCCTTTACTCGGTTCAATTCCACTCGACTAACCTACAGTTCAGGAGACCCACAGTGTTCTGCCAGTAAAACAAAATTAAAATAAATCACTGGTTTGTAGCCACATTGGTTACTGCAGCGATGAACAGCAGCTCCCTTCCTCAGAGACACCAGTTGATCACTTCTTGTTCCTCCTCGTACTTGTTTACACTCCATGCAGGTCTGCTCCAATGCAAATGAGTTCTCTCAGTGGTGGCAGCGTTCCGCCTAATGACATGAATTTATGCAAGCAAACTTAGATGAACTTCATCCTGGTGGAGCTGTGATGCACCACACAGTCTGAAGACGTGAGCCCACACAGCCGCACCAAAGTCGATGCTGTATTTATCGGACACGAATAACACGCGGGTTAAATTACTTACTGAACATTAGCTAGGGCTAAAGTTCAGCTTCTTAGGCTTTCAGACTCATTTATTATTCATATGTTGCAAACACTAAAGCATCTGCAAGTACGTCACGATTTTAGGGAGGTTATTTGTGGCGTCCGCTCGATATATCTGTACAACAACAACGTCTGCAGCCAGAAATAACTCGTAACATGATAGAGGGATGCTCCATTTAATCGACAACATCTACGTCATGCATCTCCAGTCAACTGGTTTCCTTTACGAACAACAATCACAGATGATTTATTGCTTACAATCAACACAGAGCTGTCCTTGACCTCAGCTTAGCCTTTGGTTCAGTGGTCGGTTGGTTCAGTTTTGTGACTCTGGATCTGGATTTCTTGGCAATGCTCAGGGATTCTTCCTCCTCTGTGCTCAGTTCTTCTGTGGAGTCCCTCAGGGGCGTATTTTGGGTCCCCTAATGTCCACTATATACATGCTACCCCTGGGGGACATCATTCCTAGACATGCTTGTCTTGAGCCCATCATCTAATCACGATCAAGGCCAATCAAGGGAATTCTTAATTGACTGGTATCGGTAAGAACCTAAGCCCAATCCTTTGTTTACGTCCACCGTCGCAAATTAATTATTAATACAATATGAATCATTTATTGATTTACTGATAACATAAATCCAGTGCACTTTCCAGACAGATGATACAGGATCAATGTCCTAGTTGATCTCGAGTTGATTTCATACATGTGCTCAGGTCGGAGTTCATTAAACCTCACGTAAGAGTATGTCATTGTGCCCCATTGCTAGCTAAACTCTCTTTCCAACACAGAAGTGCCTGATATTACAGATGTAATTTGAAGCGGCCAACATCGGCAGAAACCTGTGGACGATTCTTTATTTATCTCTGTTGTTATGTGGAAACATTTTTTTTAAAAGCTGTAGGATGTTCCACTGGCATTTAGAATCGCTGTGCTAGTTTATCCTAGTTTAATCTAACACTCCCTCTTTGGCCTGGAGTCGTTAAACCTCAGACAAGTCTCTGTCATGGTGCTCCTTTACCAGCTAAACTCCCACAATGCTCATCCCTTGCCAACACTGAAGTGCCTGCCTCCTGTGGTCACTACAGTAACTAGAAAAGCCCTCAGAGAGTTCATACCTCCGCCAAGGAGCTTCAGTCCACCCCCAACACAATCTCCCAGTTCACATATTTTGTATGGAACGTTACAGATACAAATGTAATTACATACAGTTCAAATGTCCTGCTGACAATGCGGCCTTCATCCCATCCGACCTAATGAACAGGCGCGGCCTCTAGCGCGGCAGCTCCTAACAGCCTCCCAGCTTCTTAGACAACCGGAGATAAGAATGATGGCCCAACCGTGCGTATGTCGCTCAGGAAGGAAAGAGAACTCCGTCACTGTCGCTGTCTGTCGCGTGGAGACCCAAAATGTCATGTGGTCAGAGGGGGTTATCCCAAAAACAAGAGTGCCCTCTGGTGGCTTTTAGAGTAAACCGCATTTAATTGACCACCTGGTTACACTTACATTAAAAAACATCCTGGATCCAGACGGTGATCCGGATCAGTCCCAGAATGTCATCATTTATTCCTTGTCCCATTTCACACATTTCCTGAAAATTTCATCCAGATCCGCCTTTTACTTTTCGAATTATTTTGCACACAAACAAACAAACAAACAAACATCAGCCATCACATAACCTCCTTGGTGGAGGTAATAAACAGTTAGAGGCTCCACCTGGTGGCACAAACAGGCACTACAGCTAATCTACTTTACTTGTAGCGGCATTTTACAGAATCTAGTTGGTTCAAAAGGTTTGTGTTTGGCACATTTTCATGCATGATAAAATGATTTTTGATGATTTATAGCTCAGAGTTGGTTATATTTCCCAACAGAACCCAAAGTCGCACGTGAATCTACAATGTTCTAAATGTGGGGATTGTTTAAAATGTAAAATGCTTTTCAAACCAGCTGGTGGTTTATGAGGTTCAGAGGCTTAAATCTCCTTAATTCTCATTTTTGTCGTACGTCTGATTTTTAAATGTTGGTCTTAAACGTTGTTAATATTAACAGTAGTGCAGTTGTTTATAAAATGGGCCAAGGCGTTGCTCTAACAAGGAAGTGTTCATCACATACCAGGTCAAGTGTCTTAACCATCAGTTTTGTGCTACCTGGGCTGTTGGTCAACAGAATCGCCATCTGCATCTTAAACAAAACCTCACAAAATTACAAGTCTGATAAAACCATTCCATTTTACCAAGTAGTTTACTGTAATAGCCACATTTCGGTACACGGCCCAAGGACTAACTCGCTCAAACAGTCATTTCAAAAATAGATCCTCCTTTAAAAAGAAGAAGAAGAGGCATTTATTGGCTCCCAGATGGTAGACTGAAGAGTAGGAGGCTTAATTCTGTCCTGGTTTCAATATTTGTTGTGTAATTCTCACTCTTTGTAAACACCATCTATGTATTAGTTTGTATTAAATTCGTAAATGCTAACATGGTGCAGCTTGCATGAGCAGATACTGATCCTGTGGTCCTTTGTCCAGCTCAGCAGGATTTCTTGTTGGCGCATTGATTCTTGCCGATCGACCAGCAGCTGCTTTTAATCCAGTCTTTTAACCACCTGGGTGACCTTTGACGACTAGTTTAAAGACCGTCCAATGACCACAATCCATCACGATGGGTTTTTTCTACAGGCAAGATGAAGCTCATTTTTCTTTGCTAAACATGTGCTATTTATTTATAGGAGTTAAAAAACAGTTTTCAGGCTAAAATCCAGAGGTAGTGTGGGTGCTAAGTAGAAGCTACACATTTTTAAAATTGTACTAGTGCGGCCTAATAGCCTACAACCATTCTAGTTGCTGACATGATGCTGTTTATTAGCCATAATGCTAATTAGCATGCTAACATTTGCTAATTAGCAGTAAACGCAAAGTAGGCTGAAGCTAACGGACATAGGTGCTTGTTCAGAAACCAAAGCATTAGACAATCGATGTAATTTTTAATCAATTTCATTATCGATAGTCGGTCACGTTAGCAATCCGTAATCTGTTAATCACTGAAAAGAATGAAATACAAGAAACATTTTTCCATTTAAACTGCTATTAAATGATTAGTGAACAAAATCCAAAGTATTGAAGGCAGCATACGAGCTGCAGTCATCCACAGCGAATAACCTGTAACATTATGAACTGATCTACGTGACGGAGTGACTTGTTCACTATAGTTACGAAGCTCTCAGCCTGTGTTAGCGTTAGCATCATCCTCGGGTAGCTAGCTAAGCTTGAGATGTTTTTTTACAACTTCATACTGCAGAGTTCATCGACATGATTGCTACGTTTAGCAGTCGGACGGCAGGGAGGTGCGCCTGGTTTATGCAAATCTTACAGGCGGTCAGCAAACACACATGTAACTCCATCATTAAACAGTAAGAGGCTCCACCTAATGGCGCAAATAGGTACTACAGCAACTTTTTAAACCTGTTCATTGATTAATATATTTTTAATCAATGAAATTATTAACAAGTAATTGCTAACATCCCCACGTTGTACAAAATGAAAGTTAGTGCCAAATAAAAAGCTAAGGGGCTACCGATGTTGTTAACAGAAGCTAGCATGTGGTGCACTGGATTTATGGTCAAACTGAAACTTTGTACTGCAGAGTTCATCGACATGAGTGCTACGTTTAGCAGTCAGACAGCAGGGAGGTGCACCTGGTTTATGCAACTTTTACAGGCGATCAGCAAACACACCTGTAACTCCATCTCATTAAACAGTAAGAGGCTCCACCTGATGGCGCAAATAGGTACTACAGCAAATACACAACACTTTTTAAACATGTAAATCGGTTAATATATTTTTAAATCAATAAAATCATTAACAAGAATTACAAAATGAAAGTTAGCGCCAGATAAAAGGTCAAGGGGTTACCAATGTTGTTATTAAGAGAAGCTAGCATGTGGTGCACTGGATTTATGGGGAAACTGAAACTGCAAAAAATGGTTGTCTGCAGCACATTTAAGTATTTATAGGCCTTGAAACCTCGGCAGCATAGGTGTCAAACTCTGGCCCACGGGCCAAATTTGGCCTGCAGTGTAATTATATTTGGCCCGCGAGGCAAAACCAGATGACTACTAGAGCTGGCCCACAGGTATTATACAGCGAATGCACCGCTGATAATACAAATCACAGAATGCTGGTGTTTTGGCTCGTCAATCAGGACAGGACCCATAAACACCCTCTCCTCTGTTAACCGTAGTCATAGCAACCTCATGCTACTACTGGCACCGTGCTACCCCTCAGGAGGTTCTCTGGACAGGTGGGAGGCAGAACATCTGTTTACATATGTAGAAGACAGACGTGTTTGTACCCCCCTCACCCTCCGCCGCTGCCGCCGCCGCCACCGCCGCCACCGCCGCCACCACCGCCACCGCCGCCACCGCCTGGCTGAGCATCTGCACCAGCAGCATGCGAGGACACTGCTACTGTGCCACCGCCAACAGGAGATATCTATGCTAATGCCATTGGACTCCGACGAACACCTCGCTGCCCCCCACTCCGGCCGACGCCGCCGCATGAACCAAATATTCAGATGTTGGTCAGCAATTGGACCAGAATATCCGGAGCTCAGATATTACTATTCGGACCAGCCCTGTCTAGTATGTGGAGCCAACGTGGCGACAACCAAGGAGAACATTAGACGACACTATGAAACCAAACACCAGGACAAGCACAAGGACCTGGACATGATCCAAAGACGCCAGAAAGTAGAGTTCACAACAGACTATGTTCAAAAAGCCATATCATAAAGTGAGGCTGCTGTAAAGGCTAGTTTTATATATGTTCAATAAATATCAACGTTAGCTTGCGACTTTGTCCACGTTTTAAATTTTGGCCCACTGTTGTATTTGAGTTTGACGCCCCTGATGCTCCATGACCCGTATGGAAGTGCGTCTGCGCCGTCGCTATTCTTGTCCAGCCGGTTGATTTGAGCCCATCTGTCAGGTGCACTCTCCCTGGACTCTCTGCTTGTTATAGGAATAACCTCTTCGCCCTCAAAGACGCATCCGAAAAAACCTCACCTGTCAGAGGAAACCCCGGATGATGAGAGATGTCTTTGTCAATAATTCATCTCTCTGGAAAAAGAGGCCGTGTCGGGCGGCGTGTCTGGTCTGCTTGGCCTTCTTTGTGCCCATGAATGGATTCCTGTTCGACTGTCTGGCAGCAGATGATGGGGTAGACGGGTGGATCACACAGACGGGTCACATCCTGCAGTGCCGTCTTTTTATAAACCCGCCTCCCTGCTGCTCAGTCGTAAATGCGGAACAATTAGATCTCATCCGTCCCCCATTAGCCGCCGGATCATTTTTGATTCAATTAGCCTCGTGATCTCGCATGTAAAGGTCACCGTGGGCTGGTGGGGGAGGCTGTCGTCGGGGCGGGTCGGCGGGGAAAAGAGAAGATGGAGGGAGATAAATTGAGCCGGCGAGTCGAGGAAAGAGATGACATTGATGGTGACGAGGTGGTGGTGGAGGGGAGGGAGGAGGCAGATGACAGCAGAAGGAGAGTAAGATGGATTTACGAAGAAGGACGGGGAAATATCGAGCAGTGGGAGAAGAACCCAACGTTGTTTTATTCTGTTGTGTGAAAAGGTTTTCGCTCTTGAGTCTCGGTGAGTCGTGAGATGAACCAGGATGTAAAAGATGTAAAAACAGAAGCAGTCTAGTGTCCAGATCATCAAACCTACATTTATATTTATTGAATATTAGACAGAGATTAACCACAAAACACTAAATGTCATTTTGAAATGATGGTTTACTAAAGATTTATTGAAAACCTACACCAGCCATGTCAAAAAAAAAGAAAAGAAAGGAAAAAAGAAAACGTAATGACTGTTCACGAGTGGTCCGTGTACGTCACGGCTATTCGTTTTCTTATTTTGAGATTTCAAAATAAAAACGAAAAATAAACCGTTTCCTGTTTTTTCAGTGATAATACAAAATGAAAAACTGAAAACAGGCCCTGGTAGTGACCACTTCCGAGTCTGCCATTTAGCTAACTGCTAAATGCTAGGCCCTAATCCATTATCCATTATCTGTTATCTGATTTAATTAGATGAGTTTGTAAATGGAAATTAAAATTAAAATACACCCGTGGAAAACTTATTTCTCTACTTCCTGTTGGTTTTGGCTCCGTGACCCGTCTGACTTCTGAAGAGGAAGGATCTGGTATCTAAAGCTCCAGTGTAAGCTCACTGTTAGCAGACCTTGCTGTGTGCCGTGGCCTGATGAAGACCCACTGTGGGGTCCAAACGTTGCTTGGCTCACATTGTTCACTATTTCACAGTGGACTTTTCACCAGCGTGGGGTTTATTTGTCCCTTTGGAGGGACCTTGTGGTGCCGCTAGCTCTGCCGCTAGCGCTAAATCGCTAGCATTCGGCTGATTTTCGGGATGTTTTTGGGGAGGTTTGGAGGTTTTCTGTTCCTTTAGCTTTGCCAGAAAGCAAAGTAGCGATTTAGCGCTAGCGGCGGAGCTAGTGCTAAATTGCTAGCGCTAAATCGCTAGCTCCGCCATTTAGCAGAGCTAGCTAAACTGCTAGCTCCTCTTCAGAAGTCAGACGGGTCACGGAAATACAGGAAGTAGAGAAATAAGTTTTCCACGGGTGTATTTTAATTTTAATTTCCATTTACAAACACATCTAATTAAATCCGATAACAGATAATGGATAATGAATTAGGGCCCGTTTTCCGTTTTTCATTTCATATTATCACTGAAAAAAAGGGAAACGGTTTATTTTTCGTTTTTATTTTGAAATCTCAAAATAAGAAAACAAATGGCCGTGACGTACACGGACCACGAGTCCCAAAACACGAGTCCAAGTCAGAAGTCTCTCTGTGTGCGACTTAAGTGGTCTTGTTTCGCTCATGATGTGTCGTCTATCACATAAAAACACCACATGTTCTCGTTTCGGTAAAAAAGAAACACTTGATTTTCATTGTGTTTGTTTCATGTGTTTTGCAAGATGGATTATTTCCCGGTTAGACGTCATGAGAAACGGATCTCCGCGGCTCTAAATTGATCTGTCACATGAGTACATGCGACGTGAGTGTGTGTCGTGGGCAGCCAGTGATTCGTCGTGCCGCCGACGCCGGCCAGTTGGCCTCCACAGATGGTCCCACAGACAAATGTCATGTTGGAAATGTCACGGAGAGCCGGTTTAACACGGCCACTCTGCTGGCAGGGCCATCCGAAAAACCCCGAGTTGTCTCTGTGTTGCCTCCGTTTGCATGTTTTCAAGCGTTCGTTAGGGTTTAATCACAGCCGGACCTCTGTAATGAGAAGTAGTTCATCCTCCAATCAGAAGCACAGCGAGGCGTCTATATGAAGCATCCTTGTTCTGTAGATTAGCTCAATACTCTTAATTTACCCTTCGAGAAACATCACCTCATTTATCACGGCAGTATAAAGTCCTGCACTTCGATGGAAACAACACAACCATGGATGGAAATGATCTTCTGTGCAGTACGATACAGTTAGAATGTCATAAAGCCACATACAATAGAACTGAAGAGTCGCCCCCCCTAGTGCCAGTTCACACTGCTGCTACACAATTCAACCAGCACTGCTACGTTCAACTGACCCAGGCCTGTTTAGGAGATGCTCCAGGTAGTGACCAGTGCAGATGCTACCATTTAGCTAACTGCTAAATGCTAATGCTAACTGCTAATTCAAACAGCACTGCCACGTTCAGCTAGCCCAGGCCTGTTTAGGAGATGCTCCAGGTAGTGACCAGTGCAGATGCTACCATTTAGCTAACTGCTAAATGCTAATGCTAACTGCTAATCTAAACAGCACTGCCACCTTCAACTGACCCAGGCCTGTTTAGAAGATGGTCCAGGTAGTGACCAGTGCTGATGCTACCATTTAGCTAACTGCTAAATGCTAATGCTAACTGCTAATTCAACCAGCACTGCCACGTTCAGCTGACCCAGGCCTGTTTAGGAGATGCTCTATGTAGTGACCACTTCTGAGTCTACCATTTAGCTAACTGCCAAATGCTAATGCTAACTGCTAATCTAAACAGCACTGCCACCTTCAACTGACCCAGGCCTGTTTAGAAGATGCTCCAGGTATTGACTGGTGCCGATGCTACCATTTAGCAAGTGCAAATGCTACATGCTAATGCTAACCACTAACTGCTTAAAATATACTACTAAAGAGCTCTTCACCCACAAGGAGATTATACAGCCGGATTCACCTATAATGCTAATGCTAACTGCTAAATGCCCATGCTAACTTCTAAGATACTACCATACTGCTACAGCTTTAGTTATTGTTAAATGCTACAATGCTACCATAGGCCTAGATGCCACACAGAACTGCTAAGTGCTAAGTGATGACGCAAGAAGGCAAACAAAACGGGAGAACAAACGATGCATCTGTACCTTACCTTGTATTTACTTTCTTATAACGCTAAAATACACCAGAACTTCTGTAAAATCTGTTTAAAGGTAGTCCAACAACCAAACCAAACACGCAAACAAACCAAAACAAAAATACATGATTGTAAAATAATGGAGAATATCTGTCTTTTTATTATATCCAAAATTAAAATACAGTTTTTACCCTTAAAGCTAAATAAGGTCATGTGTATTTTTGGGACTTTTTGATGGATATTTACATGTAAAAACTATGAAAATATACATACACATGGTTGAACAATGGTAAAATAAGAAAGAATGTAGTTAAAGGACCATCGTAAAATAGAAAATTCTTGTTTTTTTTTTGTTTTCTTTTTGTTTATGGCTCCAATAAAAGGTGGAATTTTGACCATTTAAAAATGCTGACTGGTTTTGGGGTCTTCCAGAGGGTTTACGAGGTCAGAAGCAGCTCCAGGAGGAGGTCCAGCACGTAACTAGCGTCAGTTTTATTCATATACTGGCATCAATTAAAATGCTAACCATTTATTTTTGCAGAATTTTCCAATCAGATGCGTCAAATAATTTTTAATTTGATGAAATGTCATAATTTTAAGGTCAGATTTGGTCGTTTTTCCTGATGGAATCACACGATTAGTTCAAAGACCGTCGTAAAGTTGAACATTCAACAACTCTGCCTGTTTTAACGATGACACATGGCGTCACTTATGTGATTTATTTTAAAATAATAACAATAAACGCCCTCCAACCCCTTTGTCGGGGTCTGGAGTTCAGATTGTTTGACTGAATCCATCCAACAGAGACGTCGATGCTTCGTGAGCCGCTCAGAATCCAAACCTCCGATCTGCAGCGAACCTGTCGGGGCTTTTGTTCCTGAGCGTTCGGATGCATTCATTTAAAAATAGGCCGCCTCCCCAGAGGACCTCCGAGCTTCTCCTCCACCTCACATCTTCTCCCGTCGGTCTATTTGTTCGTGCTTTCACTCCCACGCTCCTTCCTCTCCACTTCCTCCATCCGTCCGTCCATTCTTCTTCTTCTTCTTCTTCTTCTTCTTCTTCTTCTTCTTCTTCTTCTTCTCACCTCTCCATCCTTTTCTCACGTCCTCGCTGCTCTCTGGCTCGATCTGCCTCCTCCTGTTTCTCCAACACTTCGTTCTCTCAGTAACCAGTTTAACTCCGGTCGCTTCGCTTCGTCTCCTTTCAGCTGCATCCGAACTATTAGAGTCACTAAATCAGATCAGTGCTGTTTGATTTGATTTTATGTTATTTTAAAGGCTAAATTACCCAGAACAGCTGGTAAAACCACAAAAATACTATAAAATACTATAAAATAATAATTATGAAAAATTTAACAAGATTTGACCATAAATTTACATTTTTATTTTTACTGTATTTAAATCAGCTAAAAATAAAATTATTTAATCATTTTAAAAGAAAGAAGAAACATTTTTTCCACTGCTTTTACAGATTTTAGCGGATTTTTTAAAAATTTGCAAGATTATTAAATTTAAAATTGCAGAAACAAATTATTACTATTATTATTTACATGCTGACTGTAAAAAAAATATTTGTGATTATTTGTCTTTTATTACAGATTTTTCCTGTTTTGTCAAATCACAGAAAATATTCAGTAAAAATCAGAGAAAAAAATAAATTAATATACCTGTTAATCCTAAAAAAAACCATTTAACAAGAAATTACACTTTACAAAACTGTTTTTAAATCAGCTAAAATTTTTAATTATTTAATAATCATTTAAATTTTTTAATGAAAGAAGAAATCTTTTTTCCACTGCTTTTACAGAGTTTCGCTGTTTTTTTTTAATTTACAGAATTATTATCACAGAAACAAATTATTATTATTTAAATGCTGACTGTAAAAAAACAAACAAAAAGAAAAATTATTTGTCTTATATTACAGATTGTTTCCTGTTTTGTCAAACCACAGAAAATATCCAGTAAAATCAGAGAAAAAATTATGAAATTACCCTTTTTTTGCTGTTTTGTTTGTTTACAGAAACATTACTTAAATTAAAAAAGTAAAATCTAATAAAATCGCAGAAACAAATTATTATTATTTACACCCTGACTGTAAAACAACAACAACAAAAAATAATAAACAGACCAAAACTGTTATTTGTGATTATTTGTCTTTTATTACAGATTTTCCTGTTTTGTCACATCATAGAAAATATCCAGTAAAATCAGAGGAAAAATATTCATTTACGTTGTAAAAAAGAAAAAAAGCCAAAACATTTGACAATAAAATTTCACTTCCTTTTAAAGCTGTATTTAAATCAACTAAAAATATAATTATTTAATTATTATTGAATCATTTAGATTTTTTGAAGAAAAAACTACAGTAAGGAAAATAATAAAATATACCAAAAATAAACTGCGCTGTAACAAAAATTTGCCAAAAACTAAAAGTTCTTTGCTCTTCAATGCAACCAAAAAGCCATGAGCGACTCAGCGGTGACCAAAAGTCACATGACACCAGTTCAGGAAGTATTTGGCTGAACTGTAGGCAGTGTTTACTCAGAATAGATAGAATCTAAATATGTAAGCAGTAAAATATCTGCAGTAGAAATAAATAGTTAGAGAGATGTTGCACATGTTGATTGTAGGTTCTCACCCCGACCAGTCGAGGCAGACATCTGCCCTCCCTGAGCCTGGTTCTGCCAAAGAGTTCTTCCTGTTAAAATGGTGTTTTGTTTCCTTCAAATTGGAGCTGTTGTTTTTATCTCTTTAACATATTTTACAGTTTAGATTTTAAATTGAATAATCTGGAGGATGTGTGCTGGACTTGTTCTTGGAGCTACTTCTTAGCTATTCCTTGTAACCCTCTGAACTCCAAAACTTGTCGTCAGGTTTTAAAAATTGTTGAAATTACACCATTTACGCCAAAAATAAACAAAAATTTGCAGAAAACTAAAAATTCTTTGCTCTTCAGTGCAACCAAAAAGCCATGAGTGACTCAGCGGTGACCAACAGTCACATGACAACAGTTCAGGAAGTATTTGGCTGAACTGCAGGCAGTGTTTACTCAGAATAGAACTATCGTAAGTAGATTGATTATCAGTTCCACCAGATTCTGTAAAAATTAAAAACTTCCTGCTGCTATGAGTCGGCAGTCACGCGACCAAAATCCGGGGAGCTCTCGGCTGAACTGCAGGCAGTGTTCACATGGAGACACGACACGACAGTCCGGTAACGTGTCAGTAAATGTCAACCATGAGTCAGCGGCGTCCTCGAGAGCAGCGGGAGGCGATCGAAAGAGCAAGAGGACACGCCTGCTATCTGTGATCCTTTTACAACGAGAGGCAGCAATCAGAAGAGGATTCATCTGAGTGTTTCTGCTCCTAGTGCAAATATAAACCGCCTCTGGAATCGGCAGTATCTTCTGGTTTCAGGGGTTTAGTTCGGTCCACTTTTAGCTGCTGATAGGTGCAAACTGCCGCCTGACCAGGTTGTGATGTGACGACACAAGAGCCAGAAACAGAGATGTGTCGCCTGCTATCTCTTCCCCCTGTCACTGGGCTACCGCCGCCTCACTTTCCTCCCTGATGAGTGTGTTTGTTTGCTGTCAGCCTCCTTTAACGCGCCGAATGAGAGGTCTGGAAGTGGAGCGTGACGGGAGTGTCGGATCCCTGTTTCCATTTTCAGACCGGGGTCGGGGCCAGATCACACCTTCCCTTGTTTGCCTCGCGCCGTCGCTCCTGCGGGGTCTCTTATGTAAAAAACAGTGGGCGGCTTGTCCTCGGCAGACGGCGAACCTCCGTCTTTCAGAGGAAAACGCTCCCTTGTACCGCTAATTCCGTCTAATCAGGCTGAAATGACTCGGACGCATCCTGGTCGTGATGGGATGAAGCCACAGCTCTGACTTCTGCTTTCATTACTGGCCGTAATGACGGAAAACTAGATGTGAAAGCCTATTCTTCAATCTGTAAATGACTCCGGGTAATAGCCGCTCTGATTCTCTGCAAAATGAATAACAAGAAGGACTAAATGGGCGAAATATGATGAAATAACACGTCTGCTTTCCTTTACAATAAACATGCAGCTGTAATTTTGAGAAATATGCTCATTTATCTTCTTTGTTGGGGTCAGAAAACGACATTTAGGTGCAGCTAATGAGGCTAAAAGGCTATAAATCGACAATATTGTGGTACCTATTGAAGATTTGGGAACAGCTTCTGTGACACATGTTGTAGTACTTCTCAGCTCGTCACTGCATCTTCATCCTTATTTAGGTGCTCTAAGGTGCAATATCTACTACACTGGGGTATCAACCAGTAAGC
The DNA here is from genome assembly GCA_024666655.1 of Dascyllus trimaculatus. Taxonomy (NCBI): domain Eukaryota; kingdom Metazoa; phylum Chordata; class Actinopteri; family Pomacentridae; genus Dascyllus; species Dascyllus trimaculatus. Next base: position 2,962,622 of record CM045465.1, on the reverse strand, counting down.
TAGTGGCACCAGATTATAATATTTGACTGTTTAACATTATCAGGGCTGCCAATATTACTGAGATTATAAAGATCAAAACTTACCAGTCGAGGCAGATATCTGCCCTCCCTGAGCCTGGTTCTACCAAAGAGTTCTTCCTTGTTAAAATGGCGTTTTTTGTCTTCACATTGGAGTTGTTGATCGTCTCTCTTTAATGTGTTTTACAGTGTTGATTTTTAAATCGAACTAACTTCTTCTTGAAGCTGCTATTCCTAGTTAACTTTCTGAACTCCATAACTTGTCGACAGGGTAAAAGGCATGTGAGCTTTTAGCCCCTTGACGCCTGAACTTATTTGTAATTATATAAAAACAATAATTTTATGTGTTTTTGATTTCAAGTTGATGTTAAATTAAGTAGAGACTGTTAATTTGTCTGTAGCACATATATTAGATATAAGGGTGTAATGCAACAGGCATTAATGGTAAAATTATTTTTATTGATGCCACAAATGTCATTCAAACCGGTCCTGAGAGAAACCAGTGCTTGCAAAAGGTTCCTAGGTGTGTATTGAATATGCACGAACCAGCATTGGGGAATACATACGCTATCTCGGCTGCAGCGGTACGTTGCAAATTTGCGACAACCAGCGTTAAGGGGTTAAAAATCGTCAAAACTACACCATTTATCCGACTCAGAAACTGGAACTGGATCGTCAAAAAAGATCTAAATCTCACCTTCAAATTGTGATATTTCATGAAAATCACTTTATTCTAAATGTCTCTTTTCAAAATATGCAAAAAAATAAATAGTGTTGTGGGATTATTGGCTGAACTCGGCTGAACTGCAGGCGGTGTTTTCCACGGCGCACACAGAAATTAAAAATGTAAGCGGTAAAATATCTCCAGCATGTTACGAAAATGTTGAACAACTTGTTGTTAAATATATAACCGAAGAAATTCAATGTTAGCTTTTACTTTTTTATGATCTAATGGACTGTAACTTTGTCATCGTGTTCAGAAAACATCTCTGAGTTCTCTCTACTTCTAGCTATGGTCGTTCTGTTTCCAAAGAGGTGCTGGACTTTATATAGCAGTGAAGAACGAGCCCACATTGAGTGGTTCTGGGTGTTAATAAACCTCTTCTCCAGTCTTTATGCAGAACTAACCAGCTCCACACAGCGGCTGCTTAGTTTGCAGCGTTTTTTTCTCCATTTCCATCCTGTCAGAGCAGCTTGTGTGATTACTGGAGGACAGGAACTGATGAGTTTTGTTCACTTCATCTCCCGGAGGTTCAGTAAGTTGGACCGAATCCAGTCCGGACTCACTTCTAAACCGCTGCTGGCAGCCGCTTATTAAAACCACGCAATTGTTCCTATTTCTTTTTCTCACAGTATTAAAAGCAAGAAGAATAATAAATACATATATTTTTGGACTCCCTCAGAGGGCTTTTCATTCAGTCCTGCTTGGCGTTTCTCCTGTCACCCTGTGATTGGTGCTAATAGTCGACAAGCAGAGAGTTTTTCCGACTGAGAGGTGTCACTTTCTATCAGGACTGACAGCTGAAACCTTTTAGGCTTGCAGCCCTGCAGAAAAACCTGAATATCACCAACATCGCAGAGAGAAAAAGAAGTCGAAAAACCCCAAACGAGGCAAGACGTTACTCTCACTGCAAGCCTGTGTCATCCCGAATAAAAACAAAACAAAACCCAGGAATCAGACAGACGTTGACGGATTTTAATGATGCTCCAGAATAACACTTCCCATGTTTACCCATTAAAATGATGCTTCCTCATCCACTAGGAGAGTTTCTATGAAAACACAGAGCGGGCTGCACTTCTTTGAACACCGATCTCTTGCACCGCAATTTGAGTTTGACTGTTTTTAAGCTGCGAGACGACGAGCGAGAAAAGGTTTTCCCCGAGCACAAATTCATTTTTTCGAGTTGTTCTTCTATTTCCCCCCGAAAACTGCGGATCCGTCGGGTGTTCGGGGGCTTTTTAAAGTTCCTGAGACGCTTGTTGTGGTCAGAAAGATGCGCGTCTTGTTTCTGGAGGCTGCTGTTCCCAGTAAATCAGAATTTGTATGTGTGCATTCGCTGTAATCAGTCAGATGCAGGGCTGGAGATGGAACACAGCAGGCCGCACTGCTGAGAACAGAAATAGTGCTTTTTCTCCCGCTGCTGCTCCAAAACCAGCTCACTTCTTGTATGTTGGTGTTATTTTTCAGTCCGTGTGCTCATCCACTATGTTGCCAGAAGTACTGGGACGTCTGCCTTTATACACACATGACCTTTAATGACATCCCATTCTTAATCTGTAGGGTTTAATATGGAGTTGTTCCACCCTTTGCAGCTATAACAGCCTCAACTCTTCTGGGAAGGTTTTCCACAAGGTTTAGGAGTGTGTTCATGGGAATCTTTGACCAGGTCAGGCTCTGATGTTGGACCAGAAGGCCTCAGTCTAATCCATCCCAAAGGTGTTCTATCAGGTTGAGGTCAGGACTCTGTGCAGGCCAGTCCAGTTCCTCCACACCAGACTGGATCATCCATGTCTTTATGGACCTTGCTTTGTGCTCTGGTGGCAGCCATGTTGGAACAGGAAGGGGCCATCCCCAAACTGTTCCCACAAAGTTGGGAGCATCAAATAGTCCAGAATGTCTTGGTCTGCTGAAGCATTAAGAGTTCCTTTCACCGGAACTAAGGGGTCAAGCCCAGCCCCCGAGAAACACCCCCACACCATAACCCCCCCTCCACCAAACTTTACACTTGGAACAATGCAGTCAGGAAGTACCGTTGTCCTGGCAACCACCAAACCCAGACTGGTCAATGGGATGTCCAGACAGAGAAGTGTGATTGGTCCCTGTAAAGCAGTGGTTCTCAACTGGTAGGTCAGGACCCAAAATTGGGTCGTGAAGCCATTTTTAGAGGGTCGCAGAAGCATGCCCCCCACCTTAAAAATGTAGTGGTAAAAATGTGCTCAGAATCTGTTAAAATGGGCCAAAATATGCCCCAAGACTTGGCAAAAGCATCCAAATATACCAAAATGAGCAAAAAATAAGCCAAAATTTCCCCAGGTTGTATCAAAATGCATTGAAGCTACACCCAAATAAGCTTGATTCATTAACAAAAACAGCAAACTTCAATAATTTGGGTCGCGACCGTTATTAATAGAGACATGGTGGGTCCTGAGGCTGGACCAGTTGAGAACCACTGCTCTAGAGTCCAGTGGCGGCGTGCTTTACACCACTGCATCCAACACTTGGTGATGTAAGGCTTGGATGCAGCTGCTGGGCCATGGAAACCCATTAATGAAGCTCTCTACCACTGTTCTGGAGCTGATCTGAAGGCCTCACCAAGTCTGGAGGTCGGTAGATGTTGACTCCTGTGACCCCGCTGTGATTTTACGTGGTCTACCATTTGGTGGCTGAGTTGCTGTTGCCCCCAGTTGCTTCCACTTTGTTATAAAACCACTTAGAGTTGACCGTGGAGTATTTAGTATGGAGGACATTTCCCGAATGGACTTACTGCACAGGTATCAACCTATCATGGTACTATATCTGAATCCACTGAGCTCCTGAGAGCGACCCATTCTTTCACTAATGTCTGTAGAAGCAGTCTGCATGTCTAGGGGCTGGATTTATAGTGTATACATCATCAGAACATGCATTTAAGTTTGTGCAACTTTGGCCCGTTATCCGACTGCAGGTGAAGCTCTTGAGGAGAGTTTTGTTTCTGTTTCTGTCTGACTGGATGCAACAGCAACATAAGTACAGTGTTATTATGCAAATCCCTCAACTGCACGTCTTTGTTTTGGGGGTAAAGAAGGCGAGAGATAACTACGCTTTTGAAGAGATGAAAAGCAAAGTGCTAATTCTGTAGAGACACAGAGACGTTTTATTTTGGCGTCGTCCTTAATGAATACTTCTTTCTTTGTGTTGCGGCCTCTCAGGGTTTCTATCCTCTGCTTGTGTTCGTGTTCATCGACGGTGAAACTGGTTTTCTCTCTTACTTCCATGATAACACCTTGTGCAGACGCTGTGCAGGTGCATGTGTGGTCATTTCTGCCTGCAGGTGTTTGTATTGTTGATGATGATTGGAGGTAATCTGCCCTCATGTATAATTACACAGTGGAGAGAAGAAAAAGAACAAGAGCCACTGAGAGGAGAGAGATAATCTGTCTGTCAAGTAGAGAGAGTCTGATTGGCTCTTCAGAAGAGAGGTCCTGATTGGTTTGTTGGCTTGTCTGGACGAATGCTTGCATTATTTTATCGGGTTTTTAGGTTTGGTGTTGGTATTTTTTAATAGAATGCTGTGTACGACTCCTGTGACCATGTTTGTGCATTTGTTCGGGTAGAATACAAGTTTTCAAGTCAAGTAAAATGAGAAAAAACCGAACGCAGATTCAAACTGCATGTTATATTTTACAGGTAGTCAAATGACAGCACTGATCAGAGGCAGAAACTGTAAAAACAAGAGGAAAGAATCATCGGATTTCCAACTGTCCTTGAACTTATCACGTGTAACTTCAGTTTTTTTTAAGACGATTAACCGAATCTAAGCTTAAAATCAAGATACAGCACCGTGCAAAAGTATCTGCCCCCTACAGAAGTCTTCTGTTTTTGCACATTTGTCGCACTTCAACGTTTCAGATCATTAAACTAATTTCAATGTCAGACAAAGATAAGTAAAGAAAACACTAAATGTAGTTTATAAATTATGATGGTTTTATTTTTTGAAGGAAAAATGTCATCCAGCCCATTTTGCCCTGTGTGAAAAAGTAATTGCCCCCTTAGCTACCAGTCTTCTTGAAAAGCAAGACAAAGACCCAAAGACCACAAGCAAGTCCACCTCTGAGGGGCTCAGGAAGAACTAAATGAAGGTTCTGGAGTGGCCCAGTCAAAGTCTGGACTTGAATCCAATGGAGATGCTGTGGTAAGACGTTAAAAGGACAGATGATGATGGAAAACCACCTAATGTGACTGAATTCAAACTATTCTAGAGAAGAGTGGACCAACATTCCTCCATGGTGATGGAAAAGACTGATCACAAGCTGGAACCAACATTTAACTGCTGCTGCCAAAGGACCAATCAATTATTAGGATCAGGGGGGGCGATTACTTTTTCAACAGTGGTGATTTTCAATAATTCTCCAATAAACAATAATTTAAAAACAGCATTTTGTGTTTTGTGGCTTATCGCCGTCTCATATTCAATAATTATAAATATAAGTTTGATGATCTGGAACATTTAAATGTGAGAAACATGCAAGAATAGAAGATTTCTGTAGGGGGGGGCAAATACTTTATTCTGCATGTCTTGTTTTTAAAAAAATTAAACCGTTCGCTTTAAGCAGATTCTGTAAAAGTAAAAATTCTTTGGTCCTTGGTCAAAACCAGAACACGACGAATGATTCTGGTACAAAAAAAACTTCAGGAACTGGGTTGAACTGCAGGCTGTGTGTTCCAAGTATGGAAAAATATGTACCAAAGGACCTCTAAGAGTAACCAAAAGCCAAGGAAAACACACGTAACTTGAGATTGTTCTTGAAATGTCAGTGCAGGAGGTTTTATAGTTGCCACTGCAAAGTCGCAATATCTCTTTACCCCCAGCCTCGATAAAAGCAGCTGTTCTGAGGAACTATTCTTCTTACATTTGGGGTTTTCCATCATTAGACTTGACATACTGTCGTTGTGTTACACCACAGGTACTACAGCGCCACCATCCTGCAGATGTCAGGAGTTCGGGACGACAGACTGGCCATCTGGCTGGCCGGACTCACCACCCTCACCAACTTCCTGTTCACTCTGCTGGGAGTCTGGCTGGTGGAGCGAGTCGGCCGCCGGAGGCTCACCTTAGGCAGCATCATCGGTAAGACGCAAGGAATAAGTACACCGTAGGTTTTCTTAGTTTTTAGTGGTTAAATTACTGGTAATGACTAATAAAACCACAGAAAAAAAGCATTGATTTACATGTTAACTGTGAAAAAAACTTGTATAACATGGATATTAAGGGTTGCTATTTATTTACTTATTTTTCTTTCCTGCTATATTAAATTACAGATAGTATCTAGTTAAATCACTGAAGCATGTATTAGTTTATAATGTTTACTGTTTAAAACAAACTAACCCTAACCCTAACCCAATTTTTATAAAAGGTACATTTGACAGTAACTTTACAGTCTTTTTTAACTGTATTTAAATCAGCAAAAAATATTATTTTTAATACTCACTGTTATTTGAAATAAAATAACATACATATTAAATATTACAGACTGAAAAATGGGAAATATTTTTCTGAAACTGTTATTTTACAAATTCAAAAAAGGAAATTACTGGGGCTGGTCCTGAATATCCGAACAACCGAATATTCGTTTGTTGTGGTGGTATTTGAATAATAATTGTGATATACGAATATTCGTGTGTACTGCCGCCGAGCGCCGCTGAGTGTCACCGAATGCTGCTGAACGTTGCCGAATGCTGCCGAGCATTGCCAAGGCTGTAGTACGCCGCCGAGCGTCTCCAAACGCTGCCAGGCGTTGCAGAGGCTGTAGTACGCCGCCAAGCGTTGTCGAGGCTGTAGTACGCCACCGAGTGTCCCCGAATGCTGCCGAGCGTTGTCGAGGCTGTAGTACGCCGCCGAGTGTCCCCGAATGCTGCCGAGCGTTGCTGAGGCTGTAGTACGCCACCGAGTGTCTCCAAACGCTGCTGAGCGCTGCCAAGACTGTAGTACGCCACCGAGCGACTCAGAACGCTGCCAAGCTTTGCCGAGGCTGTAGTATGCCGCTGAGCGTCTCCGAACGCTGCCGAGCTTTGCCGAGGCTGTAGTACGCCACCGAGTGTCTCCGAACGCTGCTGAGCGCTGCCAAGGCTGTAGTACGCCACCGAGTGTCCCCGAACGCTGCCGAGCTTTGCCAAGGCTGTAGTACGCCGCTGAACGTCGTTGAGCCCCGCCGAGGCTTTAGTATGCTGCAGTGGCAGTGGTTCAAGTATGCCGACCTGCCAACTCCGGTGTCAACCCCGCGGCCGACACCACCGCACAAACCGAATATTCGAATATTCGCTGCATACTGGATCCGAATATCCAAAGCACGGATATCGCTATTCGGACCAGACCTAGAAATTACATATAATATTTCATAAAATCGCAAAAAACTTACACATTGACTGTAAAAAATAAATTAAAAATTAAAAACACGTCCAAACTGTACATTTTATCCTAATTTTAAAAAATCTAGATTTTCATAAATAGTAATTTGTTCTTGAAAAATGTGCTACTGCAAATTTACACATCATTTTACACGTTTTATGTTACTTTCATATTTTTTTTAAAACTATTTTTGAACAGATTTTATTTGTTTTTTTTTAAATGATTTTTTATTTTTATAGTGGAGCTGAAACTGCTGACAACGATTAACATTAATAATGCTCATTGTTGTGTGTTATTTTTTCTATTTATATTATAATTTATATATTATATACTGTCTATTTTTCCAGGTACATGTTTGAGTTTGAGCCTCCTGGCCGTCGGGTTTCTGATCTCAGCCCAGCACACTCCTCCTGTCACCTTCCACCCATTAGACCCTGCCTTGGCCAACTCGACCTGCTCCAAGTACCAGTGAGTAAAACTACTACTTTACTTTCATTACTAATCATAAGCAAAACCTACAAGGCACTTACAGCACAATTATCTCACATATCCTTCAGTTAGGATAAAGTAAGGGCCATTATAAGCCGCTCAGGGCAAAGGATTGATGTGTGAAGTAGGTGTGAGTAGAGATTCACTATTCAAGTGTCTTCTGAGGATAATGGAGTCATTCTTCCCTTTTTGGGACATTATACTGAGGTGTAGCAGAATACTCGCAGTGCTAAGTCATGGTTTGCTAATGAGACGTGCAAAATGAAAGCCAGAAAACAGCATCGGGGTGTCGGCGGGAGAAAATCGCTGCTCACCTCGGAGCACTTCTGTTCTTTGTGAAAGCTCTCAGTGTTTTAGTGTCAGTTCAGAGCGCACTCGGCGGCGGAGAGCCTCGGAGGATGAAACTCTCCTGAAAGGATATTTGTGGTGAAGTTCTTGCAGGTTTTCACACATGAATTATTACAGGTCTCCGTATTTTTCAGATACAGTCAAAATTAGGGACCAGAATCAATCGTCAGTTACTCTTTAAATATTACTGATTGAAAAAGTACTTCCTTTAGGGTAAAGGAAGTACCTTCCTTTAGGGTAAAGGAAGTACCCTAAAGTTGGCAGGTCTGCATACTTGAACCACTGCCACTGCAGCGTACTACAGCCTCGGCAAAGCTCGGCAGCATTTGGTGATACTTGGCGGCGTACTACAGCCTTGGCAACGCTCGGCAGCATTTGGTGATACTTGGCGGCGTACTACACTGTCCGACACTGCTAATCAAGGTTTTGGATTGGGGGTGAGGTGCTACCCCGGCTGAAAGAGTTCTTGGGATCTTGTTCTCAAGTGATGGGAAAATGAAGCGTGAGATGACGATGGATTGAAGCGGCATCAACGGTGTTTCGGGTGTAGTACCAGAACAGTTCCGACCCTCGCCTGTGGTCATGAGATCTGGGTAGCGATGGAAGGAATGAAAGTGGTCAAAATGAGTGTCTTCCGTCAGGTGGCTCGGGAAGTTTGGAGCGGTCGTTCACAACGAAAGGAACCAGCCGAGGCAGTTGGGAGATCCTAAGGCGGATACGTATCTCATCCGGCCTGGGAACGCTTTAGGATTCCCCTAGGAGGTGGAAAATGTTGCCTCCAAGCAGAAGACAACGGACAGATAGATGGACAAAACGTAATGTGATTGCTGAACTTCAAATCGTAATCCCTTACACAACTCATCAATGAAATAATCAGGTCACTGTAATGTGCCATGAAAAAGTATTTGCCCCCTACAGAAGTCTTCTATTTTTGCATATTTGTCACACGTAAATCATCAAACTAATTTTAATACAAGACAAAGATAATCCAAGAAAACACAAAATGCAGGTTTTAATTGATGATTTACTTTATTGAAGGGAAAATGCTGCCCAGTCCATCTCGCCCTATGACAAAAGTAATTGCCCCCTTAGCTACCAATCTACCAAATAACCAATGGGTTCAGTCTCACATCTGATCACTGCCAGGCTTGTTGGATCTAAACATCACTAATAGAACCTGTCTGGTGTTGTGAAGCAGCTAAAGGCTCTCTAAAAGCAGCACATGATGCCACGTTCTAAAGAGATCCAAGAACACATGAGGAACAAAGTCATTGACATCCATAAGTCTGGAGGGTTACAAAGCCATTGCTGAGGCTCTGGGACTCCAGAGAAGCACAGTGAGAGACTTTATCCACTAATGGAGGAACATGGAACAGTGGTGGACCTTCCCAGGAGTGGACCAACCACCAACATTTCTCCAAGAGCATCCATATCTAATCCAGGAGTCACAGAAGAACCCAGAGGAACATCTAAAGACCTGCAGACCTCACTGGCCTCAGTTAAGGTCCGTCTACATGATTCCACAATGAGGAAGACTCTGGGAGGAAATGGATCCATGGAGAGTTGAAGGATCAAACCACTACTGACCAAAAACAACATAAAGGTTCATCTGGATGAGCTCCAAGACTTCTGGATAACATCCTGTGGACTGATGAGTCAAAGGTGGAACTTTTAGAAGACATGGGTCCGTTACATCTGGTGTAAAGCTGATACTGCATCCACCAGAAGAACATCTACCAACAGTGAACCATGGTGGTGGTAGTGTGATGGTTGGAGGACCTGGACCATTTGTCATCATTGACGGAGCCATGAATTCTGATGGGCAAATACTTATCATGGCACTGTATACAGTAAATGCTGAAGGTCGGATTAGTAATGTTTACCCACCTGGAGATCAGCTCTTACTGTAGAGTCTGTATATTTAATAAACATCTCTATATTCCAAAAGGCCTCAGTCGTATTATTCAGCACACATTTATCCTTGTGCTTCCCCTGGCCTCTGGGTGATTTATCAACAACTGACTGAAACAAAGGGTCGTCATGGAAATGACTGAGTAAATATTGTTCATGGCTGTCATCCCCATCCAAAACCGGCTACAATTCACTTCATTGTCTTCCTCGGCAAACAAAGGGCAAACACACACTCACAGCGAGCCCGAGTGTGTTTTCATGCGAGGCAGAGATCAGATGCCTCCATGTCCCAATTTACTCTCACTTACAGAGACACGAGATGAAACCCATGCGTAAAGCCGGTCTTTCATCACAACGACAAACAACGTCTAATGGACTCACTGTCCAGCGCCCACACACCATAACACACGGCACTGCACAAACACCGGGGTAATTTGAAGAGATGAGTGCTTTTACCACACTCGAATGACTTCATTGAGTTCACTTTGCTCCCACACATCCCATCGCTGACCACAGGAGCATCAGGAGAGCGTCAGAGCTGCCATCATTGCGGATGGGACGTCCCATTTAAGGAAGTATTCTTGACTACGATGAAGCCAACATGAACTTTCTGAAGTAGGAAAACACTCCACGTCCATCTGATGTTTGTAGAAAACAGACGCTGGCCTGTAATGTCAAGACTTCAGCTCTGTATATGTTACTACTCTCACTGGACTGTGTTGGTTGAAAACAATCTTCAGCTAACTCTCAGTGATTCCCAAAGAATAACTGTCCGGGTCCGTGTACATCGCGGCCATTTGTTTTCTTATTTTGAGATTTCAAAATAAAAACAAAAAATAAACCGTTTCCTGTTTTTTTCAGTGATAATACAAAATGAAAAACGGAAAACGGGTCCTAATCCATCATCCATTATCTGTTATCCAGTTTAATTAGATGTGTTTGTAAATGGAAATTAAAATTAAAATACACCCGTGGAAAACTTATTTCTCTACTTCCTGTTGGTTTTGGCTCCGTGACCCGTCTGACTTCTGATGAGGAAGGATCTGGTATCTAAAGCTCCAGTGTTAGCTCACTGTTAGCAGACCTTGCTGTGTGCCGTGGCCTGATGAAGACCCACTGTGGGGTCCAAACGTTGCTTGGCTCACATTGTTCACTATTTCACAGTGGACTTTTCACCAGCGTGGGGTTTATTTGTCCCTTTGGAGGGACCTTGTGGTGTCACTAGCTCTGCCGCTAGCGCTAAATCGCTAGCGTTCGGCTGATGTTTTTGGACTGTGGGAGGGCGTTGTACCAGACTGTTGTAATTAAGAGGGAGCTGAGATTAAAGGCAAAGCTCTCCATTTACCAATCGATCTACGTTTTAACCTTCACATATGTGATTAGCTCTAGGCAGTGATTGAAAGAATGAGGCGGTGGATACATGGGCTTAAATGAGTTTCTTCCACAGGGTTGGTGGACTTAGTCTTAGAAGTAGAGTAAGGAGTTCAGACATCTGAAGGGAGCTCGAGGTGGGGTTAATGCATGCTGGGTGCCTTCCTTTGGAGGTTTGTCACACATGTCCGACTTGGAGGATGCTCCAGTATAGACCCAGAACTCACTGGATGGTTTACATATGCCATCTGGCCTGAGAACGCCTTGGGGTCTCCCAGAAGAAACTGGAAAACGTAGCTGAAGAGAGTTTCTATTATATCTTACATAGAGATGGACGTCCCTGATCTGCAGCCGCTGGCCTCACCACCTGCTGTCCTCCCATCCCCACCCCAACCTCTCCTACTATCCCTCCCTCCCTCCTCTTCCCCACTTCCAACCCAACCGGTCGAGGCAGATGTCCTCCCTCCCTGAGCCTGGTTCTGTCGGAGGTTTTTTTCCCCCTTCCCTATCATAGGGGGTTTTCGGTTCCTTCCCACCGTCGCTGACTGCTGCTCAGAGGGAATCCAAAAGCATCTTTGGATTGTTGGGTTTTTTGTCTCCTGTTTTTCTGTTCTTGTTATGTTTAGTGCTATGTGACGACTTATGTTGTACATCTGCGCTATATAAAGAAAACTGAATTGAATTGAATTCTTTGTGGCACTGTCTGCCTATGTCCTGCCTCCTTTTAAATGCTCTTCTATTTGATGGTTCGGATTGATGCAAGTCCTTTTGGGAACATCACTGTTAGCATCACTACCAAATATAAATATGTGTCTTGTGTGGCTTAATTCTCCTGAAAATGTGTTTTTTTTTGTGCTTTATAGTTCTGCTACGGCTACTTGTTCTCCTTTTCCCTTTTAGTGTAACTAACCTTTTTTTCTTTTTCTTCATATGTAAATTAGCATGGGCCACCCCCTGCCTTAGATTGGTGCCCGTATTTGGAAAGTCACTGATGCTCACACTCTCCTACTTCTTCTGATTCTGCTGTCCAATCCAGCTGTGCTCATCATCAGCACCACCTGTTGTCCCTTTAAGTAGCTGGGATGTGGTGTGAGCAGGTGGCCTCCGAGTCTCTTTGTTTTGTGTTTCTTGAACTCTGTTAATGGCAGGTCTGATTAACGATAGGTTGCATGCATGAGGCACCTGTCACTGGACACTAGGCCTGGTTGAGGAGTTTTTGGTAAGTATATCTTGTTAAACTGCAGAGCAAGAAAAAGTCTAGACATCAAGTTTATGTGTGCTACTCCCGTAAGTGCAAGTCAGGCAGCACAGCATTTGAATTTGGAGTTCTTGTTTTGTTAAACAGATCAGGTCGGCGAGCTTCAAACTTCTCGTTAGAAGTTCTTCTTTTGTTTATATTAGTCTTTTTGTAACCGCCACCCTCTGTTCCTCTTCTTGTTATCTGGGTTGATATTTTTGTTATCCCAAAAGACCCACTTCTCATTAAAATCACAATCAACGTAGGTTCAATCGTGACCATCTGGTTGTTTGTTTGTTGCCTTCCCCTCCGCCTAGCGAGCTGGGTCATAGCAGTGTATTTGGATAAATTTAGAGGCTGTGGGAACCCAAGAGGCATTTGCATTGTAGATGTGGGTTATGTCTTGTAATGTGTACATATGCTGCTGCTTTGAAGGGGTGTTTTTCTTTTGGTGAGATCAAGAGGACTGGAGATGTGCTTTGGGGGAATCTCGACGGTGTAGGATGCACCTCCACTACAGATGTGGACTGTCTAATTATGAGCGGTATTATGGGCTGTATTTAATGTCACGTTATGATTGATATGTCTTGCGAAAGGTCCACACAACAGAAATGTCGACCTTTTAAATGAATCGATGCAGCGATGATGCATGCGTGGGAATGACTGCCTTTTAATAAGTTGGATGGACGCAGGATTGGACTCCCTGCACCTCAAAGGAGACCAAGCTAGCGGTGGGAGTGTTGACTTCTTCTTCATTTGGGGTTGTAGGCCGGGTCAACGCATCGGGTAGCTATTCAAGCCACACCTGAGCAGTTCTTACGGTGTGGTAGATAAAGGGAGCCGATGCTATTTTGCTGTGCTTGGTCTGCCACAATGTTTAGGTAGGTGTCAAAGTGGCATCCACATAAATGCCAAGACCCAAGGTCTCTCAGCAGAGCATTGCATTGTAATGAGATGATTAACCCCCCGAACCCCGAGCAGGTTACTCCTGTCATATCTTAACTCACCGTGGGGTAATTTTTGACTGTAATATAAAGTCCAGCACCTCTATGGAAACAGCACAACCATGACTAGAGGTAGGGAGATCTCAACGATACTTTTTGTGCAGTGTAACAAAGTTATAATGCCATAAATAGGGATGCACGATAACGCCAATTTCAACCAACACAGATAATCGATAATTTTATACTTCTGCCAACCGATTGGGTTTGTGCCGCCGTGTCGGCCAGGCGGGAATGGGGAGTGGGGGGTGGCGGGTGCATGAGGGAGCAGGGGTCACACCGGAGCGTGACACCAGAGCTGGCAGGTCCACGTACTACAACCACGGTGGGGTTCTACAGCCTTGGCGACGCTCGGCAAAGCTTGGTGATGCTTGGCGGCGCCCGGCAGTATACTACAGCCTCGGCAACGCTCGGCAAAGCTCGGCAACGCCCCCCGGCAGCGCTCGGCAGCACTCGGCAACACTCGGCGGCACCCAGCAGCATACTACAGCATCGGCAACACTCGGCAATGCTCGGCAGCAGCGCACAAGACTATTCGAATATCAAAATTATTATCCCAATACCACCACAACCAACCAGTATTCGGTTATTCCAATATTCAAGACAGGCCCCAGTGAAGTGTCTTCTTCTGACACGGTAAACAAAGTCAACACTGGTCAGTGCCACCATAGACATATATACGTAGACGCCGCATTGACTGTGGAGGGACGTGCCTAAAGCTCTGCCATCTTGGTACAGGGCTAGCAGAGGGGGGAGTGAATGTAAGTCTATGGAGGTAAGAGGTACTCCACAATCTTAAAGTAGAATTATTCACTGAATTTTTGACCGATTTCCAAACGGTTTGATTTGTTAAAAACGTCACACATGTAGCTTTGACACAGGATGCTTGGATGCTTTTGTTCTATTTATGTCTGCCTGTCCGTCCTCCATGTCTGACGTTTGTAACAAACAATATATGTTGACAACTGATGGATTTATGATCACTTTTATAGTGCAGACATGTCATTCCTCTATAGACGTAATGCACTGTAGGGGCGAGTGGCACTGTACCAAGATGGCCGCCGCGTAGGCACGTCGGCTCCAATCGGCAGCAGCAGTCAACGCGGCGATGTCTGAGTGCCATGCCATGGTGCTTGTTTCTCTCTGCCCACGCAGTCTGATGACATCACACACATGTGACAGTACCGTCGGGGAGGGGAGGGGAGGGGTTGAGGAGCCAGGCATGAGCACAAACCACAACACACAGACCAATGGCGAAAACCAAGATTCCAAGTCTTTATAATTATCGGCTCATTTTATCGGAATGACGTCATAATTGCCAAAATGAACCGATAATTATCGGACGCTAGTATTATCGTGCATCCCTAGCCATAAATCATACAAACAGAGGAAAACAAACCTAGAATTTCTTTGCTTCCACAATTGTTTCCTATCTGCTCTTTGTAAACACGTCCTGCAGTTCAGCCGAAAAGTCTCTGATGTTTTGTCAGATGGCTTTTGGTCACTAAATGGTGTCAGTTACGCAGAGAAGTGCAGGATTTCTTCTAGTTTATTGGTTTATTTTTCCAGTGGAAGAGCAAATGAATGGTTCAAAGACTGGTGGAAAGTAGAGTATTTGCCATTTCTTTCTGTTTGTACACTTTCTGCCTCTCATATATGGTGCCAGTCTCATGATTTTTAAAAAAATAACACCTTCCAAACCCACCAGTAGGTCATAGTGCTCATAGTATCATGTCTAGGCCTCCACCTGCCAGTGGTTTTAATGTTATCTAAGGTAAAGACATAGTGTGAATCTCAGCTAAAGCTCCGCCGCTGCATCTCTCTCCTCACTTTCCCGCATTATTTACTTCCAGATACCTGCCGTTATTTCAGTCCTTGACCTCGGTGTGTAATTAGAGAAAGGTGCCCTGCAGACTGGGAGGCTGCCGACTGCAAAAATAGAACCCCTGAAACAAAACGCACTTCATCAGGCGCCGCGGCATCAAACCTGAAGACGGAAAACACAACACGGCCTTTCACAGCATCTGAAGCCGTCTGACAATGTGAACGGCTAATCACGAAACGCGACACGACAGGGCGAGAAAGGAGAAAGATGCAATGACAGTGAATCCTACACACGGAGTGCTTTGCTGTTAATTTTGATTTACTACTTCCAGCATGTGGAGAAGATTAAATTCATTTGGATAATGAGGGAAGTCTCAATTAAACGGGTGGGAAGCTGATTTCTGATTTGCAGCAATTAGCATGCAGTAGGTGGATACGTGCATCCTCAAGTCAAACTTTTAGAAAAGTTTTACCGGTGTTCTTTAGCACAAAGGCAATAAAAGGTGAAGGAATGTGGCTTGAAAGCTCACATGAGGCTTGATTGATTGCGTGGAGGTGAATTATAGCTAATGCGCTGTCTGCTGTTCGGCTCACAGGCTGTGCGAGCCGTGCATGCTGGACCCTGGATGTGGTTTCTGCTACAGCGAGAACAGCTCGGCGCTGCTCACCTCCTCCTGTGTTCCCGTCAATAAGGCCTCCACCGAGCACGCAGCATGGGGCAGGTGAGTCACAGGATGCACAGCGTGGATGCTGCGCTGTGGCAGAAAAAACAACAACGCATGATTAGAATGTGAAAATTAAATGACACATCTCACCTTGAACTGTGATTAATTCCCTCCAGATGCTCCAACTCCACCCTGATGAGAGACCACACCTACTGGGCCTACAACTACTGTCCCACCTCCTACTCCTGGCTGGTTTTACTGGGTCTGATGTTCTACCTGGCTGCTTTCGCTCCAGGTAAGAGACTCAATCTCAGTTTTATGCTATTTATGAAGGATAATATGTATATACAGTGTCATTCAAAAGTTTTTGCCCCCCCTACAGGAATCTATTTTATATATTTGTCACACTTAAGTGTTTCAGATCATCAAACTAATTTTAATGTAAAGAAAACACATAGTGTAGTTTTTAAATGATGATTTCATTTATTGAAAGAAAAATGCTGTCCAGTCCATCTTGCCCTATCTGAAAACTAATTGCCCCCTCAGCAATCGGGTTCAGTCTCTCCATCCACTGCCAGTCTTGTTGGATCTAAACATCACTAATAGAACCTGTCTGGTGTTGTGAAGCAGCTAAAGGCTCTCTAAAAGCAGCACATGATGCCACGTTCTAAAGAGATCCAAGAACACATGAGGAACAAAGTCGTTGACATCCATCAGTCTCGAGGGTTACAAAGCCATTGCTGAGGCTCTGGGACTCCAGAGAAACACAGTGAGAGACTTTATCCACTAATGGAGGAACATGGAACAGTGGTGGACCTTCCCAGGAGTGGACCAACCACCAACATTTCTCCAAGAGCATCCATATCTAATCCAGGAGTCACAGAAGAACCCAGAGGAACATCTAAAGACCTGCAGACCTCACTGGCCTCAGTTAAGGTCCGTCTACATGATTCCACAATGAGGAAGACTCTGGGAGGAAATGGATCCATGGAGAGTTGAAGGATCAAACCACTACTGACCAAAAACAACATAAAGGTTCATCTGGATGAGCTCCAAGACTTCTGGATAACATCCTGTGGACTGATGAGTCAAAGGTGGAACTTTTAGAAGACATGGGTCCGTTCCATCTGGTGTAAAGCTGATACTGCATTCCACCAGAAGAACATCTACCAACAGTGAACCATGGTGGTGGTAGTGTGATGGTTGGAGGACCTGGACCACTTGTCATCACTGATGGAGCCATGAATTCTGCTCTCTATCAGAAAATCCTCCTGGAGAATCTCCACCATCAGTTCATGACCTGAAGATCAACACTAATGGTTCATGGAGCAAGACGAAGACCCAAAGACCACAAGCAAGTCCACCTCTGAGTGTTCGGCTCAGGGGGGTAATTACTTTTCACAAGGGGTGATATAGGTTTTCAATAAATCTTCAGTAAACTATCATTCAAAAACAGCTTCTTGTGTTTTGTGGGTTAAGGCTGTCTAATATTCAATAAACATAAATATTCGTTTGATGATGTGAAACATTTAAGTGTGAGAAATATAGAAAGCTTTGCCGAGTCTCTCTCTGTCGGCTGCAGATGTGTTTGTCTGAGCGCTTGCTGAGGTTGTGAAGATCCCTCATAATCCTACTGGCTCTGTCTTCAGGTGTCCTTCACAGCGAGGATTACAGATCTGATGAAACACTCAGCTGAACAAACAACTCTCTTCCCATATCAGCTGGATGCTTTCCACAGCATCGTAACAGGACGTTGTGAATTTCCTAATCCCTGCCGCGCTTCTCTTAATGTTTGTTGATTAAAAGAAAGACAGGTGTGAATTCAGTGAATTAAAGGTTTTTCGCTGTCAAATGTGACTCTCAAAGCACATCTGTTGTTCCACACTTCTCTGTTTTACTTCAGGACCTTCGTAATAGCATCTAACTTGTTAATGAAGCAATCAGCAGCCATAAAACTACAGTCAGTGATGAGGAAGACTTTTGTTGTCTGGACCGATGCCGCTGAAATTCTTGATACTACGACTAAAAGCGCGACATTTGTCTTTGAGATTCTTGGGTTAGTTTGATCCGTTTCCTTCTTTTTGTTCCAAATGTGACGCAGTTAAAGACAAATCTTTATCCGTTAGCTGTGGGGTAAACTGCTTTTCCCCGCACTGTCAATCACAGACACAGAGAGAGTCTTCTTCCTGAAGGAGGCGTGGCCAGTATAGCTTTGTCGCAACCTTTCTTCATGAAAATATGTACCATTTTTAGAGTTTTGGTAACTTCTTAGTACTGAAATGTCTGTTCTCGTGACATCTATACTAGCAGCAATTTTCAGGCCGAGTGTGGACACGCAGGGATGCAATCTCACAGCTCAATTCTACCATAAAACCCAGTATATTTCTCCATCCGTCTTCTTGTTTAAAACATCTCTCCATCTCCCACAAGCCTCACCTCTCATGTCTCATTTCCGTCCTCCAGGTATGGGTCCGATGCCGTGGACCATCAACTCTGAGATCTACCCTCTGTGGGCCAGGAGCACCGGAAACGCCTGCGCTGCCGGAGTCAACTGGACCTTCAACATCCTGGTGTCGCTCACCTTCCTGCACCTGGCTCAGTACTTCACCTACTACGGTCAGCGAACCAGTTAGCTTTGTCCTTTGTTTTAGCGGAAGAAAGACCCAACAGTAGATCTTGTGCAACCTTACAGTCAGGTAACAGCTGACTGACACCCAGAGGCATTGTTTTTTCCCAGCGCTCTTGAATACCTCCTCAGTCAGTCGGTGTTCCTCAGCAGCAGGAAGGAACTGACCTTTCGCGGGGCTTGAAATTGATCCATCGGGGTAGGCATCCTGAGATGCACTGGGTTAATTATCGATTCATCCGGCTGACGACAATCACTCACCACAAAGGGAAAAACTGTGTCGAAGCTGGAAAAACATACTGATGTTATCTTAGAAATGGCATTCAGCATAATTCACACGCTTGGTTGTAACCTTAAAATGTCACTCGGCTTTGACAAGGAGAAAATGGAGATCACGGTGGCCGGGAAAATCTCATTAAGCCTCCGTCAGTCTTTCCGTGCGAATGCTTGTTTCTCGGTGCGTTTGAGTCGAGCTGGGTAGTTATTTCCTTCCCGTTAACCTTGCAGTAATGGCACCTTGACAGGGCCTTGTTGCTTATAGTCCACATTTATCATGCGGTGACCGACAGTGTGAAAGCGATATTTCAGCTGGGTAAAACATTTTCATTTTTCAGCGCACACAAACGTAGAGGTGCGTGGGCAGCTCGCATCCAACATTAGCCGCCTGTAGGATCTGCTGTCACCATCGGCGATTCTTTTCCTGGCAGCTCATGAGAAAACTTATTTATAAAAAGCGACTCTGAAGTTGTGTTTTCGAGTCTTTGTGGGTGGCTGTCCTCAGTGATGGTGTGTTCTTTTCTTTGCTTCGTCTTCTCAGGAGCTTTCTTCCTCTACTCCAGCCTGGCCTTGCTGGGCTTCGTCTTCATCTATGGCTGCCTGCCAGAGACCAAAGCCCGGCGTCTGGAGGAGATCGAGGCGCTGTTTGAAAACCAGCTCTGCTCGTGCGGCGCCTCTGATTCAGACGAAGGACGGCAGGTCGAGTACATCCGAGTCAAGGGTTCAAACTACCACCTATCGGACAACGACGCATCAGACGTGGACTAGTGGGGGGCGTCGGTAACCCCCCTCTGGTTGTTTCGTCGCTTTGCTGAAACACGCAGAGTGGTTGGGTCGGTAATATCCTTCTTTTTCGTGTGATCTGAGGAGTTCCCCTCAGTGTTGGCGTTCAAGAATTAGAGTCTAGAAGACCCCTTTGCTTCTGTTCAGTCGGTTCGCTTTCAAATCAGTCAGTTCAGGAAATCGCTGATGACGCTTTAGCAGGAGTGTGAATGTTTTGCTTTCAGCTTATTCTCTGAATTGAAAGTGAACCGACACCTGATCTGATGCCTGACCTGCTTTAGTCAACTAGTATCTCAACTACGACTGTCTTCGCCTCGCCCACCCACAACATTTCACGGAGTTAATACAAAACTACAAGGGACTTTTCCTCTCTCGTGAAGTCTGGGAAATGCCCCCTAATATTTTGTAGAGTTGTTTAAATATCATTAATATACGATGTTGTGCATATATAAAGTATCCCAGAGCATCACGTCAGAGCTCCGTTTAAAAAGGTGCGGTAAATGTGGGGTTTTTTTTAAACCAGGTTTGTGCGTCCGCGAAACTTCTGTTGGCCGTCGTCGATCTATAGTACCATTATGCCTTTTCTGTATGAGGCCCGTCTCGGTTAAATGTTGTGTCGCCTAGTAGCGTAGCACACTAACGCCAGTTCCTCATGACGACAGTGTTCACTTCGTGGTCGGTGTTGATGTTTTTTTTAGCAATCACCAGAGATGCACGGTGGGTCGTTACAGTCAGTGGGTGCCTAAACTAAACCGCTGTAGTAGCACTGAAAGGACGGATTTATGTTTATTTATGTATTTATTTGAATAGGTTTAGTCCTTTTTCACACAAACTACAGATTGCTTTATTTTTTTATTTTAATTCTATTGCTTACAAGCCTCAAAAAACTTTTAAAAATTTTAGCCTATACACCCTGCTCAAAGTTATTTCTGGATACAGGAGATCCTCGGTTTACGACGGTCTCATGTTACGACGTTTCGTGGTTACGAACGACCCCCATAAATTACTTAATACTCGATACTTTGTCGACATAAAATGTTTGGTTCGTAAATAATACTAGGGATGCACGATAACATCGGCGTCCGATAATTATCGGTTCATTTTGGCAATTATGACGTCATTCTGATAATTTAAAAATGAGCCGATAATAATAAAGACTTTGAATCTTGGTTTCTGCCGTTGGTCTGTGTTGTGGTTTGTCCTCATGCCTGGCTCCTCAACCCCTCCCTGACAGTACTGTCGCATGTGTGTGATGTCATCAGACTGCGCGGGCTGAAAAAAACAAGCAGCATGGCGTGGCACTGACCAGAGTGGACTTTGTTTACCGTTTCTGAAGAAGACATATCATTAGGCCTGGTCTTAAATATTGGAATATCCAAATATTGATTGGTTGTGGTGGTATTGGGATAATAATTTTGATATTCGAATAGTCGTGTGTGCTGCTGCTTAGCTTTGCCGAGCATTGCCGAGTTTTGCCGAGTTTTGCCGATGCATAGTACGCTGCCGGGCGCCACCGAGCGTCACCGAGCGTCACCAAGGCTCGCCAAGGCTCTAGTACGCCACCGAGGCTCTAGAATGCCACCGTGGTTGTAGTACGTGGACCTGCCACTCTGGCGTCACGCTCCGGTGTCGCCCCTGCTCCCTCATGTCCCGGCCGACACCGCGGCACGAACCCAATCGGTTGGCATCATCGGTTATTGGCTGCAAGACGTATCAAATTATCGATTACCGGTTGAAACGGGCATCATCGTGCATCCCTAAATAATACGATACTCGCGTGAGTGCGCCGCGCCCAACACAGTCCTGGAGGGAACAATGAATCACGTAGCACAACACTGAAGAAGAAACCGTCACTGAGTTTGTATAATTTATGTATAAAATCTGACTTAAAATCAGCTTACAACATGTCATAGGAACAGATCTTGTTCGTAAACCGAGGACCACCTGTAAACAGTTCGTGCATCATCCAGTCAAGACAACCAGTCGGTTTTGTCTGTAGCGGTCAAGTAAAACTTTAGTTCGACACGTAACTGATAATATTAGTGCCTGTGTATTGTGAAGGTGCCTAATGGCCATTTCCCCTCTAGCTTTATTTATCTGACATGTGCATAATTTGCATTTCACCTGTGATGGAATGTTATTTTTTTTAAAATCACGTTTTTATGCATTTTCGTCTTCCTCCGTAGCCTTCTGTACAAATAGCAGAGCATATCATTTACGTGGGTTTTCTCGTGTCGAACGTCGAGGAGTAGGCTTTAGCGTGACTTGCCAATGTTGTTTTGTAAACCTTGTAAAACTGTGGGAGGTTGCACCTTGTTAGTACGACTAGGTCTCTGTGTAGCAAAAAGCTGTTGGGAAGTAGACAACAGAGTAGTTTTTGTGTGACGAGATGAAGCAGGTAAGTAAGGAGTTAACGGGCTGCTACTCCGGCGGTCGTTTAATACCTCTTTTTAACAAAACTTTTCGAACACGAAGCTTGCCATCGATGTTTTCAGTGACCCAGTATTGCGATAACTTTGGTATTTTCCAGGCGTCTCAGTGACACGCAAGATCAGTATAAAAGGAGCCAAAACATGCTGTAACCTACTAGCATCCTCAGCTTTAAAAGGCCATAGTCACCCATTTATTTACAAATCATTCTATTTTACAACTGCTGATCGTTTTCCAAAGCATGCCACACGTTCTAAAGATCAATCTGACCTGGAGATGCATATCAGATCGTGGTATTTAACGCATTAAAGCCAACACAAAAACAACGAAGAATCAGCTTTTGAACGCGCGCTTTTGAAAACGATCAGCGCCGGTGTCGTGAAGCTCCTCTGATTTGTTGTCGCGGGGCTAAAACATGCAAACTGGCAGTCCTGGAAGCGCGCGGGACGAAGGGAAGGCGACGAACTCAGACCGGTTTTTGTACATTGTCAAGAAACACGACTAGAAATCCTCTCCGCTGAGGTGCCGACTACAATTCAAAGTGTGTTCTTTTAAGTGTTTGTCGAGGAGGAGCCGTCTTAAAAACCACACAAGCTAGTTTTGTACTGAGAGGATCAAGCCGTCCGTAACGCAGGTTGTGTGATGAAAACTTCAAATATTTACCGTGATTGTTTGCGGCGGCGGCGGCGCCTCGTCGAAGGTAATGTGGTGTTCAGCCCTCAGCATCCAGTCGTGTTTTAACGCTGTCCTCCTCCACCGCAGCGGGTGGGGAGCATTCGATGTGTACTTATGGTGAAATGGTTGCAATTCTTTTCTATGTGAACCAATTACGTGTGTTTCTAAAGTTTACCAGGAAGTACAAAAACACAAATAAACAAGAGTGCTGTAAAGTATATTTGATTATCGTTCCAGCTGTAAATGTTTTGCTAGAGTTTATATTATATAAAGATAAATATCTTCATTAAATCTTATGTATATGGCGAAAGAAATAAACTTATGAATCAGAACAAAGCTTTGGGGTTTTATTTTTGCTCTATGGCAACAGAAGAACAAACACTGGGGCTGTTTCTTGTGGAATTACCGCTTGAAACTAACAACACGCACAGAACAGATGTGCTGCTTTCTACCTTTCCTCCCTCCGTCCTCGTCATCCGGCCTTCTTCCTCTGCTTCAGCAGGAGCAAAATGTCGGCAATTTCCTGAAGTGAAGCCTCCTCTGAGAGTCCAAGACCTCCAGATGTGACCTCCTCTTTCCCTTCATCTGACGGAGCTTTCGTCGGATTCCCATGCTGCCATCCCTCTCCGTTCTTACCTGAATTAAAAAGGAAAATTTAAATGTGAAAACCAGCCTGAAGCAGCTGATGCTGAATGCTTCACTTGCATGTTGTACCTCTAGCATCCAGAAAGGGGTTTGTGGGTCTCTGCAGGATCACTTTCCCACAGTTACCAGCAGGGAAGGTGTTCATGATGCCTGGCTTTGGTTTCCTGCCGCTCCAGATCATCTGCTCCTCCTCACTTCTTGGGTTTTCTGATGAAGCTGCGTTCAGCTGTGCGGCGGCGGCGGCGTCAGTCTGCCTCCCTGTGGCCGGATGCCGCTCCGACACGTCAACAGGTGGCAGGAACGAAACACGAGCCGCTCCGGTCTCGTCCGCAACAAAGGCGAACTGGGTCGAAGCGTCGCGCGTCAGATCAGGTGCGGTTTGGGTTCCGGCGTCTCGAGTTTCGACGGGTGTTTTCCGGCATTTGCACGACTCTGAGCTCTGAGACGGAGGAGATAAAAACAGAGTTGTGCCGCTTCTTATCTGTTGGACTCCAGCCAAGCTCTCCGTGGCTTTCTGATCGTCTCTGAAGCTGGATTTTATGAGAGGTGTGAGAGGCCTGGACTGAGAGAGGCTTCGTTTTGGATCCCCCTGTGAGGCGGCGTTGATATTCAGGGTATCTTGATCCATATAGGAAGCCTGGAGACATGGATGACAGCAACCTTCCTCCTGATTTACAGTTAGAAGAGGAAGAAGTAGTTGTTTTTTAGATGTGGAACAATCTGTCCAAAGCAAAACTGTACATGAGTGGCACTGAGCAGAGAAAATCTACACTGTTAATGACATTTTTTTGAGCGTCTGGGTGGGTTTTTCTTTGCTCCCGTCACATTTTAGCTCGTTGGGGGATCATTTTTCACTGTAATATCAGCCACAACATCCTGACCACTGACAGGTGAAGTGAATAACATGGATCTTATTGGTACTATGTGGTGTTCTGATGGAAAACCTTGATCAGACTTAGACACCCAAATAAACATTGTCCAAGAACAAATGCTGATGGAAATCCCAAATGTCACTGGATGAAAATGCACCCCACCACATGGAAACAACACCAACCAATCAGGAACATGTGGAGGAACATGACAATGGTCCAACATGTTGATGTGACCTCCAGACTTCCTACAGCCCATTCTGATCAAGCATCAACAGGATGCAGTGGAACCAGTTGGATTGACAGAGGCCCCACTGCACAAGCCAGAGTACCCAAAGGATCCAGTGGTTCCAGACCCCAAAGGACCCCCTGAGAGGTCCTCTGGTCCACGTCCAATGGTTCAGAGCATTTTTAAGGGGGACCAACACAATATTAGGCAGGTGATCAGAATGTTAGGCCTGATCGGTGTAAAGTTGTTTGTCTGCTATCTTCTATTTTCAGCTCCAGTTCTCGGCTTAAAAGTCCCTAAAGTTTTGTTGTTGATTGCAGCTACGTCGCTAACGGCTTCACATTTGCGCCATTAAGGGCAGAATTTCTAGTTTCTTACAGAACCTCGTTAATGACAACCAATTAGTCGGGTGGAGTGAGGAGATCTGGAGGACATATCACAATTTTAAGCTTAGTAGTAGCTTAATAGTTAAAAAAAAAAAGTTCTTCCTGTCTTTACAGTTTGTAACGAAGATAAATGGTGCCATTTTGCAGGTTTTTTAAAGATAGCAGAGTGGGTTTATCTTTTTTGCTTCAGATGTTAATTACATTCTTTGAGGGGACTCTCTCGCAATCACAGTCCTTCATAAAGTTGGACAAAAACCTCCCAGAGACACTTCACTTACATCATCCGAGTCTGAACTGTAGTAACCCCCTCCACAGGAGTGGTTTGGCGAGCATCCGCAGCCACTCATGGGCCCGGCGTAGCGTCCGAGGCACGCTGTGGGATGAAGGAGGACGTCTATTCAAATATTTGTTCTTCCTCCAACATATGCAAAGTGAATGAATGGCGTAATTGGAGACTCTCAAGACACTTACACAAGTTCATGTCAGTGCAGTTGGAGAGCTGTGAAGAGGGAAGTCAAGTTGACAAAGACTGTTTATGCTGAAGAAACTAGTGCATGTTCCCTGTTAGTTCTTTCCATTGCAGCTACAAACCACTTGGTGGCAGTAAAATACCAACATTACACTCACCTCTGCTTCCATGCACTGGGAGTCAGGCACAGTTCTAAACAAAGAAAATCCAACATTTAAACCAACTCAAAGCATTTGGTTTAAACGTTTGATCAGATTTAAACACTTACTGAGGCGTTGAACATCTGCCTGACCTTTCATCTGGGAGGTAAATGTTGGACGTTGCGCTCCCAAAACTTGAAGCTGAAAATACGTTTCATGTTAACAAGGTGAGGGAAAGTCAGTGTGTTAATGCAGAAGCAGGAATCACCTTCTCCTTCATATTCTTCATTATTAAAGCCGCTGAAGACGTCCTCCTCGAACTGCGGTTTGGTTCCTGCCTGGTTCAGGGTGAAGTCCAGTATCGGCTCATCGTCCTCTGGCTGGTTGAAAGAGAAGGCGGCTGCGTGTCCTGCCTCGCTTCCACTGCGATGAAACACAAGTTCTGTTATTTCAAGGCCAGAAAAGAAACCACCTACAGTAGAATTCGCTCTCACTCTGGTTCCGGGCTTCCGAAGAGGAGTCGGGCTGCTGTGGGGGTCTCCAGGTGGAAGAGGTTGGATCCACAGGACCAGGGGACGGCATCGGTCATACCTCTGGGCTGGGAGAAAGGCTGAAACTGACAAAAAATAAAAGTATACGAGTGTTAGAGCTGCAACCGACGATTATCTTCACCGTTGATTATGCTGTTGATCAACTGTTCAACGTCCCCGACCAAGAGACATTCTTACCAATTGATGCACTTTTTACGCAGTCTGTCGTTTATTTATTAGTTACATAGGAATACATAGAAATAGTTTCAGGCCTCTTACTTTGAAGGAGCAAATACACTGTTATACTGGTTTATTCAGATTTAAATCACCCACTAGGCAAATCTGAATCACGTGAAGCTATATATGAGTTAAAATGTTGGTACATGTGTTTAATACCAACACATATTGGTGATATTTTAATTTGAGACGTGTCCTTTTCACTACCATATTCTGCTGTAGGCCTGAGGTGTCCCAGGGTGGAGGAGAGTAGTGGGCCGGAGGCTGTAGCTGGTTTGGCTTCTGTAGTTTCAGCTGCAGGGGAAACACTCCTGAGGAGAGAGGAGAGTCTTATTTGGTCACTGCAAAGTAAAAACTGACATCATGTTGTAGTTTTTGATCTGAGTTCGTTCCTTAAACATACAACCTTGGCCTGAGGAGGCGGGCGATGTGGAGGAGAAGGGGCTGGAGGGGCCAGGTATGGGCGGCAGGTAGTCGGACGCACTGTTGTCGGAGAAGGCCGACTCCAGCACCGGTGACAGCTGACAGAAAACACAAGTGATGTTTATTAGTTGGTTTGCTTGGATAAATGTGCAGCAGCTGTAAAGTGACGCACCTGCCGACACCTGAATCCTTGTGGAATAACAGTCTTTCTTTTTCTGGTCCCTTGAACACTAGATGACACCATAAACACACACAGTCAGTGTTCTATTCAATGCAGGTTACAACAGCTACGGGTTTACACAGCTCCACCTGCTCTGGCTCTGGCCTTCCACCAGGCTCAGCTGAGACGGTGAACAGGGGCTCATGGGGAGGACCAGAGGCTCATTCCTCTTATTCTTGGATCCTCTTTTGCTGCTGCCAAGAACGGCTACTTGAGGAGGATCTGAAAAACAAAAAACACTCTGTTGCAGCGAGGCACAAACCGAGGAGCTCCCTGGTGGACGGACAGGCACTTTAAGATATTGATTTGCTGTTTGCTGCTCCACAGTGTGATTCATGGCTTTATTTTTGAAAGCACTTTATTCTTACAACGGTTGTTGTTTTACGAGTTGTATAAAAAACTGTGGCTTGACTTGAGCCATTTATTTTTGCAGGATTGTAGGTATGTATGTTATTACATCCATCCATTCATTGTCTTTTTAGGTGAATAAAGATTTGTTGTTGTTGGACGTCATAGAACAACCAAGTACGACTGCATTGGAAGCTATATGGGCAGATCCAGATTGGGGTCACCTAAGCTGCTTTTAATCAGTGGAAAATTCTGGCCTTGGATCGAGATTATCTGGTGACGTTCGGGGTTTACGGATCCAGTCCTAAACTCACATAATAATAACAATAATAATGATTAATATTTATGCGTTAAAACCACAATAGTTTGGTTATCATGCCAGCACCAGGAGCAGCTTCAATTCTAGCCCTTCAGGCTAATGTTAGCGACAGATCTCGGCTAGCTGCATAGCTCGCTTGGTTAAACGCCTACCTTTACCTTCTGTAAATCGAATCCCATGCTCCCCACTTTGCAAGTAAACATATATTTGGGGGCAGTGGTGGCGCAATGGTTAAGTCCCTGGTCTACTGAAGACTGAACCCCAATGCGACCACTGTCGGGCCCTTGAGCGAGGCCCTTAACCCTTCCTGCTCCAGGGGCGTCGTACCACGGCTGACCCTGACCCCAACTGGGATATGAGAAAACAGCATTTTAAAAAGCTGTAAAAATGTATTTTTGACAAGTAAAGGTTTCTCTCTCTCTAAAACGGAGCTAAAATCGCACCTCCAGTTCTCGCTAAAGACTAGACAACCCATGTTGATCGCATCTTCCCAAACATTTTCTCATCCAGACTTGTTCCTACTGTTGGTTTTTCCCACTGCATAGTATTCCCCATGAGATCGCATGAAGTGGTGCTACGCTCCCTAATATCCTTGTGTGTGATGCACTATTAATTACACATCTACTACAGGAGTTTTATAATCCTAACAGGCTTTAAAGTCTCTCTAATGTCGGACATGTACACATTTTTATCTGGATTTATACAGTCAAAGCAGTGTCTGATTATTTAAAGCCACACCTGAGATGTGGATCCACTCAATGGTCAAAAAATTGCCATCAGTTGAAGATCTCAAACCCCTTTTTAGCTAATTTGAACCCTTTTCTAATCACAACAACAAGAATGAGATCTCATCTTTTACTCCAGGTCAGAGAAGAAGTACTCCAGATCTGATGCACGCAGCTACAAAACATTATTCCCATTAAATTAACTGAGGTACAGTTGTGCTTCCCAGAATGTCCTTTTATATCTGAGCTTGTCTGCTAAACTCACCTGTACTTGCTTTCTTAGCAGCAATCTGGTTGACTATGAACAGAGTGACCAGGTCCATGCTACCAGAAGCGGCGTCTGCAGGGGAAGAGGCTGGGGACGATACCCCGAAGTCTCTCAGCTTCTGCTGCATTTTCCTCTTTTCAAAGAACTCCTAACGACACAGAAAAGCAGAATTATAACAGTCAGCTGGACACGGAGAGGTGTTAGCTTCGTGTTTAGTCGTGGAGGTGCTGTTTAAAGGGCTCACCCTCTGCTTTTTCGCGTCCCTCCTCATCACCAGCCGGCTCCTGCAAATTAACGTTAAGTCGTTAGCTTTGTAGCGGCTAATATTAGCATTAGCCGTTAGCGAAAAATATCACTTTACCTCGAACCTCCGACCCAGTTCATTTTCAGTTCCCAGGTCTGTACCTGCTGGAGAAGAGATTAAATCTTCAGTGTGGTATATAAATAAGTGTGTAAAGCTACTGTGCGTGTAAACATTTAAGTTGAGTGTCACTGCTAGCTTTAAGTAAAGTTTTGCTAGCAAAGAAGGTCCAATCTGTCACGCGACTCCTTCTGTATTTTTTTTAAGATATCAATGTTTTTTTTAACATATTAGTATGAAATTTTGGATATCTATTTTAATCTTACTTTTTTAAAATCTCTCTTTTTTCAACCCCATAAATTTAAAAATACTGTAAATGGTAAATGATATATGAACGGAAAGTATTACTAAAGTGGAGATTTCAAAATAAAAGAATAAAATCATACTTATTATAATATAATAACAACAATAATAAAAGCAATCATTTATAAGGCAACGTTCTTAGTTACCAAGCAAATTTTTTTTTACAAATTAATGAAAAATACATATCGTATAAATAAATATTAATTTAGTAAACAGTCTGTAAACGGTGAATTATAACCCTAATTCTAACAACCCCTTAAAAAACACACTGTAAAGTTTGATGTGAATTAATGCTACTAAAGTGGAGATTTCTAAATGAAAAATAAGTAAAATCATGTTAATATTATTCTTACAATAATAACAATAATATTTTGAATTTATAAGGAACTTCTCTTTTTTAAAAAAAAAAGTTATCAGAAAGAACAAGCAAAAAAAAACCCATCATTACAATTAAGTGAAAAAATACATATATAAATATTGATTTACTAAGCAGTCTCTAAATGGTGACTATATATGAACAACTCCTTTAGAAAACACATTCAGTGTACATAAGGGCTACTAGAGATGAGATTTTATAATAATAAACAAATAAAATCATATTTATTATTATGCTTATAATAATATCAACAATATAGAAACTTATAAGGCACTTTTTTAAACCAAATACTTTACAGAAACAACTTTAGAGAACATACTGGAAATTTTAGTGTACCTAAAGTGGAGATTTTTCAATAACAAACAAATAAAATCATATTTACTATTATGCTTATAATAATGAAAATAATGCTCATCATTATGGCTTTACAAATTTGTGAAAAATACAGGTTATGCATATAAATATTAATTTACTAATAAAAAAAAGATTTAACACCTAATTTGCATATTTAAACAGAATCTTTTAGAAAACCTGCAATACAAAAAAATCTGTAAGTTTCATGTTGAGATGTGTGACTGTTTTATATTATATTATATTACTGTATATTATATTATAACATCGTTGTTTACTATTAGATGTATTATTATTGTGTATTATTCACTTTTAATGTGTCATCTTAACCACTTTTTTAAAAGAAGTTAATATTTTGCAGCGTTATCTATTTCTTAATGTAAAATCACTGTTTACATTTTGTCAGTTTATATTTTTCATAATACTGAATAAACTAGAGCAGCGGCTGATTTGTTTACGTCATCACGCAGCCAATCACGTTTTACCGGGGGCGCGACCAATGAGAAACGCCACCGCACGTAAATAAACGGCGTCAAGCTAACGGAAAAAACAGGAAGCTAGTTATACAAAATAAAAGACTAATTCATGTTATAAGTGAGGTTGAGTTTTATTTTGGCAATCGAGAAAAGGGAAGTGAGCATTTTTTGCACTTGACGTCGGCACTAAAAACAGTAGGATGTAGCGGTTCATGTATCGGGCTTCGCTCCGCATCAATCCGGCCATCAGGAGTCCAGCTTTGGTCGTATGTCGACGCGGTGAGCCGGGTCTGGGGGATGGGTGTTGGGAGGACCGTCAGCAGAGACGACTAACGCTTGAAAAATGTCCAACATCCTGGATGCGGCGTCCAAAGTGAAATGGGACCGGACGGCCGCCGCCAAGCGAGCCGTGTTCCTGGCCGCCGCCGCTTACGGTGTCAAAACGCTGTACCCCATCATCCACCGGCAGCTCTGCGGGAACAAAGACCCGGGGGGCGGCCGCCGGGGAGCCAAGGCGGAGAACGGCTCCACTTGCTCGGGGAAAGCTCCGCCGGACGCCGCGGCGCAGAAGAAGACCTCCCCGGGGGTGAATGCGGAATTCTTCAAGCAGATCCTGGAGCTCGGTAAGATCCTGTTCCCCAGGCTGGTGTCCAGAGAGCTGGGCTTGCTCTCCTTGCACTCGGTGGCGCTGATCTCCAGGACGTTTCTGTCTATTTACGTGGCCAGCCTGGACGGGAAGATCGTGAAGACCATCGTGGAGAAGGAGCCCCGGCGCTTCATCCTCCAGCTCATCAAATGGCTCCTCATCGCCATCCCGGCCACGTTCGTCAACAGCGCCATCCGGTACCTGGAGTGCAAGCTGGCTCTGGCCTTCCGCACCCGGCTGGTGAACCACGCATACCGGACCTACTTCACCGACCAGACCTACTACAAAGTCAGCAACATGGACGGGAGGCTGGCCAACCCGGACCAGTCCCTCACCGAGGACGTGATGATGTTTTCCCAGTCGGTGGCCCACCTCTACTCCAACCTCACCAAGCCCATCCTGGACGTGATGCTCACCTCCTACACCCTCATCCAGACCGCCAGGTCCCGGGGGGCCAACGCCACCGGGCCGACCCTGCTGGCCGGGCTGGTGGTGTTCGCCACGGCCAAGGTGCTCCGGGCGTGCTCGCCCAAATTTGGAAAGCTGGTGGCCGAGGAGGCTCATAGGAAGGGCTACCTGCGCTACGTGCACTCCAGGATCATCGCTAATGCTGAGGAAATAGCTTTCTACCGAGGACACAAGGTATGCAGGATAATCTGTGGAGGCTGGATGAACTCCATCTCATGATGAAGCCAAAGTCAGCATAGTGGGTGAGAATGTCCTGCACCGGTGATGAGCTGTCAGGTGCCAAATGTGCACGTCAGGATCATTGCTAATGCTAAGGAAATAGCTTTCTACAGACAGAAGGTTTGCACGATATCATGTGGAGGCTGCTTTTACTGTGGCATACAGGCTGCATACTGGCAAACATGTGGACATAGTTAAATAGGAGGGTAACTATAAATAATTCAACATGTGAACCTGCATTATTTATTGATTATTGGGCCATTAACTAGTAATCTAGTCGACCAGTCCACTGATTCTATTCAGTTTTCTTTATACTGTGTTGGTTTACAGCATATTTAATCGTGTCTCGAGGCGCTTCACATAATAAAGTGCAAATTTACAGAGAGAAATTCAATAAATCTGACAAACAAAAGGAAAGAAAGATGCACCGTTAACATTAGAAAACCTCCAGCAGAACCAGGCTCAGGGAGGGCAGACACCTGCCTCAACTAGTGGGGAATGTCAAGCAAAGCAGAATGAACTGTCACATAATAAATGTACACTTCAGGGCCATTGCTAGTGCTACAGAGAACACATGGTATACAAAATATGATATGGAGGCTGCATTTACTGTGACATACATGCTGCATACTGGCAACAGTGTGTTAGTACTTAAATTGGAGAAGAACTATAAATAATTTAACATGTGAACCTGCATTATTTATTGATTATTGGGCCATTAGCTAGTAATTTAGTCAACTAGTACGCTGTTTTGTCAGATTGTGTCAGTTCACAACTTGATGAACTGATGTCTTCACATATTAAAATGCATAATTATAAAGAGAAATCCAATAAAAGTGAGAAAGGAAAGGGAAGAAAGACTCCCCTTTGACTTTAGAAAACCTCCGGCAGAACCAGGCTCAGTGAGGGCAGACATCTGCCTCAACCAGTTGGAGGGAGCAGGATAGCAAATAGAAACCAGACATGAAATATATCACAAAGCATACAAAATATATTATGTGGAGGCTGCATTTACTGTGCAAATAGAATGGAGGGCAGTTTAACATGTGAACCTACATAAATAGATCAGTAGTGGGCCATTAGCCTAGCATGTTAACATAAACATAAGTCATCTCATAGCACCTCACAAAGTAAAGTGCAAAATTATTTTATTAGAAAACCCAATAAATCTGACACTAGGAAGAAAAACTCCCCTTTAACAGGAGAAACCTGCGGCAGAACCAGGTTCAGGGAGGTCAGACATCTGCCTCAACCAGTCGGGGCGAGAGAGGACAGGGCAGCAGATAGCAAACCAGTTGACAACAATGTTGTAGCACTGAAACTGGAAGATAACTGCATTCAGTTTAATGTGAACAAACAGATACATCAGTGTTTGGCCTTGGTGCTGGTGTGTTTCAGAGTGTGACATGTAGTCCAGTTGAATATTACACTGATGTCAGCCCACGACAGGCTCAGGCAGGACGGTCATCTGCCTCGACCAGTTGGGGTTAAAGAGAGCGGGGTAGCCGACAGCAAACAGAAAAGCCATGCAGTTTGAAAATAAGCATTGCGTAAGAGAATAATAAACACCAGGGAGGTGAGTGAGGCCAGAGCAGACATGTGATCATTTTAACTAACTGTAGCGTCACAAACAGGCCGGTTTGCACGTCCCTGATGATATCCGAGGTAACACCAGGATTGTGCCGTAACCCGCTGTGCTCTGCAGGTGGAGATGTGCCAGCTGCAGAAGTGCTACCGGGCCCTGGCGGACCAGATGAACCTGATCCTGTCCAAGCGCCTCTGGTACATCATGATCGAGCAGTTCCTCATGAAGTACGTGTGGAGCGGCAGCGGCCTCGTCATGGTCGCCGTGCCCATCATCACGGCCACCGGCTTCGCTGACAACGGTAGGAGAAAACACTGTGTAGCAAACCTGTGGGCACACTTCGTCGGCTCACGTGAGGGTCGGCAGCATCTCCACACCAACGGTTTACTGCTTCCCCCTCAAACAGGAGCTGATTAGCATGTGTGAAGACGGTAGCTGCCTCCCACACCTCCCTGATGACTCTCCAGAATCACAAATAAAGCTCTAACTGGGTCCCTTTGTTTGCCACAGCTCCAGTGTAACCGCTCATATTTAAATACTGTGTTTCCGTCGTGTCTTTATGCTCACAGCTACAAGCGTTAAAAGATGGAAAACATGTGTCTTCCTTGAGTTTCTCGCCGTCACGCTCTCTCTCCTCTCTGCCTTTCGTCGTCTAGAAACTGCAGACGGACAGACGCAGGTGATGGTGAGCGAGAGGACCGAGGCGTTCACGACCGCGAGGAACCTCCTGGCCTCCGGAGCCGACGCCATCGAGAGGATCATGTCCTCCTACAAAGAGGTGAGGACGCCGTGTGCTGGAGTGAACATCATTAGTCTGTTTTTAACAAAGTGCATCAACAGAAACTCAATCATCTTTTTGAGCTGCTTCTTGAGACAAGATCTAATAAAGCTCCGGGCCTGTCCTCGTCTCGGAAGAAATGGAGCAGCTTGTTCCGCTGACAGCAACTCCATGAAGTCCTGACACCAGTTATCCATTTCCAGGTCATTGAAATGAGCCGTTCAGCTGATAGTAAGGACAGTGCTGCAATGCTGTGTGCAGCTTTTGGGTGTGCAGTGACAGTTTTCACACCTTGTATGCGACTTGATATCTATATTAGGGACAGTAACATTAATCCAAAGCTGCTGGGAGAATGTAAGATCAGTTTCCAACGCGATTCAACGCTAAAAACTAAACCGATCAGCCCCAACATCCTGACACTGACAGGTGAAGTGAATAGCATTGATCATATTGGTACTATGTGGTGTTCTGATGGAAAACCTTGATCAGACTTAGACACCCAAATAAACATGGTCCCACAACAAACACACTCCCTCATGCTGATGGAAATCCCAAATGTCACTGGATGAAAATGCACACAACCCATTCTGATCAAGCATCAACAGGATGCAGTGGAACAAGTTGGATTGACAGAGGCCCCACTGCACAAGACAGAGCACCCAAAGGATCCACTGGTTCCAGACCCCATAGGACCCCCTGAGAGGTCCTCTGGTCCAGTGGTTCAGAGCATTTTTAAGGGGGACCAACACAATATTAGGCAGGTGGTCGTGATGTTACAACTACTTCGATCATCAGTTCAGTGTTTGTGAGTTTTCATAGCAGAAGCGTCACACATTAGCTGGTTTAAACCTGCAAACAAAACATTTTAAGACCTCACATTGAGCTCAGGGGAATTGCAATGGAAAATGTTCAGTATCTTCTGACATTTAATCATTTGTCATCTGGACGTGACATGACGCAGTTATAAATACATAAATAATTAAAAAAGAAGGAAATTGAAAAGACCCAGAATCAACATATACAACAAGTTTCGAAGTGCCGACAGGTGTTTCCAGTCCTGGAGAAAACAACGGTGGCTCCATGTGCTATATAGATGCTTTACTTCTTATGTTATGAATTTGTTTCCCAACTTGTCTCCTGTCTGCTCCGTGCAGACACTGCCTGCAGTCCAACCGAAAACGAAATGATATGAGCTCATATTTGGTTACGTTTTGCTTATGTTGGTTAGCTCTAGGGCTGGTCTGAATAGCAATATCTGTGCTTCGGATATCTGGGTTCAATATTCGGCGAATATTCAAATAGTCGGTCCGTGCTGTGGTGTCGGCCGGGGGTGGGGGGTGGTGACACCGGAGTCGGCAGGTCTGCATACTTGAACCACCGCGGCGGCGTTCTGGAGCCTCGGTGCCGTACTACAGCCTCGGCAACACTCGGCAACGCTCGGCAGCGTTTGGCGACGCTCGGCAGCACCCAGGAGCGTACTACAGCCTTGGCAACGCTCGGCAGCATTCGGCGACACTCGGCGATGCTCGACAGCACCCAGCGGTGTACTTTCTTTCTTGGCAATGATTGGCAGCATTCGGCAACACTCAGTGACGCTCGGCGGCGCCCAGCGGCAGCACACATGAATATTCGAATATCAAAATTATTATTCAAATACCACCTCAACAAACGAATATTTGGATATTCGAATATTCGAATATTCTGGACAAGCCCAAGTTAGCTCTACTACGTATGTTACCATGGATATCTAGCCTGGTAAGAGAGCCATGGCACTGACAACTCTGACTTCAGGCTCCACATACCTGCTAACCCACTAATCTGGCTTCGTAGTAGAGCTCTCATAGGCAAACCAGCAGTGGATTGTTTGGATGTGACTGGACAACAGATCAGTGCACGTCCTTATTGACCGACAGATGTATAATTTATATCCGTCTTTCTTCATCCGTTGGATTGAAACTCTCCCTGCCTGCACAGGAATTCCAGCACAGAAAGAAAATCAGTGAATGAAAGGCCTTGTTCACCGAGGGCCAAATCCCTGATCTCTTGTTGCATTTTAATCCCAAAAAAAGAAAAAAATAGCAAGACCCATTCATGCATTCCCTCCCTCTCAGGCTGCGTTTTGAGAGGTCCGTAAGAGGATTTGGCTGCAGCACATTTGCGGTGAAGCTGTGTTGCAGCACTGGGCTGTGTTTTGGCTCAGCTCTCTGTAATTCCCTTTGTAAAATATGTATTATTTGGTGAGTTTGTAGCCTGTCTTTCGCTGTGTGACTAGTCTGTGGCTGAGTTCAGCAGTCTGTGCATGTGGTTGACGAGGAGGAACTGAAACTAGGTGCTGGCAGGTTTTTCGTCACCGCTTTTCAAGAGCTGCCCATTGCCAAACATGCAACAGCTTGATCCGACAAATGCACCGAACGCTACGGAAGTGTCTAAAGCTATGAGTTACAGTTTATCAGCGACGTGCATTTTGTTGCATCGCAGCAGATGGCCCTGGCTGTCATGTTAACACTTCCCTTCAGGATACGAGTTTTAGCCGGCGTGCAGCTCCGTGTTCAGATGTAGCGCAGCAAGCCCCTGCATGCAAGGCCGAGGATGTGTGACGGTGTGCAATTTAAGGCTGCAGGGATGAAGCACATTCCTCAGGCAGCGTGCCCGACTCACGCCTCCAGACGCTCTGCTTGTTTTATAGCTGTTTGTTGTGTGTGTGGTCAGATGGGCCCATTACAAGTCCCGGTTACTCATCTTGTAAGCATTCAGGTTGTTTTTTTCCTGCTTGTTCTTCGAAGGTCTGCTTCGTCCCTGAACCTGTGGGTTTCCTCATCGGGTGGTTGTTTTTCAGCTTTGCACAAAACATTGCGATGCCAAAGCTCTTTCGAGAAAATCTGTGGAGAATAATATTTGTGCTTCATAGACTTACAGCAACGGGTTTGACTTTGTTGACTGTGATACGTTCCTGAACATCTCACTGTACTCATTAGAAATCTATAAACTGAGCAAGAGGGATGCATCCTGTCTCCATCACTATTTAATCTGTATGCCGAGTAGATTATGAGAATGACGGGGCTTGAGGAAAGGAAAACTGGAATATAAATAGGAGGTAAAAATGTCAAAAACCGAAGGTACGCAGATGATGCAACCTTACTCGCAGAGAATGTGGAAGCCTTGAAAACACTCATCGCAAAAACTAAAATTGAGCCTCAGCATCGAGAAAAACAAAAGTAACGTCCACTGGCCTGCCTTAAATTGGTTGAAGAAACCACTGAAGTTGTTGATCCTTTTGTCTTCTTTGGAGCCAAAGTAGAGGATATAAGCAAAGGAGTGATGGCTTGTGTCCACAGGAGCCGTTGGTTTCATGCTTCCCGTTCATTGTGGATGTGAAATGCCCCGTGTCGCGTTCTTGTAGCATCGGGGCGTCGCGTCGCCTGCAATCTGCACCTCGTTTGCATAAAGTAGACTTGACTTGAACTTTATGCAGATGAAGTGCGGAGAGCGGAGGTCCGACGCCTCACGAAACTTTCACCAAACCTCTGAACTAGCCATTGTTGAACTGACGTAATAAAGAGAAAATTTGCGACCGAGCCGCCATGTTGGTTCGACACCTCTACAGGACTGCAGGTAAAGCGGCTGAAATGTGACCACCCGGTGGCCCGCTAGTGACACGCCCACCAATCCGTATGCCGAGCTTATCATGAGAATGGCAGGACTTGGAGAAAGGAAAATTGGAATAAAAATAGGCGGTAGAACTGTCAACAACCGAAGGTACGCAGATGATGCAACCTTATGATGCGTGTCCACAGGGGCGTTTTTACTCGCAAGCAACACGCCACTTGCGTCACATGACAGGTGCTATAGCAGTCCTGTAGAGGCGTCGAACCAACATGGCGCCTCGGTCGCAATCTTTCTCTGTTATTACAAAAACAGTACAGCGAAAACCATCTGTCCTTGTTTTAATTCAACGAGCTAGTTTCGCGGGGCATTGGACCTGCACTCGCTGCGCCTCGTTTGCATAAATTTGAGCTTTCAGGCTACTTTTTGCAAATGCTAGCGGGCAACGTGCCAACTGTGGACATACACCATTATTCGTGGAGAATGTGGAAGAGTTGAAAACACTGATCCCAAATGTGCAAGAAGAGAGTCTTAAAGCCGGGTTGAGCCTCAACAACATAAAACGAAACGGTGTTGATAGTTTTGTCTTCCTCGGAGCCAAAGTAGAGAGAGAAGAAAGACTTAGGTTAGCTACAACTTCTGGACTCGACAAAATAATGAAAGATATCCACGAAACAACAAAGACAAGGGTAATTTCATTGTTGGTGTTTCCTGTTGCTGGACAGTTAACGAGACGGATGAAAGGAAATTCTTCTGAAATGTGGTGCTGGTGTAGAATGCTGAGGATAACACGGACATCCAGGAGAACAAACCAGTCTGTGTTGGATGAATTACACACAAACTGATCCCCAGAGGCTCTGGTACTCAAACAGAGATGAATCCTAAGATCAGCATGAATGGAGCTGGAGAAAGTCTGTCCATGATTCGGAAACAACTGGACGGCCCCTAAAAACAACAACAACAAACTAGAAAAGCCCTCAGAGAGCTCATACCTCCACCAAGGAGCTTCAGTCCACCCCCAACACAATCTCCCAATTCACATATTTTGTATGGAACGTTACAGATGCAAATGTAATTACATACAGTTCAAATGTCCTACCGACAATGCGGCCTTCACCCCATCCGACCTAATGAACAGGCGCGGCCTCTAGCGCGGCAGCTCCTAACAGCCTCCCAGCTTCTTAGACAACCGGAAATAAGAATGCCGGCCCAACCGTGCGTATGTCGCTCAGGAAGGAAAGAGAACTCCGTCACTGTCGCTGTCTGTCACCGGGAGACCCAAAATGTCATGTGGTCAGAGGGGGTTACCCCAAAAACAAGAGTGCCCTCTGGTGGCTTTTAGAGTGAACCACATTTAATTGTCCAACTGGTTACACTTACATTAAAAAAAGTTCCTGGATCCAGACGGTGATCCGGATCAGTCCCAAAATGTCATTATTTGGTCCTTGTCCTATTTCACACATTTCCTGAAAATTTCATCCAAATCCGTCCATGAGTTTTGGAGTTATTTTGCACACAAACAAACAAACTAACAAACCAACGCCGGCCGTCACATAACCTCCTTGGCGGAGGTAAATATAAACAGTTTGGAAGGAGGCTGTTCAAGCTACTATATTGTCCAGATTCAGGTTCAGATTTCACGCCATGACCAAGTTCGGATGTGTCTCATGCTGCGTTAAATCTACAGTAGGACCAGAGCTGAGCACAGAAGGCCTTAATAGACATCAGCTCCTACTGACACTCTTATGTCACTGCAGGTCAGCCAGCAGTGGGACCTTCTCAGGGCTTAGCTGTGAATAATCCTCCATCTGTTGATCTCTCAGCTTTGCACTTCTGCATCTCCTCTCACTTTCTCTCTGGTATTTACCAGAGCTCGGCTGATGCAGGGCTCGATTTTAAGGTCGTCAGCTGATGTCCTTTAGGTGGACGTGTAAAGAAAACTCAGTGCCGTCATTGTTTACTGCCTCTCCAGCTATGCAGGTTGTTGACCATTTTTTTTGCAGCAGCTACAGTTATTTTACAGATTTCTCCTGTTTTGTTAAATTACACATAATGTCCTGTTAAAAAATATAATAATTTATGTGTTTACTGAAAAAAAACAGGTTCTTTTACAGCCGTAAAATTGCAAGTATTAAAATAAGCAAAAAATAATATAATTTTATTTATATTTGCAGATATTTGATAGAAAAATTATGTATATTAAGGGCTAAAAAATGGTGAATAATTTTTTAAAATTTATTTTACATAACTTTATTAATAAATAGAATATAAAGATATAAAGATAATAATAAGTAAACATAAAATTAAAGGGGAAAAGTATTAATTACACATGTTGATGTACATACATGTTGACTATGATGTCCACACGAAAAATCTTATAAATAGTAATTTGTTCTTTTACGAGGCATGAACGTAACAGTAAAGTGTTTTAATGTGTTTAAATCAGCTAAGAATAGAATTATTTTGCAGATATTTGCCGTTATTTTCACCATTTTCGCAGTTTTGGGCCGATTAAATGGCCAACAGATAGTATATACCCTGATATATGTCGTATTTTAGTCAACACTGTACAGGCAATGCACCTGATCAGCACCTGTCTTGCTGCTTACGCCTAATGAAGTGACCGCCGTTTGCTAAAGCACCTCTACGGTAGTTCGGT
The DNA here is from genome assembly GCA_024666655.1 of Dascyllus trimaculatus. Classification (NCBI taxonomy): domain Eukaryota; kingdom Metazoa; phylum Chordata; class Actinopteri; family Pomacentridae; genus Dascyllus; species Dascyllus trimaculatus. The sequence goes on along the minus strand of CM045465.1, from coordinate 2,922,230 downwards.
GGCTCATTTGTCCATGCAGGTTAGGTGACACAGTGGTGCTCAAGTTCTAATATCACAACCACTAACGACAAGAACAAGAAGAAGATAATGGATGAATGAATGAATGAATATGTCACCCCTGCGAAAAAGTAATTGCCCCCCTGAACCTAATAACTGGTTGGTCCATTGGCAGCAACACTTAAATGTTTGCTCCAGCTTGTGATTAGTCTTTTCCATCACCATGGAGGAATGTTGGCCCACTCTTTAATTCGGTCACATTAGAAGGTTTTCCATCATGACCCTTTTAAGGTCTTGCCTCAGTTGGATTCAAGTCCAGACTTTGACTCGGCCCCTCCAAAACCTTAATCTCATATCTTGCCAGACAGGTTCTGTTTAGTCATGATTAGATTCAACAAGGCAAGTAATCATATCTGAGTGTGGCTGGTGAGACTAAACCCATTGGTCATTGGGTAGATTGGTAGCGAAGGGGGCAATTACTTTTTTACATAGGGCAAGATGGGCTTGATTTTTCTTCTGTTTTCTTGGGTTTTCTTTGTCGTACATTAAATTAGTTTGATTATCTCAAACAGTGAAATGTGACAAATATGCAAAAATAGAAGATTTCTATGTGGGATGGGGGGCAAATACTTTTCAATGTTTCCCCAGTTGCTTCCTGGAAACTACAGTCAAAACCTCTAACGTACTCACACACAGTTTTATCAGCAGGTGGCCTTGACCAAGACTCCTATCACAGTCCTGCTGGGTCACGCTAACATGCTTCCGACCAGAGAATGACACGTGTGTTTGCATGGACAGGTCACAGAGCTGGCGGGCTACACGGCAAGAGTCCACAACATGTTCGTGGTGTTCGAGGACGTCCAGAAGGGCGTCTACAAGCGCTCGTCGCTGTCCGCCGCGACGGGAACGGAGAAGAAGAGCAAGCCTGAGATGCACATAGACGGACCGCTGGAGATAAAGGGTAGGCCTCCTGGTCGGCTGTATGAACTCACACAGCACCTCTTTGTGCACAAAGATAAACATAAAGACAGGAAGAGGCGGTCGTCTGTCCCCGTCGCCCCTGGATACTGTTGCCATGCTGGGCAAACTTCACCCATTTCTGCTGTCTGGAGCACAAAACAAGCTCTGGTGGGTTAGTCCAGAGCTTCAGTCAAGGCAGGGTTATCTGTAGGCTCTGCAACGTGCTTTAAATAAAAAATATAAGGATAATGTGTCAAATGAACGTAAGGCAAGATAAAAAAGACGCGTCAATGCAGTTAAAGGAAGTAAATAGAGAATAAAAGTTAGAAAAATCAGAAGCCTCAGATTTGGTCTTTAGTCTTCAGATTTAAAAAAAATCGAGAGTTGCAGCAGTTTTCTGGGAGCTTGTTCCAGATACAGCACAATGAAAAAGTATTTGCCCCCCTACAGAAATCTTTCCTCACACTTAAATGCTCCAGATCATCAAACTGATATTTATGGTTTATTAGAGATTTATTCAACACCTATGTTACCCCTGTGAAAAAATAATTGCCCCCCTGAACCTAATAACTGGTTGGCCCATTGGCAGCAGCAGTTAAATGTTGGTTCCAGCTTGTGATCAGTCTTTTCCATCACCATGGAGGAATGTTGGTCCACTCTTCTCTGTAGAATAGTTTGAATTCAGTCATATTAAATGGTTTTTCATCATCAACTCTCCTTTTAAGGTCTTACCACAGCACCTCAACTTTGACTGGGCCACTCCAGAACCTTCATTCAGTTCTTCCTGAGGCCCTCAGAGGTGGACTTGCTTGTGGTCTTTGGGTCTTCGTCTTGCTGCATGAACCATCAGTGTTGATCTTCAGGTCATGAACTGATGGTGGAGATTCTCCAGGAGGATTTTCTGATAGAGAGCAGAATTCATGGCTCCATCAGTGATGACAAGTGGTCCAGGTCCTCCAACCATCACACTACCACCACCATGGTTCACTGTTGGTAGATGTTCTTCTGGTGGATGCAGTATCAGCTTTACTCCAGATGTAACGGACCCATATCTTCTAAAAGTTCCTCCTTTGACTCATCAGTCCACAGGATGTTATCCAGAAGTCTTGGAGCTCATCCAGATGAACCTTTTTGTTGTTTTTGGTCAGTAGTGGTTTGATCCTTCAACTCTCCATGGATCCATTTCCTCCCAGAGTCTTCCTCATTGTGGAATCATGTAGACGGACCTTAACTGAGGCCAGTGAGGTCTGCAGGTCTTTTATATTAAAATTATTTTGATGATCTGAAACATTTAAGTGTGACTAATAGAAGATTTCTGTAGGGGGGCAAATACTTCTGCACGGCACTGTATGTGGCATGTAAAAACTGTAGGCTGCCTCTTCGTGTTTCGTCATGCCTTTGCAGACTTAGAGAGGTCGGAACGGTTCGTAACGAAGCAGCAGATCAGACTTAAACCGCTCGGTGCTTTATGAACCAACAGCTCTATTTTAAAATCACTTCTCTGGTAGACAGTTGGTGTAAAGTTCTCCCAGCACTAGACTGATGTGGTTTACTGTCCCGGTCCTAGTGAGGACACGAGCGGCAGCGTTCTGAATCAACTGCAGCTGCCTGATTGATTTTTTTTGCAGAGCGCTGTGAGGATACTGTTACCGTAGCTGAGTTGACTGGAGATAAATGCATCGGCAAGGTTTTCCAAGTCTTGCTGAGTCCTTTGATTTTTGATATATTCTTTAGCTGCTACGAGGCTGACTTGGTAATTATTCTAGAGGCTGACTTGGTAATTATTCTAATGTGGCTGTTGAGATTCATGCCCATGACCACAAGAAGATTTCTTGTTTGGTTTGTGGTTTAAAACATTGCAGATTTGAGCTGATTGCAAACGTTTCATCCAACAGTTATGCCTTTTTTCAGTCAAAGAAAATGTCCTTTATTTATTCAGTGCTGCTAACAAACTCTTGCATGACATTCTAGTCTTCTGCTGAAGGGTTGCTAATATGCGTAATTATGCTATTTTGTTATTATGCCTGATCTGAGCTAGTGGGAACACGTAGCTATTAAACAGAAGAGGCCCCAGCATGGAGCCTTGGGGAACTCCGCGAGTTATTTTCGTCAACGCAGGCTTGCATTTACCGCTTTAAGTAGGATTCAAACAGGGTAGTACTGCACCAGAAAGTCCCACCTACTCGTCAGTGTTGCACCCGTGACTTACCGGCTTTACATCTTTTTTGCATAGATTTTTTATATTAAGCTAAAGCAACACCAGCATGAGTTAAAATGTGACCTTAGCAAAGACGTAGCGGTGTCGGTGCATATACTCCGTCCGATATGTGCCAACATGTAAACATTTCTTTTTAATAATAATAGCGCAGAGGAAAGGGTCATTTGTAAATGGTGTTGTCACATAGTTTGTAGTTGAGCTTTATTCATCATGGTAATTTAGCGAGTTTAGTCTAGCTAGTTTGTGCAAAGCATTCCTGGAAAGTTAATGACCCCACCATTTAGCCTCTTCAGTTTAACCCCAACATAGAGACAGCATTGGACGATACTCCCTAAAATCTGTATCGGCCCCAAAAAATCAAGCCTTTGTCAGGTTCTGGTTGGAATCCAGGTGCTTCTGTAAAACATGTTGTTATCGCTCAGCAGAAGTAGGTTTGTCTCATATAAACTGACTGCTCATGTATTGAACCGAACCCTTATCTGGGGCGACCTACAGGGCAAGGTTGGATAAACGTCCCTGTGCAAACATCCATTTGACCCCAGAATGGATGTGAAGCCACAGAGCGCCGCTAAGCTAACGCTATAAATGAAGTGGCAAAGAGGGATTAATGATTCAACCCCATGATTCCTGCTATCTACAAGCTGCACGCTGAGCAGTTTAATCCTGTGTCGCTGCACATTCCCTTTCTGTGTTTTTTTTTCCAGGTGAAGTTATCGACGTGGACAAAGGCATCGTGTGCGAGAGCGTCCCGATAATCACGCCGAACGGAGACGTGGTCGTGTCCTGCCTGAACTTTAAGGTGAGGCTCTTGGTTTGCGTTGTGAGCCGTTTCATCATCGGAGTCCCACGAGGGGTTCGGTCCGTGAGGCGTTTATTAGCGTGTCAGGATGATCCCCGGTGGTCTCATTAGGAAACAGACGCATCCTTCGGGTGTCAAAGCGTCGCTCCACACCGGGGTTTTGCGAGGCTTAAAGTCACACATGAATGTGACTTCCTGAACCGTCACCCTTTAATATTTGCATCTGATGTACTGTGCATCGCATCTCCTGAGGGCCTGACATGAGGATATAAATTATAAATGCTAATATAATGAAATAACTTTGTTCATTTTGCTTTTAAACATAAAAGAACCCGAAGGTCTGCTCAAGTTAGAGAGCTGTTCTTTTTGTCAGGATAATTCCATTTCTCAGCTCTTCAAAGCTGCTTTTAAAGTTCATTTAAAACTGCAGTCTGTTTTCTCAGTGCTGATGCTTCAATTTGTGATCAACAGAATCACCCTCCGTTAAAATAAAACAACAAACAACAGCTCATCAAACACTGACAGTGCCGTGGTAAAGTATTTGCCCCCCTACAGAAATGCTCCAGATCCTCAAACTAATATTTATATTTATTGAATATTAGACAGAGAAAACCCACAAAATATAAAATACAGTTTTAAAATGATTGTTTATTGAAAACCTATACCACCCCTGTGAAAAAGTAATCGCCCCCCTGAACCTAATAACTGGTTGGTCCCTTGGCAGCAACACTTAAATAATAGTTTGAATTCAGTCACATTAGAAGGTTTTCCATCATCAACTGTCCTTTTAAGGTCTTGAACCAGCATCTAAGTTAGATCCAAGTCCAGACTTTGACTCGGCCACTCCAGAACCTTCATTTAGTTCTCTCTGAGACATAATACCCCTTCTCCACCGAGCTGGTTCCAGGTCTAGTTCGGAGCCTGACTCAGCCCCACTTCTTTGTGTTTCCACCACCTAAGCACCGACTCCAGGTTCTAAAAACTGGAGCTCAGCAAGCACCAACTCTTTGCTGGTCCAGAGCTAAGCACCGAGTACGTCAGGGGCTGGGGGCGGGGTTATGGTGACCAACCATCAACGGTGGAAAGGGACACACAAGCGCTAATTAGTGTCCTTGTTCTCCAGGACGTCCCTGGTCCCATCACACATGTGTTGAAATGACTCCCGGGACACACGGAAGTTTAGCACAAACTGTTGACCTGAAATCCGCTACAGTTGTGTCCCACCAGTAGCGTGATCACGGATGTGTCCAGGCAACAGGAGGACCTCCGCCTCACAATCAGCCTTAAGACCATCTATAGAGATAAACATAGATATTATCATCAACTTACTGCGTTTGTTTAACTGCTATGTAATGGATGCTAGCGTAGTGGTTTTCGGTGACACAATGGCTCCAACTGGACTCAAAGCAAACAGGTTCTTAGGAGGAACCAGATTAGAACCAAGTAAGCACCAGAACTAGACCTGGTTCTTCTTGGTGGAAATGGGGTAAGAGCAACACGTTAGGAAAAAAACACCTGACATAAAGGACGTAAGAATTAACAAGATGATTTAAAGCAAAGGTTGAAGCTCCAATGAGAGATCCAAACCTTCTCGGTCTCAATTTAAAGACAGAACTTCTATCGTTTGCATTATATTTTTCATCTTTTACTGTAAATATCCACATAATAAGGATGGAACAGAGCATCAAGAGTGAAATAATTTATGCACAATATACGTTAAAGGCCGACAGAGCTAACATTCCTGAGTAATTCACCAGTATAGAGGCAGATTTTCGCTCTTATTCAGAATATTTTCACTGATTTTACCGTTTAGTTAAGACTAGTGACTTTGCAGAACAGTTGTTTCATTTATCTTGTGGTTTAAAATGTCTTTTTTTTGCTGTTTTATTGCTTTGAGTAGATATATTGTGCTTTTTTCACAATGCTGCGTTACCCTGGTAGTTTCGATTGTAGCGTCTGGACTTGCTCAAGCCTTTTCGTACGAATCCATGACCTGGATGACTGAGAATCTTCACAAACATCTCTCAGTGGTTCAGTTTCACAGACGGAGAACAGACTCCTACAGCGCAGCATCAAGCGAGGATCTCTGGGGAGGATTTTTCCAGTGTTCTGTTGTTGACATTTCAAACCTGCTGTTTGCAGCCTGAGCTGCCGTCAACCCACTCAGTTTTGCGTCCTAATTGCTCTGACGGCTGCTTCGGGGGGATTTAATGAAACGTCTCTCTCCGTTAGGTGGAAGAGGGCATGCACCTCCTGATCACGGGGCCCAACGGCTGCGGGAAGAGCTCCTTATTCAGGATCCTCAGCGGCTTGTGGCCCGTCTACGGCGGCCGGCTGCACAAACCCTCTCCTCAGCACATGTTCTACATCCCTCAGAGGTACGAACACACACCCTCCATAATCCAATATCCCACAGCAGAGACGTGCACTGGAGCAGCTGCAGGGTTTGATCCTCGTTCCAGCGAAGCCAGTAATCTAATCCATCGTAACAGGACCTGTGTGAGCAGAAACCAGAGCTCTGGACCAAGTGAAATATTTACCGTCCACATTAGGCCAATCATTCATTTCTTACACTTGTTAAAGAGTCTGAATTTTGTAAGAAAACTATCCTCTGAATCTATGACGTGCTGTACCGTCAGGAAAAATAGAAAAATCTGAGCTTAAAGGTGGGATATTTCATCAAAATTACTTTATTCTACATGTCTAATTTAAAAAAAACGGCAGAAATAAACCATTTGGTCGAGTCAAATTCTAGAAAAACCAAAAAATTCTGTGCTCCTGAGCAGAACCGTGAAGCCTTTAGCGACTCGGCTGCGACCAGCGGTTACGTAGCAATAATTCGTTGACATTTCGGCTGAACTGCAGGCAGTGTTTACACAAAGCACAGAGGAGACATCCATCCATCATCTATACACCGCTTAATCCTCTGTAGGGTCATGGGGGGCTGGAGTCTATCCCAGGGAACAACCAAGCCCACTCTCATTCACACCTACAGACAATTCAGAATCATTGATTAACCTCAGCATGTTTTTGGACTGTGGGAGGGTTAGGTGAAAACCCACGCTGCACAGGGAGAACATGCAAACTCCACACAGAAAGATCCCAGGCGTCCTAACCGGGACGCGAACCGGGGATCTTCTAGCTGTGAGGCGACGCTGCTGACCACCGAGCCACCATGCAGCCCCAGAGAGGACACAAATAAATGTAAAAATAAATAAGTCCCTGAATTTTCATCACACGAGTCGTGGATGTATCTGAGTCGCTAATTATTTCACAGTTGTGCCCTGGAGCGCAGAATTTTTTCTTTTTTACAGAATCTAATCATAGCAAACGTTTTATTTTTTAGCTAATTGTTAAGTGAGACATGTAGATTACAGTCGTCAGTGTATTACAGTATTTGGTAGCAGCTGTGGGCACTCGGAAAAATGTGCTTACGACTTGCATTTTTAATTTATCGTATCCACTTTGTGCATACACAGCCTGCAGTTCAACCCAGTTCAGCCGAAAAGTCGCTGAATTTTCATCACATGAATGTTGGACGTATGCGAGTCGCTAATTATTTCATAGTTGTGCCCTGGAGCGCAGAATTTTTTGGTTTTTACAGAATCAAATCAAAGCAAATGATTTATTTTTTAGCTAATTTTTAAACGAGACATGTAGAGTACAGCGATCAGTTTATTACAGCTGTGGCCATGTGGAAAAATTTGATTTGTTTAAATACTTCTATCTGTTTCGTGTATACACAGCCTGCAGTTCAACCCAGTTCGCTGAATTTTCATCACATGAATGTTGGACGTATCTGAGTCGCTAATTATTTGTAAGTTGTGTCGGGGAGCGCAGAATTTTTTGTTTTTTACAGAATCTGATCAAAGCAAACGGTTTATTTTTAGCAAATTTTTAAGCGAGACAGTGATTTTGAGGAAATATCACAATTTTAAGCTCAGGTTTGGTTAAGTTTTTCGATGTAATAGCATGTCACAGATATATTAGAAGAAATATTCAAACTTTAGTCTTTTTGTTTCTGGTAAATGGTTTGATTTTGGAGGTCTTGGGATTCAGGGGGTTAACGGACACTGTGCATGGTAAGAATCCAACATCTGGATGGCTGCGGTGTCCGTTCGAGGTCAGCAGCAGGGCAGCAACCCTTAAACCGAACCGGCCTGAGACAAGCCTCCGGATGTAATCGTACCCAGGGGAGGGCGGCTTAGAAGTGCAGACTCAGCCGACTCCCTCCTGCAGAGCGGTGAATATTTCATACGTAGGATGCCACCTGGCAGCTGTAACAGAATCCAACACTGTCTACAAGAGCAGCAGCTGAGGTCGTCTTCTTTAAAGCGTTTGTTCTCTGAAGTGTCTAAACGTTGTGCTCTTTGTTGGCTCGGTCTTTAGTGCGACTTCAGGAAATGAGGCGCTAATAAAGACAGCGGATAATCAGTGTGTGTTTGTGTGTTCCTTCAGGCCGTACATGTCTATTGGTTCACTGCGGGACCAGGTCATCTACCCCGACTCGGTGGACGACATGGCAGCCAGAGGGATGAGCGACAAGGACCTGGAAGCCATTTTGGACATCGTCAACCTTAATCAGATTGTCACCAGAGAAGGAGGTACATGAAGATCAATCAATACAGCTTCATTCATCCATGTGGGAGCAGTTGCAGGCCACTCTGGTGAACAGACACGCATGGAAGAGCAGCTCAATGCAGTTATAACATACTACAACACAACGCCAGCCACCTTTATGGCATTAGCTTTACAGAAAAAGAAGTTTATTTTTGGCAGAATATTAAATAAAGAGCGCAGAATAAAGTGATTTTAACAGAGTCGCATGAATTTGAGTTTAGATTTGGTTAAATTTTCGGACGAAACAGTAAGAGGACTGAACGTTCTTTGTGTTTCTACAGTTTCTCGCTCTGCTAAACAAAATTTCTGCCAATTATTTGAAGAGAATTTTACTGTATCTTCTTCTATCATCTTCTCACCGGTTCAAAAATGTTCTTACTGTAAGAATTTTCTACAGACCGGTCCGATGATTACAAGCATGGTGGTGGCAGCATCATGATGTGAAGCATGGTGGTGGCAGCATCATGACGTGAAGCATGGTGGTGGCAGCATCATGATTTGAAGCATGGCGGTGGCAGCATCATGATGTGAAGCATGGTGGTGGCAGCATCATGATGTGTAGCACGGTGGTGGCAGCATCATGATGTGAAGCACGGTGGTGGCAGCATCATGACGTGAAGCACGGTGGTGGCAGCATCATGACGTGAAGCACGGTGGTGGCAGCGTCATGACGTGAAGCACGGTGGCGGCAGCATCATGATGTGAAGCATGGTGGTGGCAGCATCATGACGTGAAGCATGGTGGTGGCAGCATCATGATTTGAAGCATGGTGGTGGCAGCATCATGACGTGAAGCATGGTGGTGGCAGCATCATGATTTGAAGCATGGTGGTGGCAGCATCATGACGTGAAGCATGGTGGCGGCAGCATCATGATGTGAAGCATGGTGGTGGCAGCATCATGATGTGAAGCACGGTGGTGGCAGCATCATGACTTGAAGCATGTTGGTGGCAGCATCATGATGTGAAGCATGGAGGTGGCAGCATCATGATGTGAAGCATGGTGGTGGCAGCATCATGGTGTGAAGCACGGTGGTGGCAGCATCATGACTTGAAGCATGTTGGTGGCAGCATCATGATGTGAAGCATGGTGGTGGCAGCATCATGATTTGAAGCATGTTGGTGGCAGCATCATGATGTGAAGCATGGTGGTGGCAGCATCATGATTTGAAGCATGGTGGTGGCAGCATCATGATTTGAAGCATGGTGGTAGCAGCATCATGACGTGAAGCACGGTGGTGGTAGCATCATGATGTGAAACATGGTGGTGGCAGCATCATGGTGTGAAGCACGGTGGTGGCAGCATCATGATTTGAAGCATGGTGGTGGCAGCATCATGACGTGAAGCATGGTGGTGGCAGCATCATGATTTGAAGCATGGTGGTGGCAGCATCATGATTTGAAGCATGGTGGTGGCAGCATCATGACGTGAAGCATGGTGGCGGCGGCATCATGACAAGAAGCATGGTGGCGGCAGCGTCATGATGTGAAGCTGATGGAGCCATGATTCACGTTGTTGTCTTTAGGGGCCCCCTTTTGAAAACAGGATCTCAGTTCCTGATGTAGTATTTCCAACCAGCTGGTCTGCTGCAGTGTGAGGTTGTGTTTTTGTACCAGGCAGAGGTTTGGTCCTTGCGTATTCCTTGTGTTGCCCAAACTTGAGTGCGTGGCTAATTGGCCGCCACTTTCCTCCCTGTTGCCAAACAAGCAGGACTATTGTTGTGAGCCGGCTACTGTACGAAGCTTAGAGGGTTTAATGTATGAATGGCTGCACTGTGGAAAAGTTGGGAAAGGTCCTCGAGCGCGCACGCAAATTAATTTAGGCGTTCGTAGTCGTGGATCATCATCGTTTGTGGACGTGGTCACACAAGCACATGCAACAAAGCTGAGAAAGGATTTTCTGTTTAGTCTCACGTGGCACCGAAACCAGAAAACAACATCTCACACTCCGTCTTTCAGTTCTGTTTGTGCTGCTTGTTTACTCTAAAGGTAAAGTTCCTGCCGTCTTGACATCTTCCTTCTCTGTCCAGGCTGGGACGCTGAGCTGGACTGGAAGGATGTTCTGTCAGGAGGCGAGAAGCAGAGGATGGGGATGGCTCGCATGTTCTACCACAAGTAAGGAGAAAGAACCGCGTTGTTGTCTGCAAAGACTCAAATTAGACAAACCTGGAGGGTAAAACTTTACCACCGACAGTAAACCTTCTCAGCCAGTTTAGTGCTACGTACAGTGCCATGCAAAAGTATTTGCCCCCCTCCTCCCTACAGAAGTCTTCCATTTTTGCATATTAGTCACACATAAATGTTTCAGATCATCAAAATAATTTGAATATAAAAGACCTGCAGACCTCACTGGCCTCAGTTAAGGTCCGTCTACATGATTCCACAATGAGGAAGACTCTGGGAGGAAATGGATCCATGGAGAGTTGAAGGATCAAACCACTACTGACCAAAAACAACATAAAGGTTCATCTGGATGAGCTCCAAGACTTCTGGATAACATCCTGTGGACTGATGAGTCAAAGGTGGAGCTTTTAGAAGACATGGGTCCGTTACAGCTGATACTGCATCCACCAGAAGAACATCTACCAACAGTGAACCATGGTGGTGGTAGTGTGATGGTTGGAGGACCTGGACCACTTGTCATCACTGATGGAGCCATGAATTCTGCTCTCTATCAGAAAATCCTCCTGGAGAATCTCCACCATCAGTTCATGACCTGAAGATCAACACTAATGGTTCATGCAGCAAGACGAAGACCCAAAGACCACAAGGAAGTCCACCTCTGAGGGGCTCAGGAAGAACTGAATGAAGGTTCTGGAGTGGCCCAGTCAAGCCAAGACCTTAAAAGGACAGTTGATGATGGAAAAACCATCGAATATGACTGAATTAAAACTATTCTGCAGAGAAAAGTGGACCAACATTCCTCCTAAATATTTAACTGCTGCTGCCAAGGGACCAACCAGTTACAAGGTTCAGGGGGGCAATTACTTTTTTTTACAGGTGTGGTGTAGGTTTTCAGTAAATACAGTTGATCTGGAACATTTACGAAAAACAAATACGAAAAAATAGACGATTTCTGTGGGGGGGGGGCAAATACTTTTGCATGGCACTATAGCTAATGCTAGCTTAGCTCCAAGCTCTGGTGTGTCTGTATACGATGTTATAGGGTAGCATTATGGACTCTGATGCACCTCAGAGGGCAATCGGCTGCTTAATATTAGGGTCAGGACTGGTTTATGATGTTTTCTTTATTGCATGTGTTCGTATGTTCATTGCATGTTGATTAAATATCACCAATAACCCACCAGCAGGTTTGAAATCCAGCGTGACCTTGTTTATGGGGTGGTAACATTCGACATGTCCACCGTGTGTTCCAGGCCTAAATACGCTCTGCTGGATGAGTGCACCAGCGCCGTGAGCATCGACGTGGAGGGGAAGATCTTCCAGGCCGCCAAGGACGCCGGCATCTCCCTGCTGTCCATCACCCACCGGCCCTCCCTGTGGTAAGACGCATCACACGGCAGGAACCAGAGACATATATACGTAGACGCCGCGTTGACTGCTGCTGCCGATTGGAGCCGACGTGCCTACGCGGCGGCCATCTTGGTACAGTGCCACTCGCCCCTACAGTGCATTACGTCTATAGAGGAATGACATGTCTGCACTATAAAAGTGATCATAAATCCATCAGTTGTCAACATATATTGTTTGTTGTTTTTAACAAACCAAACCGTTTGGAAATCGGTCGTAAATTCAGTGAATAATTCTACTTTAAGATTGTGGAGTACCTCTTACCTCCATAGACTTACATTCACTCCCCCCTCTGCTAGCCCTGTTCCAAGATGGCGGAGCTTTAGGCACGTCCCTCCACAGTCAATGCAGCGTCTACGTATATATCTCTACGGCAGGAACACCCGACCCCGCTGTCGATACGCTTCTTCCTCACGCTGCCTCCCCCCCCCCTCCATCTCCAGGAAGTACCACACCCACCTGCTGCAGTTCGACGGCGAGGGCGGCTGGCGCTTCGAGCAGCTGGACACGGCGACGCGGCTCTCGCTCACCGAGGAGAAGCAGCGCCTGGAGGCCCAGCTGGCCGGCATCCCCGAGATGCAGCACCGCCTCAACGAGCTCTGCAAGATCCTCGGAGACGACTCGGTCCTCCGGACGGCCGAGGAGTGAGTCGGGAGGGAGGAGGAGGAGGAGGAGGAGAAGCGGCCTGGAGGCGGTTTGCTAGCGTCGTTAGCAGGCTTAGGTTTTTATTTTTGTCTTTCTCGACTTTCAGCCCTCTCCGTTCAAGTCTTTTCCTTCGCCCTGAGAACTGAGACGTGGAGGCGGGGGAGCGGAGTGCATCCATGAGTGCTGCTCCCCCTCGTAACGCACACCAACTGCACACACCAGGTTTTAAAAGTTGGTCGGTCTCGCCGGGGCCCCAGGTGGCGGAACCGACGAGTTCAAGTGGACCGGACCTGTTTGCGATACAAGGCAGTTTTATAGCACTTTACTCTGCTTCTAGAGGGCTGCTTCTGCTTGTTGCGGTGCGTTTAGCTGGAAATCTTTCTGTTTTAGTTTTAATATAGAACCACTATCATGTCCAGAGCAGTATTCCGGACCCGGCAGTCTGGGCTCTGCAGGATCCACGTTTGTTTTTACCTCCATAATCCAGCGGTAGGTTTTTACTGGACTTAATGCAGGTCAGAAGAGACTATTTTTCTTAACGTCAGAACACGCCTTTGTTCAGTTTGTGTGTACATAGCCTCGGTACAATCCCTCTCCTTATACCTCATCTTGTGACTGCAGACTCTGAACCACTGATGCGGACTCTGTCGGGTCTATTATTAGAACGATTAGTGACGCAGGTCTGACTCCTAAACTATAGGGTTCTGGTTAATTGAACAAACACAATGAGCTGAAGAGGTCCTCTCCAAGGGCGAGCTGACGCTGGTGGTCTGTCAGACAACAGTCACACGTACTGGTCAGGTAGCTGTTCGGACAATACACGGTGCTGTGGAAAGTATTTGCCCCCCATACAGGAATCTTCCATTTTTGCACATTTGTCTCACTTAAATGCTCCAGGTCATCAAACTAATACTGATATTTATCGAATATTAGACAGAGAAAACCAACAAAACACAAAAAGTAATTGCCCCCCTGGTCTCTTGGCAGCAGCAGTTAAATGTTGGTTCCAGCTTGTGATCAGTCTTTTCCATCACCATGGAGGAATGTTGGTCCACTCTTCTCTAGAATAGTTTGAATTCAGTCACATTAGATGGTTTTCCATCATCAACTGTCCTTTTAAGGTCTTATCACAGCATCTCCATCAGATTCAAGTCCAGACTTTGACTCGGCCACTCCAGAACCTTCATTCAGTTCTTCCTGAGCCCCTCAGAGGTGGACTTGCTTGTGGTCTTTGGGTCTTCGTCTTGCTACATGAACCATTAGTGTTGATCTTCAGGTCATGAACTGATGGTGGAGATTCTCCAGGAGGATTTTCTGATAGAGAGCAGAATTCATGGCTCCATCAGTGATGACAAGTGGTCCAGGTCCTCCAACCATCACACTACCACCACCATGGTTCACTGTTGGAAGATGTTCTTCTGGTGGATGCAGTATCAGCTTTACTCCAGATGTAACGGACCCATGTCTTCTAAAAGTTCCACCTTTGACTCATCAGTCCACAGGATGTTATCCAGAAGTCTTGGAGCTCATCCAGATGAACCTTTATGTTGTTTTTGGTCAGTAGTGGTTTGATCCTTCAACTCTCCATGGATCCATTTCCTCCCAGAGTCTTCCTCATTGTGGAATCATGTAGACGGACCTTAACTGAGGCCAGTGAGGTCTTCAGGTCTTTAGATGTTCCTCTGGGTTCTTCTGTGACTCCTGGATTAGATATGGATGCTCTTGGAGAAATGTTGGTGGTTGGTCCACTCCTGGGAAGGTCCACCACTGTTCCATGTTCCTCCATTAGTGGATAAAGTCTCTCACTGTGCTTCTCTGGAGTCCCAGAGCCTCAGCAATGGCTTTGTAACCCTCCAGACTGATGGATGTCAATGACTTTGTTCCTCATGTGTTCTTGGATCTCTTTAGAACGTGGCATCATGTGCTGCTTTTAGAGAGCCTTTAGCTGCTTCACAACACCAGACAGGTTCTATTAGTGATGTTTAGATCCAACTAGATTGAACCCAATTCCCAAATTAATTTGGTCATTTGGTAGATTGGTAGCTAAGGGGGCAATTACTTTTTCACACGCAGTTTTCCTTCAGTAAATGAAATCATCTATAAACTGCATTTGGTGTTTTCTATGTTTATCTTTGTCTCATATTTAAAATCTGTTTGATGATCTGAAACACTTATAGAAGATTCCTGCAGGGGGGCAAATACTTTCTCACATGTGCACCAACTTGAAGCCTGTATTGACACCAAACAGACTTGCATGTCTGCTGGGAGTCGTGTTCAGATGCACATTATCACATTGGTGGTTCTGGACGATGAGTTGAAGCGCTACGCTAATCATTGAAAGGAGACTTCGTACGAATCTGACAATGACATAAATAATGATTCTCAGCGTGGTGAAGTGTTTGTTTACACGCACTGAAATACTCTGGATTATGTTCCACGTCTTGGTATGTTACAGCACCGTGTATGGACTTAAACAGTGACCCGCCACAACGTCTAAACCATCGGATTGGAATCTGTTGAGTTTGCAGCACCTCAGGCTCTTGGTTGGGTTCCTCGAGTCGTTCAACAGGAGTTGTTGTTGTCTGCTTTGACATTCCTTCTAGTGGGAAATACTACGAGCCAAGGTTCCCCAACAGAGCAATGAGTCATGTTCATTCATGGGGGTCCGTGTACGTCGCGGCCATTCGTTTTCTTATTTTGAGATTTCAAAATAAAAATGAAAAATAAACCGTTTCTCGTTTTTTCATACAAAATGAAAACGGAAAACGGGCCCTAATTCATTATCCATTTTCCGATTTAATTAGATGTGTCTGTAAATGGAAATTAAAATTAAAATACACCCGTGGAAAACTTATTTCTCTATTTCCTGTTGGTTTTGGCTCCGTGACCCGTCTGACTTCTGAAGAGGAGCTAGCGATTTAGCGCTAGCGATTTAGCGCGAGCTCCACCGCTAGCGCTAAATTGCTAATTTGCTTTCTGGCAAAGCTAAAGTAACAGAAAACCTCCAAACCTCCCCAAAAACGTCCCGAAAAGCAGCCGAATGCTAGCGATTTAGCGCTAGCGGCAGAGCTAGCGGCACCACAAGGTCCCTCCAAAGGGACAAATAAACCCCACGCTGGTGAAAAGTCCACTGTGAAATAGTGAACAATGTGTGCCAAGCAACGTTTGGACCCCACAGTGGGTCTTCATCAGGCCACGGCACACAGCAAGGTCTGCTAACAGTGAGCTAACACTGGAGCTTTAGATACCAGATCCTTCCTCATCACAAGTCAGACGGGTCACGGAGCCAAAACCAACAGGAAGTAGAGAAATAAGTTTTCCACGGGTGCATTTTAATTAGGGCCGAAGCACTACAGTGCGTAGTTTTAATTTCCATTTACAAACACATGTAATTAAATCAGATAACAGATAATGGATAATGAATTAGGGCCCGTTTTCCGTTTTTCGTTTTGTATTATCACTGAAAAAAGGGAAACGGTTTATTTTTTGTTTTTATTTTGAAATCTCACAATAAGAAAACGAATGGCCGCAACGTACACAGACCCATGAGAATGTTGTGGCTGATCAGTGTTTATACTAGCAGAAAGGTTGCAAGCATAGATTATATGTAAAAGATGGACACTGCAGTCGTGACGGCGCCACCTATTGGTTTGTCGATGACACTTAACAGCCATTAACTCGTTAGCAAAACATGCACCGAGGTCAAGCAGTGGTTTCTCATTGACTTCTATGCAATTAGACGTCTTTTTGCAACCAGAGGAGTCGCCCCCTGCTGGCCGCTGGAGAGATCGCAGGTTTACACGTCCATCTTTTGCATCCAGTCTGTGGTTGTGAGGCTAACCGTCAGGCTCGGTGCTGTGGAGCTCTATTCAACCTCTCGGGCTCATCGCTGATCATCTCTAGCTGCTGTCAACGTGAGGTTTCTGGTTTTGTTGCGGCTCCTGAAGATCAGAGGATCAAAAGCCGTGATGCTGTGAAGCCGGGCGACATGTTACGTGCACATCGTAAATGCTGTAAAGGTGTTTTTAAAGGTCTGAGGAGGTTTTCGTAGGAGTGGTTCAGATGCTGAAAGGCTGCACTCAAGGCCCAGTCAGTCCAAGCACAGCACCACTGTCCTGTTTGTTACCACGCCGCCACGTCGACGGACAATCAGCAGACTGCAAACAAGTGCTGCAGTCCAAACTACGCTTTGGAGACGAGGCTAAACGGTACATGTTCTGACTCATTCTCATGCATGTTGCTGCGTCTGCATGCCGAGGGTTAGAGGGTCCCTCGCTAGCCTGAGCTCGGACCGCATCCTGTCCTCGCTCCGCTGCAGCGCTTAAACCTGGAAAACCTCCCCCTCTGGACCAGCAGAAGAGAAAGGACTCCAGGGCATTTGGATGCACAGGATGACGGCTGCAGGGTTACTTCAGGACAAACTCTTATCCCCCTAAAATGTGACTGGAGAACAGAAGACGGCTGCTTCAGATGTTAAAATGACAGAGCCTTCATTCAATGTGTGAAACTGGTTTAACCATCTGGGCTGCAAAAGGAGTTTATCTGGTGTGTAAGGGAGCATCCAGGGCCTTCCTGCAGGCCTCTAGACGGCTCTGGAACATATGATGACGTCCTGTCAGGCCGACTCTGTTGACAGGAGGCAGACGAGCCGCTGAATGACACAGAGTCTGGAGCTCAGAGTAGTTCAGGACAGCAGCTCTTTAATGAAATCAGACAAACTCGTTCTTCACCTGGTAGGAGGAGATAAGAGCTGGTGAGGTCCTGGTTAGATGTAGTCCTGGTTCATGGGGTTTCTCCTGGTCTGAGGTGTGACAGACGTCGTCATCCTGGCTGAAGACAAACCAACACTCAGCTGTTAAAGAGCCCATGTTCAGTCTTTCTCTTAGCTCTCATACATGATAAAGGTCTGCAAGACACGTCATGTGTTTACAGTAGGAGGTGATTTTAGGACCCAACACCGAGAACGGATTTAAAGTAAATTAATTAGTTTATATTGACCAGTTTATATGTTTATGTATGTGTGTATGTGTACATATATACGCATGTTTTATACATATATATATACACATACATGCATACATATAAACACATACATATATACACATGCAAACATACATACATATATATACACATACATGCATACACATTTATACATACATGCATACATACATACATACATACACACACACACACACACATATATATATATATATATACACTACGACATATGAACACATACATACATGCATACATACATATACACACACATACACAAACATATATACATACATACGTACATATACACACACACATATACATACAAATAACTAATAACTAATTTGCATTGCATGTTCTATTCTATAGGCGATTCTAAATAATTAAATATTCTCTAATAACGTATAAATAAATAAACATTTCTTATATTTAGTTCTATAAAAAATAACAGAATTGAATTCATTGCAGAGCCTCTTCTGTCCACTAGGTGGTGTTGAGGCGCTAGGTTAAGATTAAGATTCCTGCTGCAGATTTACATTGAGTTCTTTTAAAATGAGTTTTTACATAATATAGACAACATGTCTGCTGATTCCAGGTGAGCTGTGATCATCTGTCCAGCTGTAATTTGAGCAACGAGTAATAATTTCCTCAGAGGAGCTGCTGTTAGGATCCACATGACCAGTATGACCATAGTGGTTGTTACCAGAACCAGCATGTAAATGTAAACTATGGACCTGTAAATGATCTTTATATGGGCTCTTTAACTTGTTGGAGCAGCTGAAGAAGGAGTGAAGAGGGAATATCAGCTCTGATAAGGTGGTGGTGGGTCGGTGTTGTGTGCAGCTTGTTTCCGCTGCCCCCTGGTGACCAAACGTAGTTACTGCAGGTAACTTCTAACAGCACCTCATCAGTTCTTATCACTCCTGTCCTCTCTGTCCAGACTTTCTTCCTCCCAGCTGTAAGTAACGGGCTGAAGGCACCCGTCATGTAAACTCCAAGGTCAGGAAGGATCCACGTGGTCGGCTCACGGGACTTTCTTTAGTTTAACTCATTTTCTGATTGTGTTTGGTAATAGTGCATGTTACAGTGTTTTATTAGCGCCACAGTGTGGTTTAACAACTTAGACCTGCTGTACATGTGGTGTGTGAACTGGGATTATGGGAAGGGAAGATGCTCCTCAGTTTGAAATCTCAAGTTATCCCAGCGGTTCAGGATCCAGGTTCAACGACGGGTCACGTGGTCCAGCTTTGGAGGCGTCGACGAGACGGAGACGGACCAGCATGCATTGATTCCCCCTTAAATCCAGGGATTGCTACAGTCATGATTATTTTAGAGAGAGCTCTGTTTAAATCTCCAGACTGTTTTATATTTTAAACTCCTGTAGTCTCTCAGTGTCATGTGTAGACTCCTGTATCCTTTAACCTCATCGGCTCAGAGATCCCTCGCTACGGTCACTTTACGACGAAACATGAAGATGTATTTTCTTGTAAATAAAACGATCCAGTGCGACCTCGAACGAAACGAGTCCTCCTGTCTTTTTGCAGCGCGACAGAACTTCTTTATCGACGACACGTTATTTTACAGTGCCGAGAAAAGTATTTGCCCCCCTACAGAAATCTATTTTTGCATGTTTGGCTGCAGGTTTAGGGTACTGATGAGTCAAAGGTGGAACTTTTTAGAAGACATGGGTCCGTTACATCTGGTAAGCTAATACTACAATCCACCAGAAGAACATCTACCACAGTGAACCATGGTGGAGGCAAATGGGCTCTACAGCAAGACAAAGACCCAAAGACCACAAGCAAGTCCACCTCTGATACCCTTTTCCCACCAAGAAGAACCAGGTCTAGTTCTGGTTCTTAGTTGGTTCTAATCTGGTTCCTCCTAAGAACCTGTTTCCATTGTCAAGGAGTCAAGTTGGATCCATTGGGTCACCATAAAACCACTACGCTAGCATCCATTACATAGCAGTTAAACAAACGCAGTAAGTTGATGATAATATCTATGTTTATCTCTATAGATGGTCTTAAGGCTGATTGTGAGGCGGAGGTCCTCCTGTTGCCTGGACACATCCGTGATCACGCTACTGGTGGGACACAACTGTAGCGGATTTCAGGTCAACAGTTTGTGCTAAACTTCCGTGTGTCCCGGGAGTCATTCCAATACATGTGTGATGGGACCAGGGACGTCCTGGAGAACAAGGACACTAATTAGCGCTTGTGTGTCCCTTTCCACCGTTGATGGTTGGTCACCATAACCCCGCCCCCAGCCCCTGACGTACTCGGTGCTTAGCTCTGGACCAGCAAAGAGTTGGTGCTTGCTGAGCTCCAGTTTTTAGAACCTGGAGTCGGTGCTTAGGTGGTGGAAACACAAAGAGCTCTGGCTCCGAACTAGACCTGGAACCAGCTCGGTGGTGGAAAAGGGGTACTTGTGTCTCAAGAAGAACTGAATGAAGGTTCTGGAGTGGCCGAGTCAAAGTCTGGACTTGAATCCAATGGAGATGCTGTGGTAAGACCTTAAAAGGACAGTTGATGATGGAAAACCATCTAATGTGACTGAATTCAAACTATTATTTAAATGTTGCTGCCAAGGGACCAACCAGTTATTAGGTTCAGGGGGGCAAATACTTTTTCACAGGGGTAGTATAGGTTTTCAATAAACCATCATTTCAATACTGCATTTTGTGTTTTGTGGTTTTTTTCTGTGTAATATTCAATAAATATAAATATTATTGTGTTGATCTGGAACATTTCTGTAGGGGGGCAAATACTTTTCCACGGCACTGTCAGTGGTTGATGAGCTGTTGTTTGTTGTTTTATTTTAACGAAAGGTGATTCTCTTGATCACAAATCGAAGCATCAGCACTGAGATTTTACACTGTAACGATGGTTTTTTGAAGAAAATACAATTAAAAACTGAAATGTGAAGCTTTTACGGAGACAAAAACAAGAAAAATGTGCTGACGGTGCGAATTGAACAAAAAAATTGGCACAAAAAGAGACAAAACAACACAAACGAGATCACAAATGTGTGATTTATACGAGTAAATTAAGAAAAAACAAGGAAATGAACAGAACAGCTGTTTATTCTACAGGAAGTGTGGGGAGGAAGTGATGTCATCAATCAGACTCACCTGACAGGCAGCATGGAGGACCACAGAGAGCTGGAAAAGGAGGTTTGAGGAAGGTAAAAGCAGGTTTTCTTCAGAATAAAGCGTCTTTGGAGCCGAGAACCGGCTGGATGCTGGAGAGACTGATGCTCCAGAGGAAACATCTCCTATGTGGCTGTGACCTGCTGGAGGTCAGTTTGTGGGTTATTTCTTCCCAGATCTTAACATTTCTCCTCTTTTCTACTCTCCTTATCCCCTCAACAACCCTCCCAAACTGTTCTGTGGGTTTAAAACGATAAATAAGTAAATAAACTGCCTTAATTCCAGTCAGCTGGAGTTCAGTCTTTGCTTTAAATGAGGAATAATCAGCTGTGATGAAACGGATCCAGGAGCAGCTAAATAAATAAAAATAAACCCATAAATGAAGTCAGGATGTCTGACTGGGAGCTGCAAAACCACAGTGATCAATAGAATCAGTTCAGCTGTGTTCCAGCTGTGCAGCACCAGGGATGGACACCAGGTGGCAGCAGGTCAGTGAAAACAACCACAGTGTGGTTTTGATTTGTTTTGATGGGAGTTTTCTACTCATTCATCTTTTTAAAATAAATATTTGAGTTTAAAATCTAATAAAAATAATAAAAATAAAATATAAAAAACAAAATTTTTTTTTAAAAATTAATTATTTTTTTTAAATAAATTAAAAACAAATAAAGACAAATTAAAAAATCTAAAATCTCACCTCCTTCTTCAGTGAGTTCAATCTAATTATCCAGATTATTATTGATGCCTCCAACGGAAAATTTATTTATTGATTTCTCTTATTTTTTATCATGTTTTATCTTTAAGTTGTGTACTTTTAATCGCACTGTAAAAGAAACTGAAGAGTATTTTTTTGTACTTTAAGAATTTTTTTCCATATTTTTGATTTACATTAAAATATTTTTAAAAATTACAAAAAATTACACATCTAATGTCAAATAATATTAATATTTTGTAACTGTGAATAACCATCAAATGTCCATCTTCTGCAAGAAAACAATTTGTATTATTATTATTATTATTATTATTTCTATTATTATTATTGTCATTTTTATTATTGTCATTATTATTATTTTATTATTATTATTATCATTATTACTCGTACTACTACTACTATTGTCATTATTTCTATTATTATTATTATTATTTGTCAAATCAAGTCATGGACTGTAAATTCAAAATGTAAAACTATGATTATTAGACAAATTCTTTGGATTATAATTATAATTCTACACACTTAGTTTTAGTTATTTTCTAACATGTAACTTTACAGAAACCTCTTATACACGTGGCATTTATTTTTAAATTTATTTTACATGAGACGTGTCAATTATTGATATTTTTTGTTTATATAAAAAATGCAGTAAAATTCTATAAATAAAAAGAGAAATCCACACAATTGAATGGACACTATAAAAACCATTATTACTTAAGAGATGTTTGCAGTTATTTAAAAATGATTTGTATATTAAGGATTGAAAAAAAGTGAATAAATTTTAGCTTTAACTTTAATTCACTGGTTTTCTTAAATTACAGAAAATATGCAGTAAAATCACAGAAAAGGGTGTTAAAAATAAATTAAAATAAACAGGTCAGAACTATCAATAATGTCCCCATCAAAAGTCTGTATTTTATAAAATGTAATTAATTAATTTACAGCATTTTACTGTAAAATGACACATTTTTACTGTAATCAAAGCATCAAAAAATCATTTTTATTTGTTTATTAAAGGTTTTAAAATTGATTTCAAACTGATATTTTACAGATTTCCCATGTTTTTGTTAAATTACAGATAATATCCAGTAAAATTACAATAAAAAATATTAATTTACAAAATTGCAAACAGGCCTAAACTAGAAGACACCAGAAATCTGTATTTTACAAATAGAAATTAATTATTTTATCATGTCTGACAGCAAAAAAATAACAATTATACACATATATTTCTATTTATTTATTTTTTACAGTGCATTCCTAATGATTCTTTTTATTGATCTGGTTTCTTTCTGCCTTTCATTCCACTGTGAAGCTCAGGACGTCGTTCTGATCCCGGCTCCGGTCCCGTGCTGCCTCCCGGAGCCTCCCCCCGCCTCCCCCCGCCTCTCCCCTCGGAAGGGGGAGGAGTCTGGTGACGTCCTCCGTCTTGGAACCACACGCCGAGCGGATCCTGCTCTCTCCCCCCTCCACAAACGGCGCACTCCACCCGGCCTGGAGGGCTGCGACGATGCCCGCTGGAGAGCTCTGACCGCCGGCCGGAGCCTGAACCGAACCGGACCATGGAGAAGGAAGCAGCTGCGTAAAGCGGTGCGCCTCGTATCCAGGCGGAGGTGAAAGCGGCGGTGGAGGAAGCTCAGGAGAGGATTTATTAGTGAGAGGTGTCGGGAAGGAGGGAGGGAGGGAGGGAGGTGCTGCCTTGTCTTCTTAGAGGATAAAGGAAAAAGGGAAATCGAGCTATTTTTACGCGCCGCGTTTGGAGCCGCCGCCGGAGACACGATGAGCGGCGCGCCGGATGAGAGCTCGGTGCGCGTCGCCCTGAGGTAAGGATCCTCTCCGGAGATGCTCCAGCGGCACACCTGCTCTTAGGAGCGTTTCATAACACCCCTGCTTTCCTTCCTCCTCCAGCATCCAGGGTTCCAACCAGCTGTCCTCACATGCTTCTGTTTTTACGCGCGTCGCACGCAGGTTTCACTGTTTTAACCTCCACATGCTCTGCTGTGGGTTTATGAATGAAGATGGAGCTGCGGGGGGATTAGGAGGACGTCAATCCTCTTGTAGTCAGAGCAACAAACAGCTTTGGTAGCCTGAAGCGACGTCCACCGTTGGACTGAGGCTGCCTGGTGGAGCTGTGGATTTGCTTCATCATGCTGATCTGACCCTTGTCCCCGAGGCGGCAGACAGACCTGATCCCTGCACAGCTGATTCGAACAAAGGCCCACAACAAATCAATGACAGCATCAATAGGGGGACATGATCGGGCTGCACAAGCTGCTCCACATGTGAGCGCTGAGACCTGAGTGTCATGTGAGCCCAGTGGAAGAAAGACAGCGAGGACAAAAGCCTCTCATGTTTCTCTGCTCGGCTTGTTGTCCTGCTTCCAGACTTTGACCCAGAACTCTGTTTACCGAGCGCTTTACAAGCCTCTGCTGCACAGATAATAAATAATCTTCACGTGTCAAGGTCCGGCATCGTCCAGGTTGATGGCTGAATTAGTTTTGCTGAGCTGTGTGGTTTGTCTGCTGGTTGGGTTTCCGTCTGCAGAGAAGCAGCGGTTAATTGCGGATCCGCGTTTAATCAGGAGTCGCAGCCTCGGTCAGCTGAAAGTGCTTCGTCACTAATCCCTCTCTCTTCCCCACAAACACAAGGTGATCCACTTACTGTCACTCTGGCCTGCAGGCTCTCAAAGTGCATTCATCTTCCCGAATCCCACCTTCAGCTGCTGCAAATGTCACTTTAACTGTGATTCGAAAGAGCACAGTGGTGCGATTCTTTTGTATTTCTACATAAATACGACCTAAAACGTAATCAGATGTTCATACAAGTCCTAAATTGATAAGTTAAGTTGATCCGGAGAACATAATTATTCTAACCTCATCCCATTTGTGAAGCATGGGGGTGGCAGTATCATGGTTAGGCCTGTTTTGCTAAAGCAGACAGACTCTAGATACAACAACTCTATTCCTTTTGTGAAGCACGGTGGTGGCAGCATCATGTTTCAGGCTTGTTATGCTTCATCAGGACAACTCCAGAGGCAACAACCTTATCCCACCTGTGAAGCATGGCGGTGGCAGCATCATGGTTTAGGCCTGTTTTGCTGCATCAGGAGAAGTGACTCTAGGTACGTTATCCCATCTGTGAAGCACGGTGGTGGCAGCATCATGCTTTAGGCTTGTTTTGCGACATCAGGCAGACT
This sequence comes from Dascyllus trimaculatus, assembly GCA_024666655.1. NCBI lineage: Eukaryota > Metazoa > Chordata > Actinopteri > Pomacentridae > Dascyllus > Dascyllus trimaculatus. The sequence continues at coordinate 2,897,408 of CM045465.1, read as the reverse complement.
CTAGATACAACAACCCTATTCCATCTTTGAGGCATGGTGGTGGCAGTATCATGGTTAGGCCTGTTTTGCTACAGCAGACAGACTCTAGATACAACAACCCTATTCCTTTTGTGAAGCACGGCGGTGGCAGCATCATGGTTTAGACCTGTTATGCTTCATTAGACAGACTCTAGATACAACTTTATCCCATCTGTGAAGCATGGTGGTGGCAGCATCATGGTTTAGACCTGTTATGCTTCATTAGACAGACTCTAGATACAACTTTATCCCATCTGTGAAGCACGGTGGTGGCAGCATCATGCCTTAGGCCTGTTTTGCGACATCAGGCAGACTCTAGATACAACAACCCTATTCCATCTTTGAGGCATGGTGGTGGCAGCATCATGGTTTAGGCCTGTTTTGCTGCGTCAGACAGACTCTAAATACAACCTCATCACACCTGTGAAGCACGGTAGTGGCAGTATCATGGTTAGGCCTGTTTTGCTACATCAAAGATACAACTCTAGATACAACAACTCTATTCCATTTATGAAGCATGGTGGTGGCAGCATCATGGTTTCGGCCTGTTATGCTTCATTAGACAGACTTCAGATACAACCCATTTCCATTTGTGAAAGCACGGTGGTGGCAGTATCATACTTTAGGCCTGTTTTGCTGCATCAGGAGAACCAACTCTAGGTGTGTTATCTCATTTGTGAAGCACGGTGGTGGCAGCATCATGGTTTAGGCCTGTTTTGCTGCATTAGACTGACTCTCGCTACATGCTAATGCTGCTCACTGATGGAAGAATGAACAATTATGCCAGTGAATGCTAAAGGAAATATCAGGACATCTGTCTGTGAGCTGAATCTGCAGAGAAAGTGGGTCATGAAGCACACAGCCATCCTCAGCACACGAGTCGCCTCACCAGAGTTAATGTTTTGAAACGTCCAAGTCAAAGTCCTGACCTAAATCCAGTAGATACGTTGTGGACGGACCTGTAGTTAGCAGTAAGGTCAAACATTTCAACTTAAAGCTGCACTAATCTGGTTTCTTTTGTAAACAGTGGGTCTGATTTTTGTTTATCAAACCAGTAAACAAACTGCTGAAGTCGCTGCATGCTACCGGTCCAGTAGCAAACAGCTGATGGACAACGTTAGCAGCTAGCTAGCCAACATAACAGAGTAGGAAGTTCTTTTAAGGAGTTTGTTGGACACCAAAAACAAAAGGAGAGTGACTGTTGAGCTAAATTTCACATCCAGGACAGGCTTTAAATGCATGCAATGTCCTGTTTCTGCTGGATCTGTAGATAGGCATGCTAACATGTTAGCCTCAAGCACAAGAAGACTTTACAGTTTGTTGTGACTCCCACAATCAATCTATTAGTACAGATTTAAGTAAAATAAAACTTTACAGTCATGAAATTCTACATGATTTAATGATTTAAAGTCTTTTCTGCTCGGTTCGTTGCGTTAGTGCCGTTGACTGTCCCCCAGTTTAGCTGCAAATCTGACATTTCACTGGTTTTGCAGCTAAATTCATGTCATTAGAAACGTCAGACGTTAGAAGTTAAGAGCTTCGATGTGAACAGCTGATGCTTTTAAACCGCAGCAGACGAAACAGTGATTTAGACACAAGACGTTAGTGTTGGTTTCCTCCTGCTGTCCGCCTGCAGGTAGATGGAAATAACTCGAATGATTCTGCAAAACGAAGGCCAGCAGCTCAAGTTCTAGAAGCTGTGACAGTTTTGCTGCTATAATTATATTTGTCGGCATACTAGGGGTGTAATGAAACGCAGAAATCATGGTACAGAACCCTCTGGAGTCGACGGATGCACCGGCACGTCAAAATGACATGACTGATTTAAGATGACGAAGCAGCAAGACGCCTCGTCAACTTGTGTCCAAAGTGTGGATTTTAACTATCTACCAGTTCTTGAATTGTGTTGATCGTTCAAGTAAAACCACAGTTATGATAAATAATAAACACCATAGAGGGTTTCCTCCACAAAACCTGCTTAGCCCAGTGGTAGAGAAGAGAAGCCCACCGTGTTTTTGTTAAAAAAAATTTAAAAAATTGAAAGTTGACAGGAATTTTGAAATTATGACTATTATGGGTTATTATAAAACATTTATTAACAATACTTAAACATAGATTTTTACAAAAAGGCACAATCTTGAAATACGGTTTTAACAAACCGAGCCATCCGCTAAATTTAGGGTCAGCTAACCATTTTGGAATAAATCCGCTAGTTCCATGTTTACCATTGCGGCTGGCAGAAGGCTGCTCCGATGACGTGCTAACATCCGTGCTAACTCCACTGGCTCTGCCTCATCATGGAGCCGCGGCTCGCTGGGGATGAACTCCCCTTGGCCTGGAGGTGAACGAGCGGCTCATGGTCTCCTCCGACTTCAGAAAAAGTTCACGTATCAACCATAAAATGTTGCCATTAAGCTTTCAACCGTATCACCAGATGCCGTTAAAAGCTCTGTACGTCGTCTTTGCTATCACTGTTTTGGTGCATAAAAAAAAAACTATTTAAAATAAATAAACAAGTGACGCTTAGCCTGTCGGGGGGACAAGGAAATCCCGGCTGTCGCCAGGCTTATAAAGCACTGGGGGAAACCCTGCCATACTTTACCACGTTTGGAGCTCCTTATGGCTTTGGTCTGGTCCACTTGTTTTACTCCTTTTTCATACTTTACCAGGAAACCCAAGTGATCCCAGACGGGTGGTTTTAACCACGGCGGAGCGTCTTCTAGCTGTTAGCATTAGCCATCCCATTAGCATTAGCCATCCCATTAGTATTAGCCATACGTCACAGAAGCACCGGCAGGAGAACAAACAGTCCGACTGGAAACTCCTGCTTGTTTTTAGTTCCTCAATACTGTCTAACTGTGAGACGGAGAAGGTCCAACACAACTGTGGGCACTACGAGGTTCACAATTAAAACTATTCTGTACGTCGGCCGTTCTTAGTACTCTTAAAATGTTCGTTCCGTGGTTCACCTCTGTACCCAACGGTTCGGTTTGGTTTGGTTCGGTGTGTTGTTACAGTCACTTGAGGCTCTAATCTGCAGTTTTGTGGGTTTTTCTGTACGTTAACTTCAGAAAACACAACAAATCTCAGCCCAGCTCTGTTAACTCCCCAAATCTGAGCCGTTTGGAGCCATAAAAACACCACAAAGTTGAGCTGAAACAAGCAAAAACGCAGCTTTAACCAACCTGTAAGTTTTCCTCGCTACAAAGAAAGTCAACCTGTTTTTCTTACGAACACAATCGCTGCTGATGAAGCTGGAAGCGCCGTTTATCTTCATCACTGCATGTCACACCTTTCATCGGCCTTTTGAGCAGCTTCGTGTTTTCAGCTCGATTAATCGCCGTGGTAACAGCCTAATTATTTAGGAGCCTTCCAGTGTTTTAAGATTTCGCCTGTCAGCCTTCCCCTCCTCTGTAATCGTTTAGGTAGCCGTGTGTGTGTGTGTGTGTGTGTGTGTGTGTGTGTGTACCTGCCTCGGCCTGCGGCTCTAATGCCGTCTGTTAGCGGCCTGCTAATCCCCGACAGCAGCGCCTCAGTGATGAAATGCTCCTTTATCGTCTGTGGAGCCTGAACAGAGTCGAGGATCCACTGAGGGGGTTTTTGTTTCCTCCTGATTTATTACTGGAAAGATGATGTCACCTGAGGATCTGTTTGCTGTTTTAGGAAGAGAAACTGCTTGTTGATGGATGTCTGGTGTTTGCTGAGCTCTTATCTGGAGGCTTTTCCTTCCACGTCCCTTTTCTCTACACGGCGTCACGCGTGTGCTTCTCCTGACTCGTGTTCATGGAAAAGCAGCGCTGAAAGTTGAAGATCTACCTGAGGAACGTCACGCATCAGTCCTCCGCTGTCCTTGAAGAGCAGCTTGAATAATGTAGAAGCTGCAGCTGGGACTCGGGTGTCCTGCTCAGCCTCCTGTTTAACTGGAGCAGCTACAGCGAGGCCTTTAAACGTGCTTCATTAGACGATCAGGAGACGTCATGAAGGCCTCTACAGGCTGCAGCAGGACGATCATCTACACCTGTTGGTCACCAAGAACCAGCTCACTGTTCACCTGTAACACATCCAACAGGTTTATGATGAGAAGGAACTGATATCAGCTCTTATAGCACACAGATAGATAGATAGATAAACAGATAAATAAATAAATAGATAAGTAAACAAACAAACAATAGATAAACAAATCAACAGATAAATAAACAAAAAAACAAATAGATCGGTAAACAAGCAAACAAACAGATAGGTAGATAAAAAGATAAATAGATGGATAAATAAATTAAAAAATAAATAGAAAGATAAATAAATAGATAAACAAACTAGTAAATAGATAGATAAATTAAAAACAAATAGATGGATGGATGGATTGATAGACAAATAAATCAATAGATAAATAAACAAGCAAATAAATAAATAGATAAACAAATAAATACATAAAAAACAAATGCATAAATAGATAAATAAACACATAGATGCATAGATGAAGTAAACAAATAAACAGATAGAAAAATAAATAAACAAACATAGATAAAAAGATAAACAAATAAAAAATACATAAATACATTTTAAAAAATAAATAGAAAAATAGATAAACAAACAAATGGATGGATGGACAGATTGATAGACAAACAAATCAAGGGATAAATAAATAAACACATAGATGCATAGATGATAGATGGATAGATAAATAAATAAATAGGTAGATAGATAAACAAATACATAAATAAATAGATAAACAAACAGATGATGGATGAATAGATAAACACACAAACAGATAGATAAATAAACAAACAGATAAATAAATAAACAAACAGATAGATGGATGTGAAAATCTGGCAGCAGGGTGTCAGAAAAAGACACCTTAAAAAATAGTGAAATTCTATAATGTTCAGAAACTGTGAAAATAGCAGCAAACATCTGTGAAGTCCTGATGTTTTTAGCCGATTTAAAAGCAGCTGAACTGTGTCATTTTACACGTTGCAAAACAACAAATTCCAGTCTGTAAAAACAGAGTTTTGATGTAACATGCCTGTTTTTTTAATTTTAATGATGATTAAGACTCTTTCTCTGATTTCTGTAGATGTTATCTGTAATTTAACAAATCAGGAAAAACCTGTAAAATAGCCATAAAAATAATAAATCCTTAGCATACGTCATTTTTAAGTCAAATGAAGGTAAATGTCTGTAAAATATTGATTTAAATACATTAAAAACTAGTAAAATTTTTGCAGAATACAGATTTCTATGTGGCCATTATTCACAATTTTTTTTTTTTTTTTTTT
>CM045465.1:2881673-2892014 GCA_024666655.1 Dascyllus trimaculatus | reverse complement strand
ATAGATAAACAAATCAACAGATAAATAAATAAATAGATAAACAAACAAACAAATACATCGTTAAATAAGCAAACCAACAGACCGATAGATAGATGCATAGATAGACAAATAAACAGATAGATAAATAAATAAACAAACAGACAGATAGATGGATAAAAAGATAAACAAATAATGGATAGATAAATAAATTTAAAAATTAAAAGAAAGATAAATAAATAGATAAACAAACTAGTAAATAGATAGATAAATTAACAAACAAATAGATGGATGGATGGATAGACAAACAAATCAATAGATAAATAAATAAACAAGCAAATAGATAGATAAACAAATACATAAACAAACAAACACATAAATAGATAAACAAACAGATCGATAAATAAACAGACAGATGATAAAAAGATAAACAAATAAAAAATAGATAAATACATTTTAAAAAATAAATAGAAAGATAAATAAATAGATAAACAAGCAAGTAAATAGATAAATAAACAAACAGATGGATGGACAGACAGATTGATAGACAAACAAATCAACAGATATATAAACAAACACATAGATGCATAGATGGATAGATAAACAAACAGATATATAAATAAATAAACAAACCAACAGATAGATGGATTTGAAAAAAACACGTTAAAAAATAATGAATTTCTATCATGTTCAGAAACTGTGAAAATAGCAGCAAACATCTGTGAAGTCCTGATGTTTTTAGCTGATTTAAAAGCAGCTGAGCTGTGTCATTTTACACGTCACAAAACAACAAATTCCAGTCTGTAAAAAAAGAGTTTTGATGTAACATGCCTGTTTTTTAATTTTAATGATAATTAGGACTTTTCTCTGATTTCTGTAGATGTTTTCTGTAATTTAACAAATCAGGAAAAACCTGTAAAATAGCCATAAAAATAATAAATCCTTAGCATACGTCATTTTTAAGTCAAATGAAGGTAAATGTCTGTAAAATACTGATTTAAATACATTATAAATTAGTAAAATTCTGCAGAATACAGATTTTTATGTGGACATTATTCACAAATTTGATATGTTTATTTTAGGAATAACTTTTAAAAAATGACTCTTTTTTCCTGTGATTTAATTTAATCTGTAAAATAACTGAAAATGAACAGAATAAACTTCAGCTGCTGTATATTTTTTTCCATCCACAGCAGTTCTTTGTTTGACTGTAAAGAAAAAAAGACAAAGAAAAAAATTTATTAAAATATTATAATAAAAAAACTGTCTTGTTAAATTGTATTAATGTTATATTAGAGCCAGTAGACTGTTAGCTTGGATTAATTAGCCTCATGAATCCTGTATCAGCTGTTCCTGCAACCTGCTGGAAAATCGACCCATTTATCCACGTATTTATTCCACCTGGTGGTCGAGTGGAGCTAATCAAAGTATTTAACGTCCTCAGATCTGCCGTCTTTGCCGGTTATGAAATTTGCTTTCGACAACAGCAAAAAACCAAAGTTTAAAACCATCACTGAGCACAAATCCTCATCCTCTGACTCCTATTGGCTCCTCTGGGTGTCCGTCTGACCCAGGCCCCGCCCCCTTTGACCTCTAGTTGATTATGTTCGAGGGCGAAGGCCTGGTCGTCTGTTCTCCTGCTGCTGCTGCTGCTACAAAAGCGGCCCCATGTGTTTGCGTGTGCGTCCAGGCGTGTCGTTCGTGAATATTCATGAAGCCAGTCGAGTGAACCGAGACTCCGTCACGTGACGCAGCAGAGGCCCGACGAGTTCGTCCAGGAGCGGCGTTTTTACCTTTCACGGCTCGTCGCCTTGAATTTCCATCTGATCCCCGCGTGTGCCGTGACTCCAGCAGACTGTCCTTGTCGAGAAGGAATGTTTCCATGAGGCTGGTGTGTGTGTGTGTTTGTGTGTGTGTTTATGTATGTGTTTATGTGTGTGTGTGTTGTGTTTTGTCCTCGGATGCCTTCCGCGGCCTCCATCCTGAATCCTCGGCCTCCTTCCTGCCCCGCCACCCCTCCTGACCCGGGAGGCAGAGTCAGAACTTTGATCCAATCACGGTCCGCCGGCTGTTTGGACCCCCGGTTTAGCCGTCACCATGGCGACCTGGGGAGGGGTCCTGCGATTGGACGGCGGCGGGGGGAAACTGAAAGGCCGAGTCAGCTTCATTTTATTCCCTTTCCCGCTCCGATTCTGCGTCATTCCCAGAAGCCTCCTGTGATTTCTGTTTCCAGACGGGTTCCAGGTTGTTGTCGTGGAGTTTCACTGTCTTTGTCAGCCTCTGCAGAACGTTGAAACCTCGCAAAAGCATGTAAATAACCTTCACCACAGTGTAAATATGCATCTTTTCTCAACGTAGTCTTCATGAATAACTTGTGAAATGATCATCAGGGCTTTAAAATCCTCAATACGCAGAATTTTCCTTCCAAATAACATCAAATATCTTTAAAATATTAGATAAATCTGATTTTTAAATGTGTGATTTCATGATCAAACATCGTAGAAGAACAAGCTGCTATCACTCGTCAACTCGCTAACATAAACATAGTAATTAATAAATAAAACGACTTTATTTCTGTGATTATATTCAATATTATCTTTAATTTAACAAAACAGGGAAAACCTGTAAAATAGCTGTAAAAATTTGAAATATTTAATTTGAATATTTTAATAGAAAAATAATTATGATGTTGGCTGATTTTAAAAACAGTAGAAAAATAGTGTAATTTTACATTTTTAAACATCGTAAAAGAACAACTTGCGATTACATTTCCACTGAATATAAATCTAATTAAAGCTGCAAGCAGCGTCGGATGGGTCCTCGCTTCGCTGGTCAGCGACTGAGACAAGATATCGCCATGTGGCTGTCATCAGGCCTGGACTCGGATCATGCATGTAAAATTTGAGGCCGATTAGAGCACGTACAGGCTAGTTAGACATCACTTCCTGTTTCGTGGCGTGATGGCGAGCATAAGAATAGGCCTGCGACTGAGCTTTCCTTATATGGTCATGTGACTGAGCTATCCTTACATGGTCATGTGGCTGTCATCAGGCCTGGACTCGGATCATGCATGTAAAATTTGAGGCCGATTAGAGCACGTACAGGCTAGTTAGACATCACTTCCTGTTTCGTGGCGTGATGGCGAGCATAAGAATAGGCCTGCGACTGAGCTTTCCTTATATGGTCATGTGACTGAGCTATCCTTACATGGTCATGTGGCTGTCATCAGACCTGGACTTGGATCATGCTTGTGAAGTTTGAGGCTGATTGGAGCATGTACAGGCTAGTTAGACATCACTTCCTGTTTCTTTCATGGCGAAACACCAAAACGCCACACGCCGCCATGGCCACGCCCTCGTACTTTTATGGAACATTTTACTAACGTTTGCTCCCCACCATCGGTAGTATATGCTGACCAAATTTCAGATCTCTCAGAGTCACCCCCTAGGACGAGTTCGCTCTAGAAAATTTGAAAACTTTCACCAAAATCACCAAAAATCTGACAGTAAATTCAAAATGGCGGACTTCCTGTTGCATTGTGGGTATGGGTTCTAGAGGCTTTTTGTGCGTCTTGTCGTGATACATGTGTGTACCAAATTTCATAGCTCTAGGTCAAACTAAGTGACCCTAAACCCCTTTTTTTTTAATTCTAGGGGGCACTGCGGGGCCATTTCGCCATTCACATGTGTAATTCCCCCAAAATATTACATTTTTCTCCAGGTCTGATGGGCGTGCCAAGTTATACGTGTTTTCGAGTGTGTTTAGGGGCTCAAAATTGCGATTCAAAAGTCCACCTAATAATAATAAACCCAGGAATAACAACAGGGTTCTACACACTGTTGGCGCTCAGACCCTTTTAAAATATTTATGGTTGTAGTCAAAAAAAATGGTAATTTACATGTCAACGTTGAGATTTTTCTTTACATGTGTGCACATGTCAAACCAGCAGTCAGTTAGTGGAGTTTTTTGTGGTCACAGGAAGCCATTTCTTCAGTTTTGGGCTTTAAAGTGAAGCTAAAAGTGTTTGAAAAGCAGATTTCTTTGTGCACAGATGAGTTTCTGACTCTTGATGTCAGGAGCAGCTGCAGGGCCGAAGCGTCTCTGAAACCACCGTCCTGTTGTGTTGCTGTGGGTTTAAGCTGCAGCTGCATCCCCTTCACCTCTTTTTATCTGTCGTTCTGGTTTCTCCTCGTTCCTCCTCTGGCTCTGGGCGACCATCAGGCTGCAGAAATAGATTCACACGAGCTGCTCTGCACAAAAACACTCAGTTATAAGTGGAACTGCCGGCTTTAAGATGCATGCTTTTAGTGTTTGTGTGGATTTTGTTATGTAAGGAAATCCTGCTGCTGTAGCTGAAACTGTTCTCAGAGGTGTCATAGATGTTTGTAGTCCTCTAGTAAGAAAAATAAAAACTAAATCTCCAAAAAATATTATAAATCTGGCAGCGAGGGTGACAGAAAAGGTTCTAAAATATGAATATGTGTGTAAATACGTGTAAAATAACGACATTTAGAGGATTTAAATGCAATAAAACTGATTACTCATGTTCGATTTTTTAAAGGAAGAATGCTGCCCAGCCCATCTTACCCTATGTTAAAAAGTAATTGCCCCCTTATCAACCAAATGACCAATGGGTTCAGTCTCACATCTGATCCCTGCCAGGCTTGTTGGATCTAAACATCACTAATAGAACCTGTCTGGTGTTGTGAAGCAGCTAAAGGCTCTCTAAAAGCAGCTCATGATGCCACGTTCTAATGAGATCCAAGAACACATGAGGAACAAAGTCATTGACGTCCATCAGTCTGGAGGGTTACAAAGCCATTGCTGAGGCTCTGGGACTCCAGAGAAGCACAGTGAGAGACTTTATCCACTAATGGAGGAACATGGAACAGTGGTGGACCTTCCCAGGAGTGGACCAACCACCAACATTTCTCCAAGAGCATCCATATCTAATCCAGGAGTCACAGAAGAACCCAGAGGAACATCTAAAGACCTGCAGACCTCACTGGCCTCAGTTAAGGTCCGTCTACATGATTCCACAATGAGGAAGACTCTGGGAGGAAATGGATCCATGGAGAGTTGAAGGATCAAACCACTACTGACCAAAAACAACATAAAGGTTCATCTGGATGAGCTCCAAGACTTCTGGATAACATCCTGCGGACTGATGAGTCAAAGGAGGAACTTTTAGAAGACATGGGTCCGTTACATCTGGAGTAAAGCTGATACTGCATCCACCAGAAGAACATCTACCAACAGTGAACCATGGTGGTGGTAGTGTGATGGTTGGAGGACCTGGACCACTTGTCTTCACTGATGGAGCCATGAATTCTGCTCTCTATCAGAAAATCCTCCTGGAGAATCTCCACCATCAGTTCATGACCTGAAGATCAACACTAATGGTTCATGCAGCAAGACGAAGACCCAAAGACCACAAGCAAGTCCACCTCTGAGGGGCTCAGGAAGAACTGAATGAAGGTTCTGGAGTGGCCGAGTCAAGACAAGACCTTAAAAGGACAGTTGATGATGGAAAACCTTCTAATGTGACTAAACTATTCTAGAGAAGAGTGGACCAACATTCCTCCATGGTGATGGAAAAGACTGATCACAAGCTGGAACCAACATTTAACTGTTGCTGCCAAGAGACCAACCAGTTATTAGGATCAGGGGGGCAATTACTTTTTCGCAGGGTGATATAGGTTTTCATCAGTCTTTTAAAAACTGCATTTAGTGTTTTGTGGTTTAACTCTGTCTAATATTCCATAAATATAAATATTGTTTTGATGATCTGGAACATTTAAGTTTGACAAATATGCAAAAATAGAAGTTTTCTGTAGGGGGGCAAATACTTTTTCAGAGCACCGTATATAAAACAGAAGAAAGTAGAACGATCCCAACATTTGCTGATCAACAGACACCTTCTGTTTGCTTCCTGCTGCTTTGCCTCGAACGATTTCAGGATCTAAAAATATTAGTCGGTGCGTGATGATGTCAGCTGATGATGCGATGGTGAGTCTGAGGAGAGAGTCTTGTTGTCTGCTGCCTCCTGGGCTCAGATGTTCTGTCTCTGCTGAGTCACTTCCAGCTGTACACCTTAGAATTACATTACAGAGGACAGAGTGAAGCAGGAATCAGACAACGAGCTTCGGTATCGACGCTGATGAAGCATCTCTGGGGAGCGAATCGATTTCCTGGTTGTCGGGAGCGGTGATGTCAGCGCGCGATGTGATTGGCCGTCTTTCAGGAAGGATGAGATCAGCAGTTGACTCATCTGCTCTGCTGTCATCATTCCTAGTTTCCACCCGTTTGCTTGTTCGTTAAATCAGCGGCCGTTTGACGCTGACAGGAATCGCTTTGCTGCGTTTTAAATGATCTGAGAAGCGACGAGAGGCTCCAGAGCTTTGATCCTCGTCCGTCAGATTTACCTTTAAACCCGCAAAATCGAGCTGAAGGTGTTTGATGTCTGGGCTTCCTCCAGGCCCTAATCGCAGTAATGAGACGGAGACTTTAACAGGACTTGTCACATGGGGAGACGCTGACAAAAGCCCCTCTGTGTGCGACTCAACGTGTGTGTTTGAATAGGTATATGTGTGTGTGGACGGTACTGTACTGTATGTGCGCCACTTCCTTTCATCCCTTTAAGGCTTCGGTGAACTCCACCTCATTACTCTGAACTCCTCTCATCAGCCGGTCATCGGCTTCTCCTGAACTGAGCTTAACCCTCTGAACTCCGAGCAGCGTCTGGGAGTTTTTAACTCACTGTAACATGAAGTCCTGCAGCTCATAGATGCAAAACAACCAAGACTGGAAGTAGAAAGAACTCAGAAATGCCGTGTGTGCAACGTGACACATGTTTCAAACCATCAAAGTAATTTTAATGTAAGACAAACTAAAAATGCAGTTTTTAAATGATGATTTCATCTGTTGGAAAAGTAATTGCCCCCCTAGCTACCAATCTACCAAATGACCATTAGGTTCAGTCTCACATCTGATCACTGCCAGGCTTGTTGGATCTAAACATCACTAATAGAACCTGTCTGGTGTTGTGAAGCAGCTAAAGGCTCTCTAAAAGCAGCACATGATGCCACGTTCTAAAGAGATCCAAGAACACATGAGGAACAAAGTCATTGACATCCATCAGTCTGGAGGGTTACAAAGCCATTGCTGAGGCTCTGGGACTCCAGAGAAGCACAGTGAGAGACTTTATCCACTAATGGAGGAACATGGAACAGTGATGGACCTTCCCAGGAGTGGACCAACCACCAACATTTCTCCAAGAGCATCCAGATCTAATCCAGGAGTCACAGAAGAACCCAGAGGAACATCTAAAGACCTGCAGACCTCACTGGCCTCAGTTAAGGTCCGTCTACATGATTCCACAATGAGGAAGACTCTGGGAGGAAATGGATCCATGGCATTTCATTCTCTGTTTAGTCTTGAAATTAGTTTGGTGATGTGGAACACTTAAGTATGACCAATTAAAGATACCTGTAGGGGGGCAAATACTTTTTCACAGCACGTTATCAAACATAACCCACGCTGGTTAGCAACACCGGTGGCTCTACATGTCATAGATGTTCTACTGCTGACATTTTGAATTGCTTTCCATTCTTATTTCCAATCATCTCGGTGTTTACACTGCCTGCAGTTCAGCTGAGCATTTCCTGAATTGCTGTCATGTGACTGTTGGCGGCAGCTGAGCCACTAATGGCTTCACAGTTGTGCCGACAAACATGGAATTTTTTGCTTTTTACACGAAACAGATGAGCAGTTCTGGGACCGTTGGAAGGTTTTTCCGGTTTCTAGCTCCGGTTAATGGTGGAATTAGACGATTTTTGGTGTTCAGAGGGTTAAAATCTGCTCAGTTCCACATCTGTAGCCATGGTAGACGAGAACGACTGCTTACTTCCTAATGAATGCTATGTAGCTTAAGGTAAACCCTTATACTGAACAAGCTAGCTGCCATTGTTTGCCATCAACTCGAGCACGAAATTTGAAGCATAACATTCAGAAACCTGTTGTTCTTGTTCGTGGACTAGTGACCTGTCAGTTCCATTTTTCCCCTATGTCGGACCATAATTCTCAAAATGAACACCACGCTCTAGTAAAGCAGTCTTGAAACTACCAGCTGGGACCTGAAACTCTTTGGAGAACGCTTCCTGAGGTCACCAGTCCAGTGAGAAATGGGCCGATTTCCTCAAAGACTTCAATGCAAACCAACTCCAGGAGTCGCCCCCTGGTGGCTGTTGAAGGGATGCATGTTTGCCTCACTTAGGGATGGGCTAGAAATCATCATATTGATCGTTATCGATAATTTTTAATGATTTATTTTAATGGAGGCTACAGGAAAAAAGGGTTTAATGTCATTTTAACTGCCTTACTTTGGATTTAACCACTTTAGCCTGTTTATATTAAGGTATACAGGTCGTACTTTTATGTTAACACAACAGTAAAAATACACACAAATGGATAAATTGAACCCCCGCTGGTCACGAGAGGCCCGGTCCACCACTTCTTAGTATTTTTCTTCTCGGTATTCCCTCCCTGCAGCCTCGACCTGCCTCAGTAGATTAGTGTGTTGAGCGGCTATCGGGTCTGACTTGGCTTTAGGGGCCCCTGGTCTCTGTTTGTGCGAGCTTAGCAGTCATAGAAGTTGAAAAACGACACACAGGACCACAGAAAACACTGAACCTGCACTCACTAGACCCTGGAAGTGCACACGTGTGCTTTAAAGTGCAGCTTAAGCAGGCGGTGGAGTTCAGGTTTCCTGCAGAAACGGCCTGAACGTGCCGCTCTAGAAGGTGGATTAGCGCCGCGAGAAGGGCGAAACCTCATTGAGCCGGAAGAAAGGAGTGTTTTGGGTTGAACCACAGAGAAGTCAGTCAGTCACAGCAGGACGAGCTTCACACCGAACTCACCTGTTTATGCTCGGCTCAGGTGTTTGGCTGTTAGTTGTGAGTTTATACACGCTCTATAGACAGTCTAAATAGAGGTCCAACATCCACTTCATGAGCTTTACCGTCTAAAGATACACAACGATTGTCTTGAGGTGGTAGTTTTGCAGCCAATACAGTAGAAATTCCACATTTGCAGCTTTACAAATGACAGTATTTGTCTGAGAAACTATTCTCTGTCTTCAAGGCAGCCATTTGTGTCCATTTGTTCATTTTAAAACACTCAATCTTTCTCTAAAACAATTCTCCTGTAGAAGATGATCGGTGTCCAACACGAAACTGGACGTCGTCTCTGTAGAAAGATCAAGGTTTAGTCATATAAGCTGTGTCCCAATTCAGGGGCTGCATCCTTCCAAGGCTGGGTCCTTCTAGGCTACATGAGCGTTTGTTAAATGAGTCGGTCCAGCCTACGATGAACTTCCTGTTTGTGTCATGATGTCCCGTAGCGCCGCTCTGGTTGCCTAGCAACCCGGACTGCCAAATTTTTTATCCGAGGATCAGGATGAGACGATTATGTTGTAATTTAACCTCATTTTTTGACTGAATTTGATCCTGAAATTGTGATTTTTGTTGTTAATATGTTTTATATCCTTGAAGAATTGAGGGTCTTGTTCTGTCCGGTGGTTCGGGACTAAACTGTCTGAGAAACAAGAAGCTGGTTTAAATCTGTTGACATCCACTGATATGAACTTCAGATATTATAAACCTCCACAGTCTCTGGGCTGAATGTTTCTGATGAGGATCACTAAATACCTGCTGTCTGAACAGAAACCAGATATAATGTATGTTAAACATGTGATCAGATAACTTGGTGGAGCTAAACTAAGAACAGTGAGGAGAGTCATGTTTTCACTGGTCTACAGAGAATCACCACCAATAGAAGCTCCAGCAGCATTTAGTAACCTAGTAACCATTTTACTTCACCTACATATAATAATTTAAATAAGGATTAAATATGTCAATATTTATTAATGAATAAGTCGTTTTTTGGTGGCTGCAGTCAGAAAAAAATCACCACAGTCTGTAAAATAGAACTTAAAACTGAAGCTGAACAACTGGAAAGTAAACGTTTTAAACTGCAGCGGCTCACATCAATAACGTTATTCAATCGGTTTTTAGAACAAATTTTAATGTTGTCAACATTTGTATCGTAGCTATCAGAGTGAGCTGTAACACCATACTAATATTCAAAACTAGAATCCTCCATCCATCTTCTCTATCAGTTGTCAGCCGTTAAAACTCCAGCTGTTGATCGAACTGTCAGCGGCCCGCAATGGATCTTGGGATATTTGGGGCTACAAAGGATACATCGATGCATCCTTCAAATCCGTGGAAAAGAAGGACGCATTCGTTGGCCGCATTTGAAGGAGTCTTGAAGTTGTAATGAAATGGGACGGCCTTAGTCGCACCG
>CM045465.1:2696673-2879173 GCA_024666655.1 Dascyllus trimaculatus | reverse complement strand
GAATGCACAAATGGAGAAGTGGGGACGTCGTGGAACTCAAGAAAACAAACGCTCAATCAGATAAACTGGGCTTTTATTCCAAATAGATCTGCGGCGTTGTTCCCTCCAAAAACCTCCCCTTAAACCACAGTCTAATTAAACTAATTAAAGTGGTTCAGAGAATTAAAGTTAAACTAATTATGATGCATCTGTAACACACAGAGCAGGCGTGTCGGTTTATACCAGTATTGATAATAACTGTGGCATTTATGCAGGAAAATATTGGTATCATACACTCACCTTCCTCTTTATTAGGTACACCTGTTTAATAGCTAACCAGCCAATCACATGGAAGGAACTCAATGCAGTCAAGACGACCTGCTGAAGTTCAAACCGAGCATCAGAATGAGACAGAAAGGGGGTTTAAGGGACTTTGAACGCAGCATGGTTGACTGTTTCAGTAGCTGCTGGTCTACTGGGGTTTTCTCCGTTCTGGTGGCTACAGGTGTTCAGTTACTGCCTCCATCAGCTCCGACCTGCTTTCAGACTCTGCTAATTAACCGGGATCTGATGTCACACAAACACAAAGACGCTCTGTGCATCTTCAGCGTCGTTAGCTTTCCTTTTCTCTCCTATTCTTCGGGGTTTTTTCTTCAGGCCTTTCGCTTTTTGTACAGACTGTGATGAATGTGAGTCACGCACAAGTACTGCACACTGAACACAAACTTACACATGCTGTAGATGTATGGAATCACAGGAGTGCCAAAATAAATAGGAAATAAATGTGGAAATGTAAAGAGAATCAATAAAAGAATCAATAATAAAAAATAAACAAATGTAGTAATATTCTTTTTCCATTTTGCTTTTGCTTATTCCATTTTGTCTTTGCCTTTTCTGTTTTGTCTTTGCTTTTTCCATTTGTCTTTGCTTTTTCCATTTGTCTTTGCTTTTTCCATTTGCCTTTGCTTTTGCTTTTTCCATTTTGTCTTTGCTTTTCTCACTTTGCCTTTGTCTTTTCCATTTGCGTTTTGCCTTTGCCTTTACTTGATGGCTCAAGCTGTCAATCAAATGGCTGTAGGCGGGTCTCTCTCCTTTTGCCTTTGTCTTTTCCATTTGCGTTTTGCCTTTGCCTTTACTTCATGGCTCAAGCTGTCAATCAAATGGCTGTGGGCGGGTCTTCCTGTCCAGGATGACTAGTCCATACCTGATCACACGATTCCTGCTGGACAGTGGTAGCTCTGTATACATGCTAGCTCTTAGCGCGGGCAACAGGAAGCAGTGTCACGGGCAAAACAGGGAAATATGGCAGAGATGGACGAATTGAGAAGACTTTCCATGGCATCTTCCACCAACCTTAAAATGTAGTCTGTTGGAAAATTTTCCTCCACATACCGAGCAATTGCCAATAGTTCTTGTTGAACTCCTCTTCTCAATTTGTCCACCTCTGCCATATTTCCCTGTTTTGCCCGTGACGTATTCTGTGACAGATGAACTACTACATTTTAGATTCTTCTGTCCTCGTCTTTCTCCCATCTGCTCTGTGTAAACACTTCCTGCAGTTCAGCCGAAGTTCCTCATTTCTTTGTCATGTGACTCCAGGTGACAGGTGAGTCACTAATGGCTTCTCAGATACGCAGAATCTGATTCATAAAAACACTTTATGTTTTGTCAATTTTAAAATTAGATTTGTACAATAGATATAATAATTTTTAGGACATATTTTTGTATTTATTTTTTATATTTTTAGGACATTTTCTTCTACTTTTAAAAACATTTTTAGAACATATTTTTCTATTTATATATTTTTAAGACATTTTTTTCTAATTATTTCTTTTATATTTTCTAGCACATTTTTTTCTACTTTTAAAAATATTTTTAGGATATTTTTCTATTTTTTAAATATTTTTAACATATTTTCTACTTTTTAAAATATTATTATTACATATTTTATTATTTATTTTTTTTATATATATCTAGGACATTTTTTCTACTTTTAAAAATAATTAAGAACATATTTTACTTTTTATTTATTTATTTTTTTAGGACATTTTTTTAACTATACATCATATTTACATTTTTAGGACGATTTTTTTCTACTTATGTTTTTTATATTTCTGTGACATTTTTTTCTACTTTTAAAAATATTTTTAGGACATATTTTTCTATTTATTTGTTTTATATTTTTAGGACATATTTTTCTACTTATATTTTTACATTTTTAAGACATTTTTCTACTTATATTTTTATATTTTTAGGACATATTTTTCTATTTATCTTTTATATTTTTTTATACATTGTTTCTACTTTAAAAAATATTTTTAGGACATATTTTTAGGTCAAATTTTTCTACTTATTTTTCATTCTTTTTAGGTCATATTCTTATATTTATTTTTATATTTTTAAGTCATATTTTTCTCCTTATTTTCCTTTTTTTAGAACACATTTTTTTATGTTTATATTTTGAGGTCATATTTTTCTACCCATGTTTTTTAGCAGCTCAAGGCTCTTTCTTGCTCTGTTAAATGTGATTTTGCTGGTTATTTCATTTTTTATTTTTAAAGATAAGATGCTTTTCAAACCAGCCAGTGGACTTTGGGGTTCAGATATTTCCAGGTATTGCCTCCGATCCGTCCTCTTCAGGTGGACCCGTCCGTTCAGGATGAGGACTGGGGGAGGAAATGATGCCGAAGCAAAGCAAACAGAGCGATTCCTTAATGAAATCCAGGGCGGGACTGTTTATCCAGAGCTGAACACTGAGGCCTCTGTGCTGTGTACAGGAGGAGCTCTGGCACTGCAGGGTTTTCACATGGACTCTCACACAGAAGCAGCCCTCAGTGAACGACTGTCTGCAGCTTTTACCATCAAACCCAACGAATCCATCTCAGTCTTCCAGTGGAGCAAAACTCCTCGAGCGTATATTCATGATACCTTGTAAAAACAATCACTTTGGTTCGTGGCTCAGGTGCTTCAATCCCTGTGACTTGAAAACCCATCGCGGCCACTTTCCAGTCCAGCAACCTATTCCACAAACTGGTTAGCAAAGCTCGACTCCGCACTGTGCCCTGCTACATGTGCTGCAGATGGAGAGGAATGTAAACTATGCATTCAAAGCCACGTGATGCAGCGTTTCTAAAAGCATTCAGGCATCTTTTTCATTGTGTTCTGTAACAGAGAGTCTTCATGTGGCTGATATTGGATATAATTGCATACAGGGCTGTGAAAAAGTATTTGCCCCCCCTACAGAAATCTACTTTTGCATATTCCTTCAACGTTCCACATTATCAAACTAATATTTATAGTTACTGAATATTAGACAAAGATGACCCACAAAACACTAAATGCTGTTTTTAAATGATGGTTTATTGAAGATTTATTGAAAACCTTTATCACCCCTGTAAAAAAAAGTAATTGTCCCCCTGACCCGAACCCAACATCATGCAGATGGAAGAGGCCAAGGTGGGAAGAGTCGCATTATTCCTTCAAAATCACAGGAAATGTTCAAAGTTCAATTGTAATGCTGCATAATTAAGATAAGTACACTGCTGTGAAAAAGTATTTGCCCCCCCTACAGAAACAGAGATATCCCACAAAACACAAAATACCGTTTTAAATGATGGTTTGTTGAAGATTTATTGAAAACCTACATCACCCCTGTGAGAAAGTAATCGCCCCCCTGAACCTAATACCTGGTTGGTCTCTTGGCTGCAGCAGTTAAATGTTGGCTCCAGCTTGTGATCAGTCTTTTCCATCACCATGGAGGAATGTTGGTCCACTCTTCTCTAAAGAATAGTTTGAATCCAGTCACATTAGATGGTTTAAATCATGAACTGTCCTGTTAAGGTCTTGGCTTGACTCGGCCACTCCAGAACCTTCATTCAGTTCTTCCTGAGCCCCTCAGAGGTGGACTTGATTGTGGTCTTTGGGTCTTCGTCTTGCTGCATGAACCATCAGTGTTGATCTTCAGGTCATGAACTGATGGTGGAACCTTTATGTTCTTTTTGATCAGGAATGGTTTGATCTTTGCAACTCTACAGTAAAATTAGTTTGATGATCTGGAACATTTACGTGTCAAAAATTTGCAAAAATAGAAGATTTCTGTAGGGCTGAGGGGGGGCAAATACTTCTTCATGGCACTGTATATGCAGATAACCAATCGGTACTGAGTATTTTTAAAACTTCTGAACATAAATGACCACATGACCTGCTTAGAATAAAGATATGATGGACGTTAGCGGTGGTGGTTTTGAAATTAAGGGTTGTTTACTGCCAGTATCTAAGGTTTTGGTGCCTCTTTGCTCTGCAGTTTATGCCTGATGCTGATTTCTGCTGTAAAACATTAAGAAACTTAAATCTAGGAGACGTCAATCCTCATGGGTTAAACCTTCTGTCTCTCCCAGGATCCGTCCTCAGCTGGCCAGAGAGAAGATCGAAGGCTGCCACATCTGCACCTACGTGATGCCCGGAGAGCCCCAGGTGGTTCTGGGTAAAGACAAGGCCTTCACCTACGACTACGTCTTCGACATGGACACCCAGCAGGACGCCATCTACGCCCACTGCACCGAGGCGCTCATCGAGGGCTGCTTCGAGGGCTACAACGCCACCATCTTCGCGTACGGACAGGTCTGTGCACGGCTTTTCCTTTTCCTCTGGGTCAGCACGGCTCAGCGAACGCTCACATTCACTCAAGTCTGGAGCTTGCATTGCTCAAGGGGAGCGGAGTTGTTCCCTTCAGATTCATGGCAGCATGTGATACGGAGCTGATTTCATTTCATATCATTAGAGCAGTAATAAGGGAGGGAACGGTGCAGCTGACATGTACGGACCTGTTCCCACCACCGCAGCTTTATATCGCCTCTGATGGATCGGCCTGGGAGGGAGGGATAGAAAAAGGAGCTCATTCTCTCGTCTGTACGGTGAAAATAAAACGTGTTGCAAGAAGTTTCAGGGCCAAGTTTAGCACATGACCGCCATAAAACATCATTTAGATTAAAACGCTGACATGATGTGCTGCTTAGTCAGTTTCAGACGTGCTTGAGGGTGAAATCTTTATGTCTCTTAACCCGAAGCTCTGGCCTCATTTTTCACTCCAGTATAAAATCCTGCACCTCTATGGGAACAGAACAACCACGACTAGAAGTACAGAGAACTAAAACATGTCTTGTGTGCAGTTTGACAAAGTTACAAACCATAAATAATTAAAAAATGCTTTCCTTTAATTGATATAAAAGTGATTAAAAGACACTAGAATTAAAGCTGCAAGCAGTGTCAGACGGGCCTCCCCTCTGGTCAGCGACCGATGCGTGTCATCAGGGCCAGGATTTGATCATGCATGTGAAGTCTCAGGCCAATGGGACACGTACAGAGTAGTTATAGAGCACTTCCTGTTTCATGGCGTGCTGGCGACTGAGACAGGAAATGGCCACGTGCATCTCATCAGGGTGGGATGTGAAGTTTCAGGCCATTTGTAGCACGTCCAGACCAGTTACACAGCACCTACTGCATCTTTCATGGAAAACGCCAAAAACGGCCAAACGCCCAAACGCCGCAGGCCGCCACGGACACGCTATTACACTTCTGCGGAACATTTTATTAACTGTTTTCCAGAACCACCTGTAGTATAAGTGGGCAAAATTTCAGATCTGTGTGAGTTATCCTCTAGGACGAGTTCGCTCTTGAAAATGTGATATTTCTGGAAAATTGGCAGAAAAACCCGCCAAAATGGCCAAACGGCAGAACGCCGCGGCCCGCCACGGCCACGCCCTCATAGTTTTGTAGAATATTTTAATAACTTTTGCTCACCACCACTTGTAGTAAATGCCAGCCAAATTTCACATCTGTAGGAGTTACCCCCTAGGACGAGTTCACTCTAGAAAAGGTGAAAATTCTGACCGTAAATCCAAAATGGCCGACTTCCTGTTGCATTTTGGGTAAAGGGTTGACTAGGCAATTTTGTTCGTCTTGGCGTGATACATATGTGCACCAAATTTCATAGCTGCACATGAAACTAATTGTGTTAACTCCACTAAAGTCCAATTTTCAAGGTGGCGCTATTGAGTCATTTTACCATTCATATGTGTAATTCCCCCAAAATATTAACTTTTTTGTCAGTCTTGATGTTTCTGCCAAATTTGGGGAGTTTCTGAGCACGTTAAGTGGCCTTTAGGTAAGAAAAAGAAAGAAACAGAGCAGGAACAATAGGGTCCTTGCACTGCGAGTTCGGGCCCTAATTACCATATACAACATTCTTCATGTACCCACAGGTGTCTCCAGCACTTACCAGATAAATACAGCAGATATTTCACTGCTTATATCTCTAATTTGTTGTCGTACGTGCTGCTGCTGTGCGAACACTGCCTGCAGTTCAACCTAGTTCAGCTCAGAAGTCCCTCAGTTTTCATCACATGGAGTCGCTAACGGCTTCCCGATTGTAACGAGGAGCGCAGAGTTTTTTAGTTTTTACGGAATTCGTTTTAAGCAAACAGGCTGTTGTTGGTGGATTTTAAAATAAGATTTGTTGAATACAGTGATTTTAGTTGAAGTATTATGAGACCCAACGTATGCGAGTCGTTCAAGGGGCGTTAGAAAGTTAGAAATCTGATTGTTGAGTCTAAAAAATGGTATAATTTTGGTGATTTTTAACAAACCTGCTGGTGTTTTAGGGTTCAGATGGGTGCAGACTTTATCTGAGGTGCTAGCGAAGGTTTGTTTTGTGAAAATAAAACCGAAAGTGTTCATAAAAACAACGTGGATCAATGCAAATGTGCAATCCGAGACACTTTCCAGCTGAAGGACTGCCGTTGCACTCTTGACGCTCCCACGGCGCTCTGTCCATTATTCTCTCCTCGCATTGTTCCTCTTGTGTTCACGTCAAAGAGCCTTTCACAGTGGAGGCCTCACACACACACACACACACACACACAAAGAAGCAAACGCACAGGTGTGGCCTCATCGAACAACACGAGCGAACACACACACACTTCCTGTCAGGGTTTCTTTCAGGCGTTTCAGGGTGACGTGTGAATTTGCATCCGACGTTGCATTCCTCTTCCCGTCGCCATGGTGACCGCCCCATCCCCTCCGACCCCCTGAACTATAACGCCCCCCCACCACCGCCACTTTTTCACCCCTTCGATCCCGGAAACTGGAGCAGCTCAAGAGATGAAAACGTCTCATTCATCTCAACGAGTTCGGCTCGACCGTCTCTGATTTTTTATTGCATTAAATACAGATATTTATGAAGATATCGGCAAAATTTTAGCTCGATTTGTCGATTACTTTACGAAAAAACATCCTGTAGACCCGCTACTAGCAAGTTTTTTCTGCACATTGGAGCTCGAGGCCGTTTGAACCCAACATCTCTGAACTATTGAAGATAAAAGCCTGAAATTTCCCATCAGTTAAAAAAAGAAAATCAAGTATTCGACTTATTATTACAGTCGTCCCTCGCCGTTTCATGGTCTCACTTTATCACAGATTTTTAAATTGCATATATCTAATTTTGTATCACGGATGAAAAATAATATTAAATGGAAATAAAATACATAGCGTGCAGCAGATGAGCAGACAAAGACTCGCTTCCTCTTGAGCTAGTTTACCCATGTGAGATGCTACACGGCACGCTATTGGCTGACGGATGCGAGGCGACCAATCAGAGCGCTGCGTTCTGTATCCTGGGCTCTGATTGGCTCAGCATCACCACATGGACGTCTGGTCGCTGTGCATAGCGTTGAATATATCTCAAGTCCTACGATGTCGCCCAAACGTTCTGCGCCTTCTAAGGCTTCTGGCACCGAACCCAAGCGTGGGGAGGGTTTATAAAGCTTTAAAATATATATAAATTAAATAATAAAATAAATATACGGTCGCTACTTTGCGGGTTTTCGCCTATTGTGGGAGGTTCTGGAACCTAACCCTAGTGATAGACGAGGGACCACATTTTTTGATGCTCAAAGATGGAACTTTCATATTTCAACTCGCCCATAATCAGAGAATATTCGATCTACTTGTCTGATATTGTAGATGCTGAATCAATGACGTGATGGGAAATAACAGTGAAAATTTCGTGTTTTATCTTCAAAAGTTCCGGAGATACCGTCGCGCAAACGTAGCCTCAAATTTCAAACCTGCTGAAAGTGGGTCAACCGGCTGTTTAAGGTTTCAAGCCAATCCGAGATGGTTGAGGAGAAGGATCCTGACGGTTTGCGATGTTATAACCCGCATGTCCAAACGCTAAACAGGAAGTAACGCTCTCCCGTCTTCCCCCTCTGCTTCTAGACGGGTTCGGGGAAAACCTACACCATGGGAACCGGCTTCGACGTCAACATCGGCGAGGACGAGCTGGGCATCATCCCCCGCGCCGTCAACCACCTGTTCAGGGGCATCGAGGAGCGCCGGCAGGCCGCCACCGAGCAGGGGAGGCCGGTCCCCGAGTTCAAGATCAACGCTCAGTTCCTGGAGGTGCAAAAGACACAAACGCAAACCAAGAATTTAAACCCAGAAAGTCCGTCTGGGGTCTATTAGATGCTGATGTAAATATTTCCGTCTGCTCCTTTCCAGCTTTACAACGAGGAGGTGCTGGACTTGTTCGACTCGACTCGAGACCTGGAGGCCCGGAGGCAGAAATCCAACATCAAGATCCACGAAGACGCCAACGGAGGCATCTACACCGTCGGAGTCACCACCCGCACCGTCACCTCAGCAGCCGAGGTCAGATCTAACATCCCAACAGAGCACTTCTACTTAGACTTGTCCCTTGTTCACAGTAGTTATTCTCCGTTAACGGAACTTTCGCCGACATCACGTCCTCCATGCGTTGCCCTGGTAACACAAACATCCCGGTTACCTGTTGTTGTTGTTGTTGTTGCTACTGTGAAAGTTTTACACTCCAGAAATAAGTCGTTGAATAATACGGAAGCAACCGATGCCGTTACAACATTTCACGTCACGTAACAAAACCTACACTGTTAAAGTAGTAAATTTGATTATGTTATCATGTTGTTTCTAAATTTATTTCTGATTATTTCCAGATTATTACCTAATATTATATGCAGATGATGCTGTTTATTATTATTATTATTATTATGTAAAATTATATGCAGATGATATTGTTCCTTATCATTATTATTATTATTATTCAGTAATATTATATGCAGATGATGTTGTTCCTTATAATAATAATAATAATAATTATTATTATTATTATTCAGTAATATTATATGCAGATGATGTTGTTCCTTATTATAATAATAATAATAATAATTATTATTATTATTCAGTAATATTATATGCAGATGATGTTGTTCCTTATCATCATTATCATCATCATTATTATTATTATTATTATTATTATTATTATTATTATTGTTTCATGTTATATGCAGATGATGATGCTTTTTATTGTTATTGTTATTATTATTACATGATATAATGTCATCTGCACAAACAGTTTTCTTTCAGTGGGAATGAACCTGTAGGGTCTTTAAATGGCTGATTATGATTATTTATATCACTTTTAAAACAACATTAAGAACAGTTTATTATTGACGTTGTGACCCTACAAAACTGTTATATAAATTTAACTGTGTATTTTAAATTTTAGGGTTAAGCTCCGACCGTATAATTTATTATAGAAGTTAAAACCCTACAATGTTATTTATGATTGAAAGTTAAAAAATTTAGATATTAATACCCTGTTAATAGGTTAGTACCCTACAAAGTGATACATTAAAACCCATCACATCCAAAGATTCTCTGTCAGTAATCGTATTAGTCGCTGCCGAAGTGTCCTAAACTGAACTTTTCCTCACTCTGGTAAGATCTTCACTGCAAGACAAACATTTTCTTGTTTGCAGATGATTCAGTGTCTGAAGCTCGGCGCTCTGTCTCGAACCACCGCCAGCACCCAGATGAACGTCCAGAGTTCGCGCTCTCACGCCATCTTCACCATCCACCTGTGCCAAGTCAGGGTCTGCTCCCCCGATAACAACGTATGTATCGCAACAAAAAGCAGCATCTGATGTTTTTGGGCAGCTTTAGTTATTCTCTACGTTGTTCTTTCTATTCCAGGACAACGTGACCGATAACCGCCTGGCTAATGACTCGGAGATCGACGAGTTCGAGACGCTGACGGCGAAGTTTCACTTTGTGGACTTGGCGGGTTCCGAGAGGCTGAAGAGGACCGGAGCCACAGGGGACCGAGCTAAAGAGGGGATCTCCATCAACTGTGGGCTGGTGAGGAGGACTTTTAGACCAGACTGTACGAGGGTACTGTGGTTCCCCGGTGGTGGAACGAGCAGAGTCCCTTTAGGTCTTGGATAAAAGAGTCTGCTAAATGATATCGTAGAATTGTAGGGTCCTTCGAAAGTCCACCGCCTCACCTGGAAACGAGAGCCACGACTCCCATTTTGGGGCGTCAAGTCTTATATCGGAAAAAATCAAGTGGCTGAAGGAATCAAATAGAAAAGGAGAGGAAAGCTTCGAGCTGGCTGCTGAAACAGTTGCTTCATGGACCTCACTCACGGTCCGACTTTTACCTGCCTCCAAACCGATCGATGAAGAGGTCGTGCATGCTGCTAACGAGTATGTGCTGAAAAAATAATACGAGAACAAACTGTCTCCTGTGACTTTTTCTGGTCAGGCAGAGAAGGTTTTGAAGTCTTCTTGCAAATTGTGTGGAAATTTTGTGGAGCGACAGAGACCCCTACTGTCCAGACCAGGAATTACACTGTTCATTTCTACCACAACACAAATGCAACTAGAAAAGCATTCAGAGAGCGCAGACCTCATCCAAGCAGCTTCAGTCCACCCCCAACACAATCTACCAATGACAGAGTATCATTGTGTAGTCCAGTGAAATCAACACAGGACACAGAAATATATGTTGGTTCTTTATTCTGAACAGATTAACTGGAGGAAGCTCAATGGATAAAATAAGTAGGATAAAACCAGAAACATTCCTCTGGAGAATCTGGTTTGGTTTTGCTAAACAGGACTTCTGTTGCAGCTGCGTTTGAGGACAAACAGCTCTATGTGAAAAACAACTACTTAGTTTGAACAAGACGTCC
Organism: Dascyllus trimaculatus; assembly: GCA_024666655.1. NCBI lineage: Eukaryota > Metazoa > Chordata > Actinopteri > Pomacentridae > Dascyllus > Dascyllus trimaculatus. The sequence continues at coordinate 2,868,131 of CM045465.1, read as the reverse complement.
CAATTTACAGCTTTGTGACAATAAATAAGCAGCAGGAGGTTTCAGCAAGATGGAATAAGGCTGACCTTAAGGCCAAGTACGGTGTAGTTCCAAGTAGCCTAGAGTGGCTAAGTTAGCTAACCAACAGTATGGTAGCTTAGCTGCTTTACAAACCTAATATTAGGGCTGGTCCCCAATATAGGAATATCTGAATATGGGTTGGTTGTGGTGGTATTGGGATAATAATTTTGATATTTGAATAGTCTTGCGCGCCGCCGGGTGTTGCCGAGCGTTGCCGAGCGTTGCCGAGCGTTGCTGAGGCTCTAAAACTCAAAATGCTTTCCAATAGCACAGTGTTTCAACTTTGGGTAGATAAAAATAAAAGTAGAAAAGCCCTCAGAGAGCACAGACCTCCACCAAGCAGCTTCAGTCCACCCCCAACACAATGACTAAGTATCCTTAAATTTCAAATAAATCCTGGATCCAGACGGTGATCCGGATCAGTCCCAACATTTCATCATTTCTTCTTTGTCCCATTTCATACATTTCCTGAAAATTCCATCCAAATCCATCCGTGAGTTTTCAAGTTATTTTGAACACAAACAAACAAACAAACCAACGCCGACAAAAACCCAATTTCGAGCAAGTGGTGTTTATTGGTGTCATTTTAACAACAATCTATGTAATCTATTCCATCCCTTGTGTGTTTCCTCAGCTCGCTCTCGGAAACGTCATCAGCGCTCTGGGCGACCGAAGTAAACGCTCCACTCATGTGCCTTACAGGGACTCCAAACTGACCCGGCTGCTGCAGGACTCGCTGGGTGGAAACAGGTTTGTGGGGCTAAATTAACGTATTTAAACATGCAAATATGATCTTATATGTATTAGTGAATGAAACGTCACAACACTAAGCTTTGATTTGGTTAGTTTTCCGAACATAACAGCACGTCATGGAGTCTGTTTTGGGGTTTAGAGGATTAAAAAGCTCAAATTTAGCATCAAACTATCCATTAAAGTTCCTGATGATCGACAGAAACTGATCATAATTCGTCTTTTCTGCGTTTTCCAGTCAAACAGTGATGATCGCCTGCATCAGCCCGTCGGACCGAGACTTCATGGAGACCTTGAACACCCTGAAGTACGCCAACCGGGCCAGAAACATCAAGAACAAGGTGATGGTGAACCAGGACCGGGCGAGCCAGCAGATCAGCGCTCTGAGGACGGAGATCGCTCGGCTGCAGATGGAGCTGATGGAGTACAAGACGGTGAGGGCGTCGCGGAGGGTTGCGGATGGGAAGTGGGAATACTGAGCGATGTTAACGCCCCTCTGTGGTGTCCAGGGGAAGCGAATGGTGGGTGAAGACGGCGTGGAGGGCATCAACGACCTGGTCCACGAGAACTCCATGCTGCAGACGGAGAACAACAACCTGAGGGTGAGGGTGAAGGCCATGCAGGAGACCATCGACGCCCAGAGAGCCAGACTCACCCAGATCCTCAGTGACCAGGCCAACCAGGCTCTGGCCAAAGCAGGTACGACTGCTTCTGCAAATGCAACTTAGGTCCATCCTTCCAGTAGCATCCTAGGTTATAACAGACACATCGTAGACGACCTCATGAGTAGAGAGGCTGGTTTTACTGCATATTCTTGACTATTAATATCAACTTCTACTCACATACATTATCATTATTATATTATTATCAATGTAATGTGCAATATTTCATTTTCATGTCCAGTATTTCGCCATATGTGAATCACCTCAGTGTCATTGCCAACATTAATTTTTACTGCCCTACTTTAGTCACTTATTTTATTTCAGTAATGTATTCTACTTATATTTTTTCTTTCCCACTTTTAGATACTTTGTCATTTTGTATTTTTCTGAGCAATGTGTGGCACAGCATTTTTTTTATCCTATCTTAACTTAATTTAACGTAACTGACCTCCACTTCACTGATCTGAACTTCATTTAACTTATCTCAATCTTGTTTCATTATATTACTACTATACTATTATTGTTACAATATAGTACCGTTAACTAGCTTAAGTCGTATTTATATTCTTTGCTACTTAACTTATGTTAACTTATTTCAACTTATCTTTACTTATCTCAGCTTAACCAATCTCAACTTAATTTATCTCAACTTAACTTAACGCAACTTAACTTCTCAGCTTAACTTGTCTCAACTTAACCAGTCTCAACTTAACCAGTCTCAACTTAACTTATCTCAACTTAACCAGTCTCAACTTAACTTGTCTCAACTTAACCAGTCTCAACTTAACCAATCTCAACTTAACTTATCTCAACTTAACCAATCTCAGCTTAACTTATCGCAACGTAACTTATCTCAACTTAACTGATCTCAGCTACACTTAACTTATCTCGTCTTAACTTATCTCAACTTATCTCAACTTAACTTATCTCAGCTTAACTTATCTCTACTTATCTCAGCTTAACTCATCTCAGCTTAACTGATCTTAACTTCACTTAACTTATCTCAACTTAACTTATCGCAACTTAACTTCTCAGCTTAACTTATCTCAACTTAACCTCTCAACTTAACCAATCTCAACTTAACTTATCTCAACTTAACCAATCTCAACTTAACCAATCTCAACCTAACTTATCTCTACTTATCTCAGCTTAACTCATCTCAGCTTAACTGATCTTAACTTCACTTAACTTAACTCAGCTTAATTTATCTTTACTTATCTCAGCTTAACTCATCTCAGCTTAACTTATCTCTACTTATCTCAGCTTAACTGATCTTAACTTCACTTAACTTATCACAACGTAACTTATCTCAACTTAACTGATCTCAGCTACACTTAACTTATCTCGTCTTAATTTATCTCAACTTATCTCAACTTAACTTATCTCAGCTTAACTTATCTCTACTTATCTCAGCTTAACTCATCTCAGCTTAACTGATCTTAACTTCACTTAACTTAACTCAACTTAACTTATCGCAACTTAACTTCTCAGCTTAACCAGTCTCAGCTTATCTTAACTTATCTCAACTTAACCAATCTCAACTTAACTTATTGCAACTTAACTTCTCAGCTTAACTTATCTCAACTTAACCTCTCAACTTAACCAGTCTCAACTTAACTTATCTCAACTTAACCTCTCAACTTAACCAGTCTCAACTTAACTTATCTCAACTTAACTTATCGCAACTTAACTTCTCAACTTAACCAGTCTCAGTTTATCTTAACTTATCTCAATTTAACCAATCTCAACTTAACTTATTGCAACTTAACTTCTCAGCTTAACTTATCTCAACTTAACCTCTCAACTTAACCAGTCTCAACTTAACTTATCTCAACTTAACCTCTCAACTTAACCAGTCTCAACTTAACTTATCTCAACTTAACCAATCTCAACTTAACTTATCTCTACTTATCTCAGCTTAACTCATCTCAGCTTAACTGATCTTAACTTCACTTAACTTATCTAAACTTATCTCAACTTATCTCTACTTATCTAGTTCTACAGACTTCTATTTTACAACATCGTATAATCAACTAGTTTAAGTCATATTCATATTGTCTGCAGCTTGAGAGATTTTACCTTTTTTACCAGCTGTGTTTGAAGGATCAGCTGTTTCACTAATGCATGTTTCTGGAATGGATTTAATTGATTTTATCAGTTTTGTAGGGACATAGGTGTCAGGTCATGCTTCTGTTTACAGGTGAAGGAAACGAAGAAATCGGGAACATGATCCAGAACTACATCAAAGAGATCGAGGAGCTCAGGTATGCAAAAAAGACAGGTTTTACATGATCTGGTTTTATTTACCTTTAGTCATTTGATGCTAGCAGTGATCAAATGTTGTGCGTTTTGTCAGAGCGAAGCTTCTCGAGAGCGAAGCCGTGAACGAGAACCTCCGCAAGAACCTGTCTCGGGTCTCGACTCGCTCCTCGATGTACGGCGGGCCGGGGTCCTTCCTCGCCCCGGAGAAGGAGGCCAGCGACGTCATCGAGATGGCCAAGAAGGACCTGGAGAAGCTCAAGAAGAAGGAGAGGAGGAAGAAGAAGAGGTGAGCCCGAGTCGCTCGCACCGTTTCTGAGGAATCAGGGTGTCGCATTATCAGATGTGGAAAAGGTTTATTGAAGTCGCCACTGTGTTTGCCAAGCATGCTATCTTTAAAAAACAGCAAGAATACTCTGATTGCTTAGATTCTGCTGGAAAACTCAACCAAATCTAAGCTTAGAATCACGATGTTTCGCCACAGTGAGTAAAAAAACAGCCAGGATGAATGTATGTTACTTACATTCATGCATTCAGTGTCTGAAAAGGTGAATCACAGTCAGGAAACAGAAAATGTAAAGTTTGTCTGTTGCCACGGCGATAGTGTGTTGTGGGTAATTATCTCCTGACTCCCCCCATTAGCAGCTTACACCCTGATGTCTCTTTAATGGATTTAGACGCTTGATAATGACGGCGGTTCTCCGACAAGCCGTGGCACGCTGCAGCGTTTCACCCTTCAGCTGCATCTCCAGGGTTCACCTGAACACCGTCTCGCTGCTCCGTCTCGTTCTCTCTGCCTTCTGCCGCCTCATGAACCTTTGTTCTGTTTTGTTGTTCAACTTCCTCTCTGCTCCCTTCTACCTCCTCCACGCCTCACCCTCCATCCCCATCCTTTTCCCTCCCAAGACTGAGGCGGTACGAGGAGAACCACCACCCCAGGGTTGCCAGGTTTGCCATCCAGAAATGGGTCAAATGTAGAATCTAGCTGGGATGCCCCCACTGTCCCTTTTTTTGTGTGGACCAAGTAATTGAAATGATTTCAGTTGATTGTTGACCCTCATCTTCCTTTGCGAGCTCCCAAAAGTAACCAGACTAACTTTTTCTGCGCCTACAGGTGGTTTTTACTCTCCTGGAGCTCCTCCTAACCCTCTGTTCTCGCTGTTCTTCCCTCCTGCTGCACACTGCAAGGTGCCGATCAGATCTCATGAGTAAAAAAATCATGAAAATCGGGGTTGAGGAAATTATTCTGATACGTTTGTGCAAATTCCGTATTGCCAAAAATGTTGGGACACCCCTCCAAATAATTCAGTTCAGGTGTTCCAATCACTTCCATGGCCACAGGTGTATAAATCCAGCCCCTCAGCATGCAGACTGCTTCTACTAACATTAGAGAAAGAATGGGTCACTGTCAGGAGCTCAGTGGATTCAGGTGTGGTACCGTGATAGGTTGACACCTGTGCAGTAAGTCCATTCATGAAAGTTCCTCCATGCTAAATATTCCAACTGTTAGTGGTTTTATAACAAAGTGGAAGCAACTGGGGGCGACAGCAACTCAGCCACCAAATGGTAGGCCACGTAAAATCACAGGGGGGTCACGGGAGTCAACAGCTCCAGACCTCCAGACTCGGTGAGGCCTTCAGATCAGCTCCAGAACAGTGGTAGAGCTTCATTAATGGGTTTCCATGGCCCAGCAGCTGCATCCAAGCCTCACATCACCAAGTGCAAGGGTTAGGGTTAGGGTTAGTGTCGGATGCAGTGGTGTAAAGCACGCCGCCACTGGACTCTAGAGCAGTGGAGACGAGTTCTCTGGAGGGACCAATCACGTTTCTCTGTCTGGACATCCCATGGACCAGTCTGGGTTTGGAGGTTGCCAGGACAACGGTACTTCCTGACTGCATTGAGCCAAGTGTAAAGTTTGGTGGAGGGGGGGTTATAGTGTGGGGGTGTTTTTCAGGGGTTGGTCTTGACCCCTTAGTTCCAGTGAAAGGAACTCTTAATGCTTCAGCAGACCAAGACACTCTGGACAATCTGATGCTCCCAATTTTGTGGGAACAGTTTGGGGATGGCCCCTTCCTGTTCCAACATGGCTGCCACCAGTGCACAAAGCAAGGTCAACAAAGACATTTAGTGGGGAGGAACTGGACTGGCCTGCACAGAGTCCTGACCTCAACCCGATAGAACACCTTTGGGATGAATTAGACTGAGGCCTTCTGGTCCAACATCAGAGCCTGACCTGGTCAAAGATTCCCATAAACACACTCGAAAGCCTTCCCAGAAGAGTTGAGGCTGTTATAGCTGCAAAGCGTGGAACAACTCCATATTAAACCCTACGGATTAAGGATGGGACGTCATTAAAGTTCATGTAAAGGCAGACGTCCCAGTACTTCTGGCAGTATAGTGGATGTGGTCGGCGAGTCTTTGCAGTGTGTTGCAGCTTTTCTTGCAGTAAAGTGAGTTTGTCGTGTGTGTGGTAGTAACTCGTCATTTTATCTGCATCACCCATGTTGCCCTCATGTGCAATCACAGTGAAATCATTCATTAATCGACTCCACGTCTGCTCATGATCTCATGAAATCATCTGCATGTGTTCTTCATCTGTCATGTCGTTAATCTGAACTGAGCGTTTGGTTTCTCTGACACTGGTTTTCCTCCCTCAGTGCCGTCAAAGATGAGCTCCCAGACAACGATCCCGAGGAAGCAGAGGTGGTAGGTGGAGTTTAAACTCTCAGATTGCTCCGTGAAGATCTTTAAACGGTGTGACTTTACTGGCTCGTCTTCACCAGGAGGGCAGCGACCACGAGGAGGCCGAGGACGCCGACGGAGACGACGAAGACTTTGACGTGGCCGGAGAGGAATCATCCGATGAGTGCGACTCTGAGGAGCTGGAGGAGAAAGGTGAAGCCACCCCCGTGAAAAATTACTGACGGTCGCTTATCAAATATGAGCCCTGAAGTCACAGTCGGCGTTTGTGTGTTCAGAAAACGTCCAGGCCGACTTGGCCAACATCACCTGCGAGATCGCCATCAAGCAGAAGCTGATCGACGAGCTGGAGAACAGCCAGCGGCGCCTCCACACCCTGAAGCAGCAGTACGAGCAGAAGCTGACGATGCTGCACAACAAGATCCGAGACACTCAGCTGGAGAGGGACAAGGTGCTGCACAACATGGGTGAGGAACACTTCAGAAACCCCAACCTATAAACTAACACACTGTGGAAAAACAAACTGGTTGAGTATCACAGTTCAAGAGCAAAAACAGGAAATCTACACGTTTTATTTCCATGTTTTGCAGAGAGAGTATTCCTGTGAATGTAAATGTACACATTAATATAAAGCTATTAGGATTTACACTGTTAAAAACTAAAGAAAACTCCATAAAGGAAGGAAGAGGTGGAATACTGTCGTCAAAAATGGTGAAAACAGCAGCAAACATCAGTGTAATAATGATATTTTTAGCTGATTTAAATGCAGTTTAATTAACATTTCAATTAATATTTTTTTTCCTGTGATTTTACTGGATATTATCAGCAGTTCAAACAATTATTTACCATTTTCATAGCTGCAAACATCTGTGAATTAACCATATTTTTGCTCATTTAAATACATTTTAAATTACGATTAAAATACACATTTTGGACGCTTTTTACAGTTTTTACCTGTTTTGTTTGTTTGTTTTGCAGTTAATCTTTTTTTGCCCCCATGGTGATTTCTAGTTATTATCTGCATTTTGACCAAATGGGAAAATCTGTAAAATAATAATAAAATTTAGAACAGTTTAAAAGAAATAAAAGCTTTTTTACAGGGTACATTAAAATTGCAAGAAAAAACATTAAATCGATAGTGTTGGCATAAAGCTACACAATTAGTCATTTACTGAAATTTGTGTGTAATTTAAGGAAACAGAAAAACATATAATGCATAAATTAAATATAATATATAAATATGTATAATATAACTAGAAAAGCCCTCAGAGAGCTCATACCTCCACCAAGGAGCTTCAGTCCACCCCCAACACAATCTCCCAATTCACATATTTTCTATGGAACGTTACAGATACAGATGTAATTACATACAGTTCAAATGTCCTACCGACAATGCGGCCTTCACCCCATCCGACCTAATGAACAGGCGCAGCCTCTAGCGCGGCAGCTCCTAACAGCCTCCCAGCTTCTTAGACAACCGGAGATAAGAATGCCGGCCCAACCGTGCGTATGTCGCTCTGGAAGGAAAGAGAACTCCGTCACTGTCACTGTCTGTCACGTGGAGACCCAAAATGTCATGTGGTCAGAGGGGGTTACCCCAAAAACAAGAGTGCCCTCTGGTGGCTTTTAGAGTAAACCGCATTTAATTGTCCACCTGGTTACACTTACATTAAAAAACATCCTGGATCCAGACGGTGATCCGGATCAGTCCCAAAATGTCATCATTTGTTCTTTGTCCCATTTCACACATTTCCTGAACAATTCATCCAAATCCATCCATGATTTTTCGAGTTATTTTGAACACAAACAAACAAACAAATCAACGCCGGCCATCACATAACCCCCTTGGCGGAGGTAATAATAATACTTATAGAGCGTTTTTTAAGACATTCAAAGATGCTTTACAAAGTAAGTAAGAACACAAACATGAATAATAAATAGATAAATAGAATAAAGTGGAGAATAGACATATAATATACGTATATTTAATACAGTAAATATGTTTTAAAAAGAGAAATTAATGCAGTTGTGCTTCATTGGCAATTTAAAAGCTAAAAAGCATTTTAACATTTTAGTTATTCTCTGTAAAATTAGGATTTTTTTGTTCCTCTGATAGATTCAGATGAGACATGCTCTCTGTTTCTGTTAATTTAGATCTAAATAACCATCCAATATGAGAGAACTAAATGAATAAAAGACTGCTTCGTCCTTCCTTTCTCCATCCCCAGGTTCAGTGGAGTCGGGTACCGAGGAAAAGGCCAAAAAGATCAAAGCCGAGTACGAGAGGAAGCTGAGCTCCATGAACAAGGAGCTCCAGAAGCTTCAGTCGGCCCAGAAGGAACACGCTCGGCTGCTGAAGAACCAGTCGCAGTACGAGAAGCAGCTGAAGAAGCTGCAGCAGGACGTGACCGAGATGAAGAAGACCAAGGTACGGATCACTGCATGGACACACATCCTCTGTCACGCCGATGGTAACTGCTGCTGCTGTTGCGTTGTTCGTCCACCAGGTGTCGCTCATGCGTCAGATGAAGGAGCAGCAGGAGAGGAACCGGGCCTCGGAGTGCAGGAGGAACCGAGAGATCGCTTCCCTGAAGAAAGACCAGCGCAGAGCCGAGGTAAGGGTTACTTTAATGTGCATTATTAGCAATGTAGTTTAATCTGGAGTGTGCAGATCCACCAAGAGCCAAGATGTAAGTTGTTAGGACCTGATTCTCAAACAAATTATTGTTTGGATTCTCGTCTCGCAGCACCAACTGAAGCAGATGGAGGCCCAGAAGAGGCAACAGGAGCTGATCCTCCGCAGAAAGAACGAGGAGGTTGAACACGTTTAGCGTCCACAGCTTTGCTCCGCCTTCTTTTCCCACCTGGATGCGACTGAATCTCTGTTTGGTCTCAGGTGACGGCCCTCAGGCGCCAGGTGAGGCCCGTGTCTGGGAAGGTGAGCCGGAGGGGACCCGAACCTCCGCAGGAGCCTTCACACCGGGCGATCCCAGGGAGGCTGCAGTCGTCTGCGGCCAGCCCTTCCAACGGCGCCAGGTACGACGTCTGTTCACAGCTTTAAACCTGGGAGTCTGGACGGTTCTGACGGCCGTGTTCTTCCCTTCAGGAGTTCCCCGGTGCGGATGGGAAGCATCTACCTCAGCAGGACGGCCAGAGCCAAGTGGCAGTCGCTGGAGAGGCGAGTCAGCGACATCATCATGCAGAGGATGACCATCTCCAACATGGAGACCGACATGAACCGACTGCTGAAGGTAACTCGTAGCATCAGTGCATATCTCAAGTTTAAACTCTCACATCGTCGAAAGGTAAAACAAGCACTTAAACTCCATGCAATGACGACGAACATTCCTCTGCAGCAACGGGAGGAGCTGACCAGGCGGAGGGAGCGAGTGTCCAGGAAGAGAGAAAAGATGGCGGTGGACGGTGCGGACGCCGACCGCTCGCTGGCCTCCCTGAACGAGGAGCTGGAGTCCCTGGGCGCGAATATCGACTACATCAACGACAGCATCGCCGACTGCCAGGCCAACATCATGCAGATGGAGGAGGCCAAGGTGGGGAGAGTCGCATTAGTCCTTCAAAATCACAGGAAATAGTCAAGTTTAATTGCAATGCTGCATAATAAAGATAAGTACAGGGCCGTGAAAAAGTATTTGCCCCCCGACAAAAACAGAAATGACCCACAAAATGCAGTTTTGAAATGATGTTTTATTGAAGATTAATTGAGTGAGAAAGTAATTGCCCCCCTGGTCCCTTGTCAGCAACACTTAAATGTTGGTTCCAGCTTGTGATCAGTCTTTTCCATCACCATGGAGGAATGTTGGTCCACTCTTCTCTGTAGAATAGTTTGAATTCAGTCACATCAGACGGTTTACGATCACGAACTGCAATAAATTCAAACGTAAGTAACTTTAACGAGCCAAAATGCATTTTCTTCATGTAAAAACTGAAGTGCAACAGGTTAAAAAGACCTACTGATACATCAAATTAGCATTTTAACGCGCCTAAATGTCATTTCCAGCCTTGAAAGCTAAATTGCTACCAGTCTCTGTTGTGTCAAAAGGCCTTTTCGAAGACAGCTTCACGTAACGGTTCTCCCAGTGCCGCCTCATTAGCGTCTGCAGCTCACAACTGAGAAATAATTGCACATTTGAGCCCCAGTGGCAGCAACTACAAGACAAACAGGCATCAGACACATGCAGCCACGACGACTTAGTCTTCTCATCACAGCTGGAACTTTGACTAGGAGCTGCTCAAACTTAATAATACCAGCAGCTTAAGGGGCATCATGAAAGGCCTGCAGAGTGGATGGACTCGTTCTTCAGAGCCCGCATTTGTAGAGCTGCATCTACATCGTTAGGCTGTTATTTTTATTGGGCCATTGTTGTTCTGACAAACAAGGGGCCTGACGCTTGTTTGTCAAAGTGGTGCCCGAACTGCTCCGAGACCGTCGGCGGTGCTGAACTGTGCAATTATTTCCAGGATTGATTGCCGGAGGGTTACAGCCCAACGCAGGCCTGGGCTTGTTAATGAGGCGGCGATGAGTGTCTGTGTAAGAATCCTCCGTCAGCATCGCCACGGCGTCACTGACGATAAAAACTGCTCTCATTCGGTGCCGTTAAAAAGTATTCGCCCCCCTCCCCTCAACTGAAATCTTCTATTATTGCATATTTGTCACATTAGTTTTAATGTCAGACAAAGAAAACCCAAGAAAAAAATAAATGCAAGTTTTAGATTGATTCCATTTATTGACGGAAAAATGCCGTCCAGCCCATCTTACCCTATGTGATAAAGTAATTGCCCCCTTAGCTACCAGTCTACCAAATAACCATAGGGTTCAGTCTCACATCTGATCACTGCCAGGCTTGTTGGATCTAAACATCACTAATAGAACCTGTCTGGTGTTGTGAAGCAGCTAAAGGCTCTCTAAAAGCAGCTCATGATGCCACGTTCTAAAGAGATCCAAGAACACATGAGGAACAAAGTCACTGACGTCCATCAGTCTGGAGGGTTCAAAGCCATTGCTGAGGCTCTGGGACTCCAGAGAAGCACAGTGAGAGACTTTATCCACTAATGGAGGAACATGGAACAGTGGAACAGTTGTGTTGCTGCCAAGGGACCAAGCAGTTATTAGGTTCAGGGGGGGGCAATTACTTTTCACAGGAGTGATTATAGGTTTTCAATAAATATCAATATTCGGTTGATGATCTGTAACATTTAAGTTGAAGATTTCTGTGGCGGGTGGGGGGGCAAATACTTTTTCACTGCACTGTATCTAAAGTTCAAGTCTGACTGGTGACTAGAAATATCGTACTTACTATGTATATAGTTGTGACTCGTATGAATCAAATTTAAACTCATAAATACAATTCAGGATATCTTAAATTGGAATTTTATTCTGAAAATCCAATGATTCTTTCTCGTTTTACAGCTTCTGGCTCTGATAAATGGTGCCGTTTTGGTGTTTTTAGAGGGTTTCGAGGTTCAGAGAGTTTCAAAAGCACATTATGGATGCGTTGTGTTGGAAGTTTACCAAGTCAAACAGCAAATACTGCTACTGATTGAACATTGAAAGGGCTTTTCTTACTCCATGTTGGTTGATATTTGGTAAAAAGGCTTCTAACTGGGTTGCTAACTACTTGGTAATATTTTGGTATTCATGCTGCTGGGTGGATTTGGTTGACTTTAGCTGTTTCCAGTCTTTGTGCTAAGCTAAGCTGCTGCTGTTGGTGTTACGATGGATTCAGCAAACAAATATCCAAAATATGCCAGGATTCCGAAGCATAGAAGTACCGACTCCTCAGACGCTTGCTGTCCAGCCCGTCTTGCCCTATGTGAAAAAGTAATTGCCCCCTTAGCTACCAATCTACCAAATTCATTGGGCAGCTGGGCTCAGTTGGGCTCCAAAGTATGTGAAACGTTTCCCACAGTGACACTAAACCAGTTGTGTTGTTCTTCCTTGGCTGCAGGAGGAAGGAGACACCGTGGACGTCACCGCTGTGATCAGTTCCTGCAACCTGTCAGAAGCTCGATTCCTATTGGACCATTTCATGACGATGGCCATCAATAAGGTAAATCAATAAAGGGAAAGGTAGAGCGGGTTGTCCACTGATCGCAAGGTTGGTGGACCCCTCCGCATGCCGAAGAGTCCTTGGGCAAGACACTGAACCCCAAGTTGCTCCCAATGGCGGTTGTCGGGCTAGCGCCTTGCATGGCAGCTCTGTCGCCATTGGTGTGTGAATGGGTGAATGAGAAACACATTGTAAAGCGCTTTGGAACCACTAAGGTAGAGAAAAGGTGCTATATAAGAGCAGACCATTTACCACTTCAGTATTTATTGTGAGTCATAATAACGCCAACGGACCAGCCAATTATTAGGTTGGGGGGGGGGCAATTACTTTTTTGTAGGTTATCTCTGCCTAATATTGAGTAAATATAAATATTAGTTTGATATTTGAGTGTGAGAACTATGCAGAAATAAAAGATTTCTATAGGGGGAGGGGGCAAATACTTTTTGCGGGACTGTATTACACCCCTAAATTCAGATTTTAAAAGTGTTGTGATGCCGGTTTATGTTGTTGGTATTTGTGGCGACGTCCTTCCCAACCATGCTTCCCCTTACGAGATTGAATTCACTCTAAATGGCACAACTTGATTAAGTTAGTTTTCTATTAGATTAGATGAGATTAGGTTTGATGGAGCCTAATTGGTCCACTGAGGAAACGCCTTCAGCTCAGCAGCAATAAGGAGGAGCAGGTAATTAGAGCATCCAACTGAAGCTGAAACACCGAGGGTTCGTTATTGTGTTCTCAGGGCCTGCAGGCGGCTCAGAAGGACTCCCAGCTGAAGGTGATGGAGGGCCGGTTGAAGCAGACGGAGATCAACAGCGCCACCCAGAACCAGCTGCTGTTCCACATGCTGAAGGAGAAGGCCGAGATCAACCCGGAGCTGGACGCCCTGCTGGGCAGCGCTCTGCAAGGTGGGGCAGCGCCGACGGAGCCGGGCCGAGCACGTCGGGCAAAATCACCTGTTCGATCATCTTTTCTTTTAACCGTGCGGCTGCTCTTCGTTCTCCAGGCTCCATTGGTTTATCGGTCGCTAGAAAGAAAGAAAGAGCGTTTCCAAATCTGATTCTCCTGTCAGAATAAAGAGCAGCCGTCCTCTCATCTCCTCTGGGTTTGATTTTGATTTGGTTTCTGTTTGTCTTCTCTGTGGTGTCGGTGTGAACTCAGAGTTAGGTTACCTGTCGCCAGGTGAGTAAAAGATGCGCAGCGTTTGAAAGAGCGAGGCACGAGCACACTACATGATTCCCATCGCATCTGCTCAGCATCTTGAGTAAAGTAATGACGTTGCACCAAATGGCGTTTTTTGCACATTGGGTCCCTGTAATTCCACAATTCTTAAATATATAAATATGCAATTTGTATTTACTGTTTTTACACATCACATATATTATTCTCCAAATATCAACCCTCTGAACTCCAAGCAGCAGTTTCCAGGTGTTTTTTTTTCTTTGCTCCTGTCACATTTTTACTCTCTGTGGGCTCATTTTTCACTGCAACATGAAGTCCTGCACCTTTATTGAAACAGAACAACCCTAGCTAGAAGCAGAGATGGCTTCGATATGTCTCTTTTTGCTTTTGTGATACAGTTATGTTGACATAAACCTTACAAAATGAAAAATAAATGTTTTTTTTTTGTTTATCTTAAAAATATTACAAAAACCTGGAATCAGTACATACATATACATATATATAGCATTCTCCCAAGTGCTAACAGCTGTTAGCAATCATAGAAAATAATGGTGACCCTACATATTTCAGATATTTGACTATTAAAAATTTCCGAACCTGTCTGCCACCATCCTTGTGTAAACACTGCCTGCAGTTCAGCCGAAAAACAGTCGCAGAATTTTTGTTTTTTGAGTCTCGGTCACAGCGGAGTCACTAGACCGTCTGTTTTTGCATCAAAAAATGTAGAATTTTTCAGTTTTGATGGAATCCGGTTCGAGCAAATGGATTATTTTTGGCGGATTTTTAAATGTGACACGTAGAATGAAGTGATTGTGAGGTGATGTCACAGTTTCAAGCTTTAATTTGGTTGATTTTCCCAAACGAATGGCAAAAAAAAGGTGTAATTTTAAAGAGACAACATGCTTTTCAAACCCACCAGTATATAGCAATTTCCCAAGTGCCCACAGCTGTTACTAATATTAAAAATAATTCAAATATTTGACTTTTAAAATTTGAATTTGTTTCCATGCTTGTCTCCCATCGTCCTTGTGTGAACATTGCCTGCAGTTCAGCCGAAAAACAGTCGCAGAATTTTTGTTTTTTGAGTCTTGGTCGCAGCGGAGTCACTAGACCTTCTGTTTTTGCATCAAAAAATGTAGAATTTTTCAGTTTTGACGGAATCCAGTTCGAGCAAATGGATTATTTTTGGCGGATTTTTATATGTGACAAGTAGAATGAAGTGATTGTGAGGTGATGTCACAGTTTCAAGCTTTAATTTGGTTGATTTCCCAAACGAATGGCAAAAAAATGATGTAATTTTAAAGAGACAACATGCTTTTCAAACCCACTAGCATATAGCAATTTCCCAAGGTAACAGCTGTTACTAATGTTAAAAATACTTTAGATATTTGACTTTTAAAATCTGAATTTGTTTCCATGCTTGTCTCCCATTGTCCTTGCATGAACACTGCCTGCAGTTCAGCCGAAAAACAGTCACAGAATTTTAGTTTTTTGAGTCCTGGTTGCAGCGGAATCACAAGACCTTCTGTTTTTGCGTCAAAAAATGTAGAATTTTTCAGTTTTGACGGAATTTGGTTCGAGCAAATGGATTATTTTTGGCAGATTTTTAAATGTGACACATAGAATGAACTGACTGTGAGGTGATGTCACAGTTTAAAGCTTAAATTTGGTTGATTTTCGCAAAACAAATGGCAAAAAAATGGTGCAATTTTGGGTGATTTTGAAGAGACATTATGCTTTCAAATCCACCGGCATATAGCAATTTCCAAGTGCCCACAGCTGTTACCAATATTAAAAATACTTTAGATATTTGACTTTTAAAATTTGAATTTTTTTCCATGCTTGCCTCCAATCATCCTTGTGTGAACACTGCCTGCAGTTCAGCCAAAAAACAGTTGCAGAATTTTTATTTTTTGAGTCTTGGTCGCAGCGGAGCCACTAGACCGTCTGTTTTTGCGTCAAACAATGCAGAATTTTTCAGTTTTGACGGAATCCGGTTCGAGCAAATTGATTGTTTTTGGCGGATTTTTAAATGTGACACGTAGAATGAAGTGATTGTGAGGTGATGTCACAGTTTCAAGCTTAAATTTCCCCGAACGAACAGCACCAAAGCGGTGGAGACGACATGCTTTTCAAACCCACCGGCAGGTTTTTGGGGTTCAGAGGGTTGAAGCTCTGTAGCAGCACTATAAACAGCAGAAAACAACAAATCTTGTAGTGTGCATCTCGGCTCAAACTAACCTCGTTGACATAACTCTGCCACCATGTGCATGACGTGTTCCTCCACCTGCTAGCGTCCACCCATCAGGACGGTGGTCACTAAAACCTGAACCCACACTGTGTCTGCATTTCTGTGTTTGTGCCTGTCATGCTTTCTCCATCCTGCCCGTGTCGTCGTCACCCTGTATCTAAAACCACAGTAGACCTGGTGTTACGGAGCTGACTGTTGTGCCGTGAGCTTTCTGAATGGACACCTGCTGTTTATGCAAAGACTTAAAATGAAGGAAAACACGCACACGCTTTGCAGAATTATGAAGATTTACTCTTTCCGTGTGTTTATTTTTGTATTTGTGTTTGTTTTGGTGCAGAAAATGGAGACGACAGCAGCAGTGACGAGTCGACGCCCAGTCCGGCCACGGAGGGAAGGTAAATACAGACCTGTTACCTGTTCAGCAGCATTTTTACATTAAAGCTGTTCTTTAAGTCAAACATCTAATTCAGGCTGAAGTTGGGCAATAACAAAAACGACGCCATTGATTTTTCTTGTAGCCCAGTAGCAACTATTATAATACTCTTCCAGTTGGGACGCTGTTGGAGTCCTGTTCAGTCCTGCTCAATGCATGTTGAAACTAGAAAAACCCTCATAGAGTGCAGACCTCTGCCAAGCAGCTTCAGTCCTCCAACACAATCTCCCCATGACTAAGTATCATTGTATAATCTGGTGAAATCAACACTGACAGGACACAGAAATATATGTTGGTTCTTTATTCTGAACAGATTAACTGGAGGATGCTCAGTGGATAAAATAAGTAGGATAAAACCAGAAATGTTCCTCTGGAGAATCTGGTTTGATTTTGCTAAACAGGACTTCTGTTGCAGCTGCGTTTGAGGACAAACAGCTCTATGTGGAAAACAACGACTTAGTTTGAACAAGACGTCCCAATTTACAGCTTTGAGACAATAAATAAGCAGCAGGAGATTTGAGCAAGATGGAATAAGGCTGACCTTAAGGCCAAGTACGGTGTAGTTCCAAGTAGCCTAGAGTGGCTAAGTTAGCTAACCAACAGTATGGTAGCTTAGCTGCTGTACAAACGGAATATTAGAGCTGGTCCCCAATATAGGAATATCTGAATATTGGTTGGTTGTGGTGGTATTCGGATAACAATTTTGATATTCGAATAGTCCTGCATGCCACCGTCGGACACCGCCAAGCATTGCCGAGCGCTGCCGAGGCTGTAGAACGCCGCCGAGCGTTGCCGAGCGCTGCCGAGCGTTGCCGAGCACTGCCGAGCGCTGCCGAGGCTCTAGAACGCCGCTGTAGTTCTAGTACGTGGACCTGCCAACTCCGGTGTCAAAAACTCAAAACGTTTTCCAATAGCACAGATGTTCAACTTTGGGTGTATTAAAATAAAAGTAGAAAAGCCCTCATAGAGTGCAGACCTCCACCAAGCAGCTTCAGTCCACCCCCAACACAATCTACCAATGACTAAGGATCCTTAAATTAAAACAATCCTGGATCCAGACGGTGATCCGGATCAGTCTCAAAATGTCATCATTTTTTCTTTGTCCCATTTCACAAATTTCCTGAAAACTTCATCCAAATCCGTCCATAACTTTCGAGTTATTTTGAACACAAACAAACCAACGCTGGCAAAAACATAACCATCTTGGCGGAGGTAATAATGGCCAGAAATGCAAATATATATATATTTTCAGTATTTCTTCCATGACTGGCACTATACTCTACATTTTTAAAGCTCCTATTGGTGCCAGTCACGGAAAGAACAATAAAGGTTTTGTGGTTGGTAGAATATTGCAATAGAAAGACATTCTTTGACCAACTTTGCACCGTCATATAACCGGTTTGTATTATTCTATCAAAGCAGGGTTGCGCCATTGAAGACCTTCTGTAAATATCAATGAACCTGCAAAATTTCAGGACTGTAGCTGCGTTATTTCTCAAGTTACGGCTCTTCAAAGATCGATCACCAGCATGATGATGCCACCACCGTGCTCCGCAAAAATCAACACGACCCCACCTTCTTTAGGAAGCTTTAACTCAAAAACTAATGGTACCTGTGAGCCAAGATTTTACACGTGGTCAACTCAATCAATATTCACCACTTTTTAATAGAAATCAGTCAAATTAAAGTGACTTGAGGCAGAGAAAAGATCTTGAGAGTCAGTTAAGTACATCATGTTCAGAGAGAATTGTAGAAATTTGTAAACTAACCACCTTTTAGAGCTTCTTTTACACACATTTGACCTTTTTACAAAGTTAAAGCAAATGTAATTGACATTTCTTACATGCAGTTATAGTACAGGATGATGCTAAAGTATGTTCTGTACTCTGTTTTTACTGTTATGTGTTTTGGTTAATAATAATACCCTAAAAATAGAAGCGAATCCAAGGGTGTTAAACAAGATCTCCCCCCATAGTTCAGTATTCATTGAAAAGTTGAAGGCAGCAGGTGATTGTTTGCTAAAAAAGTTCCTAAAATCTTTCAAAACATTTCCATTCGTCAGGCTTCAGCTGTGCTTAAGGCTAAACATGTTCACGAACCAAACTGGTCGCATGCTAACCCTGAAAATCCTTTGTTTCAGCACTCTGGCGTCAGATCTAATGAAGCTATGTGGTGAAGCCAGACCAAGAAAGGTACTGTACAATGCATGGCAGCCTAGTTTGACTCCATGTAGAGTTAAACGACACGTCCAGACTAGATATGTGTTGGATTTAAAGTTGCTAACTGGTCCGCCGACTTGTGAATCAGCTGACTTTTGAGCCAAGCCTCTCCGGTCCCTCAGGCTCGAAGGCGGACCACCACCCAGATGGAGCTGCTGTACGCCAGCAGCGGGGATTTGTCCTGCGAGTCGCCCACCGGAGACTTCTCAGCCCCTCTGCTGCCCCTCACGGAGCGAGTGGAGGCGCTGGCGGACATGCAGGGTCAGGCGCTCGGTCAAACCCCCGACCGGGAGCAAACCGTTTCCCCATCTGCCCTGTGTGCCCGGCCACCTGGCATGTAAGTGTTAGCAGCAGCGGAGAAAACAAATCCGAAGTCCTGGTCTGAAATGTGTATTTTTGTTGGGTCCACCTGTGTTCAATGACTCCTGAGACCCTGTTGATGTCCGCAGTCCCGGATCCAGGTCGCCTACAGGGACGGACAGGAGGCAGCCGGATCGCTCACCGCTAAACCGCCGGAGGATGCAGGACAAAGGACCGGCAACACACATCCCAGCTCCGGCACCCACACCTCCAGCCAGCGCCGCGGAAGCCAAGACGAAAACCAGCGACTACAAATCGATGTGAGTCAGAAGCACCATCAACCACGACCTGGACGGTTTAATGCTCCTGACGCATCTGAACTCATTATAGACTCATTTTATACAGCAGTATAAAGTCCTGAACCTCTATGGAAACAGAACAACCATGACTGTGAATGTTACCAATATGGAAACAAACGGCGGCTCCACTTGCTGTAAATATCGCGCTGTATTTACTCTATTTCAACACTGGCTGCAGTTCAACCAAGTTCACTCAATGAAGTCCCTGAATTTTTGTCATGCACCTGTTGGTCACAGCTAAATCAATAATAGCTTCATTTTTGCACCAAGATATGCAGAATTTTTTGCATTTTGCAGAATCTGGTTCGAACTAACGGGTGATTTTTAACGATTTTTTAAGTAAAGCGCAACAAACATCTTGATTTTAAGCTTAGATATAGATAATCATTCCCGACAAACCAATACATCAAAGTCGAGTGGTTCAAGGGACGTCTGAAAGTTAAAAATCCAGCAATGTTTTCTTTTTTTTTCAATCGTCAGTTAGTTCTGAGGCTTTACAAGTCAGTCACTTTCTCATTGTTAAATGGTTTGGCCGTTGGAAAGCTAATGACATTTCCATCAGCCGCGGCTTTACTTAGCGTTCAGCGCTAATTAGCAAGTGTCGGCATGCTTCGGTGCTCAATTAAGTGTAATTTAATTCCATATATTCCATTTTCAGCAGACCGCGTTCAACATCAAACATAATATATCAAAGGAGATTCATCTTAAAGCTCATTTTTATCTACAAATTATCCCAAATATGATAAATATTACCTGCTAAGCATCGTGTTTGTGAGCCTGTTAGCATAATGATGGTAATAGCAAAGCTTAGTCTAACTAGAAAGATTCACCTCACAAAGTTTGACATCAGTCTGTGTTATTTTTTTTTCCAGGTTGGATGAATCACCTGTATTTGAAGGCCACAGGTAAGAAATTCATTCATCTTGACTAAGTGTTGTTGGGTATTTCAATGCTAAGCATTAAGCTTATACAGCACACGCCATCATTCAGATCAAAAACTACTAGCTTAAAATACCATAATTATTAAGACGTGATGCATTTTTTAGCCGTTTTATGTGCACTCAATCAGTAAATATGCTTAAAGATGCTAAATAATGTTGAAATGCTACTACTGTGTGTGCTGTAGAGGCGTGATCAACCCTGTGACGGCCCCTAAAAACAGCCGAGGGGCCAAACTTCAGTGTGTTTACGTCGCCGAGGGCCACACCAAACCGGTCCTCTGCGTGGACGCCACCGATGACCTTCTGTTCACTGGGTCTAAAGGTTTGTTGTCTTTGAAACGACCGAGACTGTTTGCTGTGATCTTAAAAAAAACATCTAATCTCTGCTTGTTTATTTGTGTTTTCTCAGACCGAACATGTAAAGTTTGGAACCTGGTGACGGGTCAGGAGATCATGTCTTTAGCAGATCATCCCAGCAGCGTCGTCTCAGTGAGGTACAGCAAGAATTTCACCACGTTTAGCGCTTTTATTAGCATTTCCATGGAAGCTATTGGTTCATATTTGGTCCTTTATGTTTTAGATACACTTCCAGCCTCGTCTTCACCGTTTCCACCGCTTATATCAAAGTCTGGGACATACGAGATTCTGCAAAATGCATCCGCACCCTCACGTAAGTAGAAACGTCTTCGCCCGACGTCCTGCATCAGGTTTAAAGCATCAGTGAGGATCTGTTGAGATTGTTTTTTTTGTGTATGTCAGGTCTTCGGGGCAGGTGGGTTCAGGCGACACGTGTTCGTCTGTCAGGAGTTTAACCATCCCGCCTGGAGAGAGTCAGATCAACCACATCGCCCTCAACCCTTCCGGCTCTTTCCTTTACGCTGCTGCCGGCAACGCCGTCCGCATGTGGGACCTCCGCAAGTACGTAGCAGCAACACGGGTTTTAATCATGCAGGTAAAAGCAGAAATATAACTGCACCGTTCTGTCTTTAGATTCGCGTCCACGGGGAAGCTGACCGGCCATCTGGGGCCCGTCACGTGTCTGACCGTTGAGAAGTTGGGCAACGGGCAAGACATCGTGCTCACCGGCTCCAAAGATCATCATATTAAAGTAGGAAACTGCACATACAATCGTAGCTACACGCAGAAATAATCAGGTGTGACATGGATGTACAATCAAGTCCAATGCACTGGCAAGTTTAGCAGCACCAACGTGATTGGGAAACCAAAGACGGCAACCAAACTGGAAGTAGAACGATTCCCTTGATGACAGAAAAACCCCTTTACGAACATCTGGCAAAGTCAAGAACACTCTTGAATCGATGCTTTAGGTGTAGAATTGTCGGAGTCTAGAATAAGGAGCAGCCTTTAGTGGTGTAAATATAAAGGATTTCAAAGCAGACTATGTTATCTGTCAAACATGGGGGAGGCATTATCATTGCACGCATGGCCGCCAATAGAACTGTTGGTTGGTGGAGGGTGTAGAGCTCTAGTTTCTGCTCAGATTTAGTCAAACACTCCACTGTACAGACGGATAATGGAATGAATGTCCGTACGTCTTGTATATCTAACCTTACAAGACAAACTGAGGGCAGAAAGACCCATAAACAGGCAGCAACTGAAGGAACTCGGCATTTGGTGGCGTCCATGGGTGGTCATTGTTGCGCATCCAAGCAGTGGTTTTTAATTCAAGTTGAAAGTCTGCATACGGCATTTCGTTTTTCCTCACGGACCTACCTGCATGTTCTTGTTCCTCCAGATGTTCGAGGTGGCGGAAGGCGCTCAGGGCAGCATCAGCTCCGGCCACACGTTCGACCCGGCCCACCAGGACGGCGTGGAGGCTTTGTCTGTGCACGGAGACGTTTTCTACAGCAGCTCCAGGGACCATTACGTTAAGAAGTGGGACCTGGGCCGCAAGCAGCTGCTGCAGGTGAGATGAAACCCGGCTGGTCGCGTTGTCAGATTTCGGCGTTTGCTTGAGCCGTAAGAACCTTTGGCTGCTGTCTCCTCCAACAGTCGGCCAGCGCCCAGGCAGACTGGGTCAGCGTTCTGGGCGTGGTGCCGGGGTCCTCGGTGCTGCTCAGCGGCTGCAGAGGAGGGCTGCTCCGGCTCTGGCACACCGACTCGCTCGCCCCCCTCGGCGAGGTCCAGGGCCACGACAGTCCCATCAACGGCCTGGCTTCCAACAGCAGCCAGCTGTTCACCGCCTCAGAGTGAGAAACCGAACATCACCCTGGTAGTTCTGCACTTTAATACTGCTGCTGACGTTGTTTTGTGTTTCCGACAGCGACCGCACAGTGAAGATCTGGGAAGCCAAAGGATCTCTGGAGGACGGGTCTCACTGATTCCTGCTTTCAATCAATCGACGTGGAGTACTGGAGGAGTTGTGACGTCTACCTGGAGATGGGGACAAAAGTAACCTTAAAAAGCAGCTGATCCTACACCGGTCAGTTTCAGGGAAATCTAATTAGATGCTGTCAGTGATTCCAGCTGGATGCAGTTACAAACACGTTAGGTCAAAGCTTAGCGGAGCCTTCGGAGTCTCTGGACGGCACTTTAAATACCCGATCACCCAACGTTCCTCCTCTCAGTGCAGCGAAGGCGAAGTGGGTGCGCATTCAGACGATTTTGCCGGCTTGAGAGAGACGAGGAGGTCCTCAGCGATAACTGTGAGTCCGTCCAGCGTGTCGAGCTGTAAAGGACCAAACGACTACTGAAGCTACGTATGTACGCCCTTAACGTCCAGCTGTTACTGCCAAACCCTCCGGATGGACGCAGAGGCCTCGAAATACAACATGCATTTTCACATTTTGGTCGATATTTAAATCAGTGTTCATCAAACAAACTGCAGATCTGTATTACAGTCTGGCTTCTCTCCTCAACATTTGTCTTCCCTTTGAGTATTTTCCGGCTTTAACCTTAATAATGTGAATGTAAACCATTCATCTTGTTGGAGTTTTGGAATCAAGCACCTTGTAATCGCTCATTCGTGACTTTGTGAAAGCAACTAAACGACGTCGACCTCTCGTTCATTTCCTGCTGCGAACGGCGTCCAACCTCTTTCAGTGTGTCCGAAATGCTATTTATTTATTTCTGTCTTTGATTTTTGCGTCTTCTCCATCGAACGCCTCTGGGTGTCTTGGCGTCGATGGATCTCCCGCGATCAGAGGCGTTACCATCAGTGCCTGTAATAAATCCTCCGTGGAGTCTCTACCCGATAAATGCGGACTTTCCCTCGTCAAAACAGGTCAGGTGAACAGTTTATCATGAGCTGCTGTATCCTTTAAGTGTATCTGGGAAACACTTGCTGCTCCGGTTGGTGTGTTGGAGGCAGGAAGTCAATGGGACTGAAGTAATTGCACTGAAAAATCTACTTTTTGCTAATTTAAATGAGTTTTTCTCTCATTTGTCGGACACAGTTCGGACTAAAATTGATTATTTGCTTGTTAGAAACTGGTTTTCAGTCCCTTTGGCTAAACAGAATGAGGTGCATGCAGTCCTGATTACCAGTGAATCAGACGGGCTGCTTAGAATCACAACTATCCCGTATCTTATTTTGAAATCTGACTGTAAATTTGCTACTGTGTAAATACGACTGTTTTTCTTCCTGCTGATGCTCTTTGTGCACAATTTCCAGTGATTAAACTATCAAATGCAGTGTGGAAATAAATTGTAATATTTGAAAAAAAACGTTGTTTTTTTTTTAATCCTGTATTGACGTGTGATGACCACAAGGGGGTGGTGCTGCACAGTGACGCCTGATGGACTGTTGCCTGTGGATGTTACGTGATCCCCGTCAGTTTAGCAGCTGATTTCAAGCTAAATGACTAAAATTAGATGGTTTAAAAAGCAGCACATGGCTCTTGTGAATATTAGAATGATCCCTTTTTATTTGGCTCTAAAGCATTACAGCTATAAATGCATTTTATTGTGTATTATCCTCTTTAAATCCTGACTTCCTTCACTAAATCGTAGCAGCTTGTTCAACTCTTGTGTGTTGAACTTATCCCACTTTGCATTCCTGTTCTTAATAAGTGCTTTAAAGTGACATAACACACCTGCACAGGAACGTCTGTCAGCTAATTATCTCTGCATAACTTCATCGTCTCTGTGCTTTTATTTTGACAGGGACTTGATTTTCATTAGAGGCTGATTTGCTTTGATGTCATAACTTTGTCAGCTTGCTAATTAGCTAACTAGCATGTCTGCATCGTGTATATGAACACAGGACTAATGTTCTGACATGGCTGCTCACTTACTTGTCATGATACATTAGAAGTACACTGTAAAAAATTAGTTTTAAATCTTACTTTTTGACCAAAGTGCTGTTTTTTATTCATATGTTCCATGTTCTTTTAAATTACCCATAATAACTAGTAAAATAACATTTTAAAAAAGCCTAAATTTACGTGTTTGCCATGAAAAACAGGCCCAAACTGTCTGAAACTGTAAAATTGTCATTTGTTCTTACAATATGACAGTTTATTGTATTTAAAACGTCAACAAATAACATTATTTTAAAGAAAAATTATGTATTTGTTACAGCTTTCAACTACAGATAATATCTATTAAAGTTACAGAACAAAAATTAATTTACATGTCGACTGTAAAGTCAATAAAACACCCCAGACTGTCAGTAATGATAATCAAAAATCTGCATATAATATTTTGTTCTTTTGCAACGTGTGGCTGTAAAATGATACCGTTTTACTGTATTTTAAGTGTTACAGTATTCCACCCTTCACTTTGTTTTACAGGATGCTTTTTAACAGTGTAGACGTTGCATAGCATAGCATTAAAAGCTAGCAACCGCTCCTTTATTGTGCAGTCTTTAAAATCAAAGTCCACCTCAGGCGTTGAACTGCATTGAGGTCTGGTGACTGTAAAGGTCGTAGCATATGATTCACATGGTTTTCATGCTCATCAGGCCGCCCAGTGTGCTCCGTAGATAGGAGCGCCGTCATACTGGAAGAGGAAGCTCAGGATGGAGATGTTTCATCACAGGGTAAAGACGAACACTCGCCACTACTTTATATTGTTTTTCAGGCTCTTTCCTCTCAGGGATGCAAGTCTGAATGCATCCTCCAGCGATCAGTCACCTGTGGAGGAGTTACCCCACTGCTTTTCCTTATACTAAAGCGCAAGCGTCCATGTTATCAACCCTGTTTAGCGACATCTGTCTCGGCTCCTGTTGGAGTTTCTCGGCGTCACTCTGATGTGACCACCTTGTCCTGTGGCGTTCCTCAAGGCTCTGTCCTGGGTCCAGTTTTATTCGCCATTCGGTCAGATTACAAGCATCCTAACCGCCGCTATGCTGACGACATCCGACTGTGTGGCTGACAATTACCTACAACTTAATCCAGACAAAACTATAGACCTTCATCTTGTAGTCTTTAGGACTGAAGCTCCTGCCATCTGTGCCCCAACCACTCTTTTCCAGTACCTTAGATCTTTTCCTTTCATACATGATTGAATGTTAACTGCCTAATTGATCCAGATGTCGGGGTTCCTCGCTCCATCTCTAAGGCCGAGACCAGCCGCCCTACTGGGGGAACTCTTCCAGACCAACTGCATCCACGATCCCATTCTTTCAGGTCCCTACCCAGAGCTCGTCACCATAACTGACGGTTAGAATGCAGACGGACTGGTACACTAAGAGCTTTGCCTTCCTGCTCCATCTTCACCACAACGGTTTGGTGCAGCGCCAACCCCAGGTGTTTGACTTCGTTCCAAGGACACCAGCAAGACTCTCACTTTGGTTGTGTAAGAACTGGATCCTGGAAGCCCTGGTTCTCTATAGTACCCTCTACGGGGTCCAAGGCTTCCTCTAAGTCCACAACCATAGACATATATACGTAGACGCCGCATTGACTGTGGAGGGACGTGCCTAAAGCTCCACCATCTTGGTACAGGGCTAGCAGAGGGGGGAGTGAATGTAAGTCTATGGAGGTAAGAGGTACTCCACAATCTTAAAGTAGAATTATTCACTGAATTTTCGACCGATTTCCAAACGGTTTGGTTTGTTAAAAACGTCACACATTTAGCTTTGACACAGGATGCTTGGATGCTTTTGTTCTATTTATGTCTGCCTGTCCGTCCTCCATGTCTGACGATTGTAACAAACAATATATGTTGACAACTGATGGATTTATGATCACTTTTATAGTGCAGACATGTCATTCCTCTATAGACGTAATGCACTGTAGGGGCGAGTGGCACTGTACCAAGATGGCCGCCGCGTAGGCACGTCGGCTCCAATTGGCAGCAGCAGTCAACGCGGCGTCTACGTATATATGTCTATGTCCACAACATGCATGTGGACGACTGTTCTACGGTCAGAGTAGAGTCTGTTTAGGATTCGTGGCTTGATGGTCAGAGAAGCTGATTTAACAAGTCATCTCTTTATATTTTGTGTTTCCTTCATTAAACTGATGGTAGTTCAGCTGGCATTTGCAAGAGCCAGGTGCCAGAAGGTATATTTTCCTAATACTGAACTGTTTCTGATATCAACTCTAGCGTTTTATATCTCGCGTGATATTAATGTTACCACAAACCTCCCCTTTTTAGTGTCACATAACAGGAAGCAGAGCATCAGACTGCAATTTGACATGGTTTCCTGCTGCCGCTGGGCATCCTGACAAGCCTATTTGTTCCCTTTCTGCAGGCTAATTAGAAAAGAAACCTATTAAAAGGAGTTCGGGGGAAACACCTGCATGCCTTCCTAACAGAGCTTTCATACTGGATCAACAAGTCGCTGCATGTTTTCTGTGCACAAGAACGGAGCAGCGACCGAGTTACCGGCACAGAGCGTTCAACCCTGATGATCAAGTTACACCAGAAATCAATAATAACTCCTCAGACAGACAGCGTGGGCCGAGAGTTCCACTTTCGGTTTTAATTGCCGCCTAATTTATGATGAGTTGGGATAATATATCCTCCCCTAATGTGCTCAGCGAGCGCATTGATCGGTGATGTGTGGGCCAGCAGCAGATGCCCCAGTGTCTCAGTTAAGCCTGTCTGGATAATGTGGTTTGTACAGCTGCAGGTGGCCTGTACTTGCTCAGGAATTAGAATCAATACGGGTTAATTTCTATATGTGAAGTGGTCGGGGATGAGATTTAGCCTCGCCCCCTTGTTCTCTCTGCTGCAAAATGAAAAGTAAATAGGGAAAGACATCTCTGAGAATTATATTCCCATTGTTGTTTGGCCAGGATGAGGCTCATTAGGGTTGAAAAGGTTTTGATTCCTGGCAGTCGGCGAGCTTCAACCTCCAGCATGGAAAACACACATCTCATTTCATTTAATGCCATCGGGACGGAGCCGGTGGGAGAAGACGTAGCCGAGGCAGGAGCATGGAAAAAAGAGGAGAGATAAGTGGTGAGTGGTGGTTAAAGACGCTTTTCCGAGCGGCAATGAGGCTCAGGAGGACAGGGTCAATATTCGCCTCCCATTTCTGAGCATCCACAGAGCGAATCCTCCGGCTAAAAATACCAGCGCTGCCGCTTTATGACCAGAACCGATGAGCCGTGATGCCGCTGCCTGCTCTCCTAAAGCGACTCCAACCCTGTCCCCTCTCAGCGGATCTCACTTATCAAGCAAAACACATTGGAAAGAACAGCGTTTTTAATACTCCGTTAAGGCGCTTTGGCGTTAAATTAGAGGGCCGGGCCTTTAGAGGTGCCACATCTGTGTTTCCTCCACTGGAACCGGTTGAACAAACGGAGCAGCATGGGGGGGTGGACGTTATTAACAAAACCTGTGGGAAATGAAGCGGCGTGATGGGAAGAGGGAGATGCAGCTGATAGTGTTCAGGTCAAGTGTGGGCTCTTGTTGACAGAATGGAGCTCTCTGGGTTGAGGCGTCTGCTGTAGATCTCTCCATAAAAGCTCTGAGCAGTAATAATTGTGACTATTGAAAACTCTCCAGTTGAATTCTGTGTAGCGGAGAGTAAATTAGCAAGTCATGGCAGCTTGTAAGTATCTGGGATGTTTGACATGTGGGCAACATTTAGGACCATAGAAGGGCATTTTGCAATTTACTGAATCAGAAATATCTTGACAGCGAATAGATGGATTACCATGAAATTTAGTAAAGACATTTGGGTCCCCCTTACAGTGATAATCCATCAATCTATCCATTCATTTTCTTCCGTTTATCCTGGGTTAACGGACTTCAGGAAGACCTGCTTAACACGGGTCTAGGTAAGCAGGTCTTTCTTGACGTCCCTCTACCCAGCAATGCTTTCCAGCTCCTTCTGGGGTATTTCAGCTGGCCTGGGAACACCTCAGGATCCCTGGTGGCAGCAGGTTTAGTAGGTCTTTCCCAACGTCCCTCTACCCAGCAATCCTTTCCAACTCCTCTTGGGGTATCACATATCTCAGCTGGCCTGGGAACACCTCAGGATCCCTGATTATCCTGGGTCTGGTCATGGTGGCAGCAGGTTAAGTAGGTTTTTCTTGATGTCCCTCTACCCAGCATTGCTTTCCAACTCCTTTTGGGGTATCACATATCTCAGCTGGCCTGGGAACACTTCAGGATCCCTGATTATCCTGGGTCTGGTCATGGTGGCAGCAGGTTAAGTAGGTCTTTCCCAACGTCCCTCTACCCAGCAATGCATTCCAACTCCTTTTGGGGTATCACACATCTCAGCTGGCCTGGGAACACCTCAGGATCTTTTCTTAACCTGAGTGTGGTCATGGTGGCATCAGGTCAAGCAGGTCTTTCATATCTCAGCTGGCCTGGGAACACCTCAGGATCCCTGATTATCCTGGGTCTGGTAATGGTGGCAGCAGGTTTAATAGGTCTTTCCCAACGTCCCTCTACCCAGCAATGCATTCCAACTCCTTTTGGGGTATCACACATCTCAGCTGGCCTGGGAACACCTCAGGATCTTTTCTTAACCTGAGTGTGGTCATGGTGGCATCAGGTCAAGCAGGTCTTTCATATCTCAGCTGGCCTGGGAACACCTCAGGATCCCTGATTATCCTGGGTCTGGTCATGGTGGCAGCAGGTTAAGTAGGTTTTTCTTGATGTCCCTCTACCCAGCAATGCTTTCCAGCTCCTTTAGGGTAATCACATATCTCATCTGGCCTGGGCAGCAGTTCAGGATCCTTTCTTAACCTGGGTCTGGTCATGGTGACAGCAGGTCTTTCATATCTCATCTGGCCTGGGAACACATCAGGATCGTTTCTTAACCTGCATCGGGTCATGGTGGCATCAGGTCAAGCAGGTCTTTCATATCTCACCTGGCCTGGGAACACCTCAGGATCCTTTTTTAACCTGGGTCAGGTCATGGTGGCAGCAGGTCAGCAGGTCTTTCTTGGCATTCCTCTACCCTTCAATGCTTTCCAGCTCCTTAGCGGTATTACATATCTCATCTGGCCTTCTTAACCTGCTGCCCCCATGACCCGACCCAGGATATCCAGGGATCCTGAGGTGTTTCCAGGCCAGATGAGATATGTGATTTGGTGATTGGCAGAGGTAGTTTGTTCATCTGATGAAGATGCCTTTGAAGGTTTTCAGAGCACTTTCACCTGGAAAAAGATCTCGG
Organism: Dascyllus trimaculatus; assembly: GCA_024666655.1. NCBI lineage: Eukaryota > Metazoa > Chordata > Actinopteri > Pomacentridae > Dascyllus > Dascyllus trimaculatus. Next base: position 2,838,400 of record CM045465.1, on the reverse strand, counting down.
TGTAGAATCTGAACTGCTTGGAGGGATCACATATCTCATCTGGCCTGGGAACATCTCAGGATTCCCCTAAAAGGAGCTGGAAAGCATTACTAGGTCGAGGGACATCAGGAAACACCTGCTTAACCTGCTGCCAGCATGACCAGACCCAGGTTAAGCAGGGAGGCGGAGGTAGATGAGGTGTTCCCAGGCCAGATGAGATATGTGATTTGGTGATTGGTGGTGGTGGTGGTTTGTTCATCTGGTTCAGATGCTTTTAGAGTATTTTAGAGCACTTCCACCTGGAAAAAGACCTCGTTGTAGAACCTGAAGTGCTTGGAGGGATCACATATCTCATCTGGCCTGGGAACACCTCAGGATTCCCCTATAAGAAGCTGGAAAGCATTACTAGGTCGAGGGACGTTAACCCAGGATAAGCAGGTCTTTCCTGACGTCCCTCTACTCAGCAATGCTTTCCAGCTCCCTTTAGGGGAATCCTGAGGTGTTCCAAGGCCAGATGAGATATGTGATTCCCCAAAAGGAGCTGGAAAGCATTGCTGGGTAAAGGGACATCAAGAAAAACCTACTTAACCTGCTGCCACCATGATCAGACCCAGGATAATCAGGGATCCTGAGGTGTTCCCAGGCCAGATGAGATATGTGTATGTCTTGGGTTTAACGGTCTGCCATGTTTGTTGCACTACCAGTGTGAAAGCGGTATTTACTGGAGGTTTATGTTTCATATTTGGACGACGTCTTGGTTTATTTGGACAAACTTGGTTGTTTGAACATGTTTATTAAAATGCGAACCCAATGCTAGATCAGTGACAGTCGCAATTATTTATTATAGATTACAGCACCGATGGAATTCATGCAGGAAATGCAACATAAAAGAGTAGCAGGACTCTCGCAGCGTCTTCCATCTATCAGTGAAAATACAATTCCAACTAAGAGCACAAAGAACAAACACTGTGCATGAAACATTTATGCATCTTATGAACCCATCAGTGGTGAACGTACAGCGTGGAGCATTTTAATGGGGATGCATGAGTTGCTTTACTGCATGCGGCGATGACAAATGGCCTCATGTTTATGCATGTTTACCGACTCGGCTGCTGAACGATGACGGATGGGATCAACGTTTTTTGCAGCGAGGACTGGAAAGTTTGGCTCCTTTCTATTGACCGCTGCCCAGAGGTGCCTCAGTGGTTTCCACCAGCCGAGGGTGTGTCGACAAGCTTCTATATTTAGAGACGTGGTTGTCGGTAAACACGCTGACTAACACTGGAATGCGTCACGTCAAGATCCGATGACTCCATCATCATCTGAACATGGAGCTCACACATATGCACACAGGGTTAGCGGACACTTTGACCTGCAGGTAACGCGAGGAAAGTGTTTACCTGGTGTTTACCTCCCTTTAATTAAATCAGATTCTAATCCTCACTGCGTGTCGACGGAGAGCGAGTTATTGAGGTTTCAACACAAACGTTACTGACAATAATAACAACACTAACAAACATCACAGATCCTGGGATTTAAAAGGTGAACGTCTGCTTTGTGAGGAGTCAAACCACAAGCGATCGAGAGGAAATCCACTTCACTTGCAGCAGCAGAAGCTCAGAGAGAGACTTCAAATCTCCACCTGCTAGTCTGACCCCCTGAATGTAGACTGCGGGTATAAGTTTCGTATGTGAGGTGCAGTCAGACCATTCTGCACAACAGTAATGGGCTACGTAGGAATAATCGTCTCCATCCTTGCCAGTGATGTTTCATGCAGTGCAAAAATCTGTAAAAAGCCATAGAATAGCTACAGATCTATGGATGTTCGACTGTGTCAGGGCAAAAAAATGAAACAGAACACGACCTGCCAACAGCCGTACAAGAGAACACCTGACTGAAGGTCTGAGACGGGAATGCTGATGTAGATTTTTATTTTTTAAAAAATAACAAATGACATATTTCCTACTGTATGTTTGCTGAAAATTAATTATTTAATGAAGAATAAAATAAGATTAAGAATTTTTTAACTTTTATTTCACAGATTTTCCCGATTTTGTTAAATTACAGCTGATAGTAAAATAGCAGAAAAAAAATATTAATTCACAGAAAAACAGACAAAATCTGTCTTTATATATGTGGCAGTTGCTTTTTCACATATTTTCTACTGTATATTTTCTGTTATGTGAAAGAAAAATTATGTGGACGATGTAGATGATAAAGATAATTTATAAAATAATAATAATAAAAAAATACAAAGATAAATAAAAATAAAATAGATGTAGAAACTCTGTTTATTAGAATTAAAAAATGGTAAATACTTTTTAAAATTGATGAATAATTGTACATTTATATAAACTGTTATTTCATAGATTAATTTACATGTTAACTGTAAAAAAATGCAGAACAGGCTGGAATTTTTCTAAAAAAGTACAACTTTTTCTGTATTTACATTATCAAAAAAAATCTTATTTTACAGTTATATAGAAGAAACATTGAGCATATTAAGGATTTTAAAAATGAGAAATAAAAAAATTTATTTACCTCTTTAAACTCTTTAGTAGTTTGTAAAATTACAGTGAACATCTAGTAAAATTTCAGAACAAAAATTAATTTACATGGTAACTATAAAAAAGAAACAAACAACAAAACAACAGGTCAAATCTGTATTTACACACGTATAGTAAATTTAAAAAAATTAGACCACTAAATTACTTATTTTTTACTGTATATTTGTTGTTATTTCAAAGAAAGATTTTGTGTATTAAGGAGTGAAACGTGATAAATACATTTAAATATATTATTTTCAGAGATTGTCCCCAGTTTTTTGAAAAAAAAATTGCAGAAAAAATATTTTACATGTTAACTGTAAAAAAAACCCAGAAAATTACATATTTTCTAGTTTATATAAATCAGCAAAAATATATTTTTAAAACAGCAATATAATAGCATTTGTCATTATTTTATTATTATTATTATTATTTTCACCATTTTTTTACAGTTTTTAATGTATTTTTTTAACCCAGATTTCCACCATTTTCAAAAAAATGTATTTTACAGTGTAGTCTTAGGCCTCTCATAAAAACACTCCTGTGCACCAGGACTTTGTGTGACGGTGAAAACATTCCGGCCTGGGTGGACACCTCGGGGGGCCCCTCGGTGCCGTTTGGCCCCGGAACAGGTTGATCCGGTCCTGGAGGAGGTTCATGCCAACAGCGGCCACATGGAGATGATGAGGAGTGAAGTGAATGAGAGCATTGAGGGGAGCACGTGCCTCCACACACACACACACACACACACACACACACACACACACACACACACAGGAAAGACTTTTCATGACAAACTCTTTCCATGTGATTGATCGGTGATTGGATCATTGTCTCCACTTCCAGGCCACAGAATGAAGTGGAAGAGAGGAGGGGGGAGGAGGGGGGAGGACAGGGGAGGAGAGGGGAGGCAGGGGAGGAGGAGGAAGGAGGGAGAGAGAGTGACATCACATCTCTCTCCCTCTCCCTCCGTGTCTCCGCCACCTTTGCTCCACTTCTCTCCGTGGAGGAGGCGCTCCGCTCCGCTCCGGTCTGTTCGGTCGCCGCTGCGCGTAAAAAGGGGGCCGGACCGCAGACCAGCAGGAAAGGGGGCCGGACCGCAGACCAGCAGGAACCAGGAGCGAAGAGGAAAAGCCAGCCGTGACAGGATGAACAACTCTTTCGTGAACATGGCGTCGATAGGAGACTTCGACCCGCTCAACGCCTCCATCCCCGCCACCAAAGTTGAAATCACGGTGTCCTGCAGGTAGGAGGCAGCCCGCCGTCCGTCCGTCCGTCTCTCACCTGTCCGTCCGTCCGTCTGTGTTTAGCAGCTCATTAAGGAGCAGCTGGAGGTCAGCTGGACTCCAAGTCCGGACAAGTTTCACTTTGAGGACTTTTAGAAGGAGGGCAGCCAGAACCCGGTCCTCTGGAGGAGGACTGGAGGGTCCTGGTGGTCCATGTGGAGGAATGTGGATCCGGACTGAAGCTCTGAGTCAGTAAATGCTGTTAAAGGGGGTCTTTATGGGGACTGAGGATCACATGGAGACATGTTCATATTTACATGGAGGAGGTTGGAGTGACGTCACTGAGGTTTAATTAGAAATGACATGATGAAGTTCAGACTAAACATATAAACACACACCTGATCACATGATAACACTTTATTAGTGCAACAGTAAATTCACATCATATACAGCATGTTTTATTATATATAGTGTGTTTTATTTATACATTATGGGTGTTTATGAGTGGAAACGGTAACATTCTGTATAAATAGAATGAATACAGAATCACCAGGTATATAAAATATAGACTGTAGATTACAATATAAACACACACACATATATATATTGTTATCTATCTATCTATGTGTGTGTGACATGTATGTGACTTTTTGTATATAATGTATATATTTTGGGTACGTTTTTCATTATATATAATCATAAATAATATAACTGTATATAAAAAGACAGAGAGACTGAGGAACATATATGTATGTACTGTATGTGTATATATATATATATATATATATATATATATATATATATATATATATATATGCATAAAGAATATGACTATAAAAAGATCGATTAAAAGAGTGATATATATATATATACATATATATATATATATATATATATCTTCACCATTATTCGTATGTTTATTTATCTTTATATTGTAATCTACAGTCTGTTTTATAAACCTGGTGATTCTGTATATATTCTATTTACACTGTATGTTACCTTAGATACACACACATGTATGATGTGTGTGTGTGTGTGTGTGTGTGTGTGTGTGTGTGTAGTTTCTCTATCTGGTCTCTGTGCTTCAGCAGCCAGTGAACTACAGGTTGATCATTTGATATTATTGGATGTTCTTTGGTTGCTTCAGAGTTTTTAATCATCACTGATGGTTCAGATGTTTCCTGTTTAAATGCTGCTGTTGGTCTGATGAGGCTTCACTGCATGTAGATGTTCTTAGAGGGACGTGGATCAGGTCTGATGGTCTGAAGGGGTTCTGATGAGGATGTGACAGGAGGTCTGCTGCAGGTGGACTGGTGCTGTGTCGGGTTTCCACTGGTCTCCAGTAGAGGAGGCTTCCTGCCGCTGGTTCCCAGTTACTCAGACGTCTTCTGTCCGTCTCCTGTCACTCAGGGCTTCGTTTATGATCCGTGTTAAATCGCTGTGCCGTGTGCCGTGTGCCGTGTGCCGTGTGCCGTGTGCCGTGTGCCGTGTGCTGTGCTGGACACGGACTGACTGATGGAGCCGACAGGGGGTCAGCTGGTTCCTGCTGAGCCCCCTTCGATGGGGGTTTTCCTCCTGGTCCAGGGAGGACTTTGATGTGGTCACATGTAGAAACCCCAGAGAGGGAGGTTCCAGGGACTGAAGCAGAGACGTTCTCCGGGGCTGCAGGACGAGGCTCTGCTGGGGCTCCTCTCCTGCTCAGAACCAAACCTAGAAGTTCAGACCTGCTTCACCACCATGTCGCTCCTCTGAGTCTCTGCAGCACCTCAGGGCTTCCTGACCGTCTCACCTGAAGTCATTAGAAGAGCTGCAGCAGCTGAACTCACTTCAACAGATCGTTCAGCAAATAAATGGAGTCACTCGTCTGCAGCTGTGGAAGGATCAGAGTTTCTGGGTCCAGTGGATCCCAGAAACCAGCGCCCAGCTTCAGAGGCTTCAGTCAGGATGTTAATAGAAGCTGGTTCCTTCAAACTCCATGTTTGTAGTTTCCATAGAAACGAACTGAATTAACTTTTGTTTTCAAACTGTCCGACTTCATGTCGACTTCCTGCTTCATTACAGCTGTTTTTATTTTACACATTAATTTACTTGTTAACTGTAAAAAACAAAATCAGGCTGCATTTTATAAACAGGAATTCATTCTTTAACAACGTTTGACCACAAAATTCAACAGTTTTTTTCTGTATTCTAATAAAAAATATTATTTTACAGCCATAAAAAAAGTAATTAATAATGATAATAATAATAATAACAATGACTTTATTTATATCACGGCTTTAAAAACAGAGTTCGTAAAGTGTTTTAGTTTAGTTAGTAACATAAATTCACAAATAAACAAAGAATAAAATAAAATGAACAAAAAATAAATAAAGTTTAAAAAACCAATTAGACGCTAAATATAGATTATAAAAAAATAATAAAATAAATAAATTTAATAGATGTAGACGTGATGTGTTAGTATTGAAAAATGATAAATATTTCTCACTTCATATAAACTGTTAATTTATAGATTAATTTACATGTTAATTATAAAAAACGAACTAGCTCACTGGACAGGCTGTATTTTTTATTAAAATTCTGTATTTTTTCTTTATTTACATCATTAAAAAATCTTGTTTTAGAGCAACATAGTAGAAAAAAACAAGTAAATTTTTTTTGTACTGGTAAATAATTCTAACTTTATACAAACTATTATTTTATAGATTAATTTAAATGTTGACTGTAAACAAAAAAAGGCCAAACTGCATTTTTTTGAAAAATAATATATATAAATTAAATTTTACAGCTATATAGAAGAAAAATTATGTGTATTAAGGATTGAAAAATGATAAATACATATTTTTAAACTTTTCCCAGTTTCATTAAATTACAGATAATATCGAGTAAAACTGCAGAAAAACATATTGATTTACATGTTAACTGTAAAAAAAAAATCTGTATTTATATAAATGACAATTAATTCAGAAAAATAACATATTTTCTAATGTATATAAATCTGCAAAAAGTCTGTTTTTAATAGTAATATAGTGGTGTAGGCCATTATTTAATTTTAATTTTTAAAATTACTTTTACAGTTTAAAAAATGGCTAAACGGTTGTATTTTTATTTTTTAAAGAAATCCTATTTTTTCTGTTTTTACATCATGAAAAAATCTTGTTTTACAGCTGCATAGAGAAAAAATATGTGCATGTTAAAGATTCATGTTTTATTAAATTCCAAATCAGATCATAATAAAATCATAGAATAAAAAACAAAGAAAGAAGAGAGAAACTGATTCTTCTCAGGCCTGAAGTGAAACTAAACCCTTGTTCCTGTTTATTTAGCTGCTCTCCTCTGACTCCATGTTGCGTCTCGGCTGCTGTAGTTTCTGTTCAGGTGTTTGGAGTTTCTCCTTCAGTGACCGAGGAGTTCGATTCGTCTTCCAGCAGAGCGTTCCTTTGAGTCAGCCGTGTTCAGGCGGCCGTCCTCCCGCCTCCAAACCGAAATAGAAAGCAGGGACGCCATGGTAACCGTCAGGTGAGCCTGTAGGTTCACTGCTACTGTCCGTGGACGCGGCGTGGAGCGTCGCCATGGTTACTGCTTCAAGTTTCCCTCTGAGCGTGTGGGGGGGTGTTACAGAGGAGGAGATCACTTTTTAGAGAAGTCAACACGGAGAAGTGGCCGTCGGAGGATAATGTGTGGCTGCAGAGGTCGATTCTCTAAGTGCAAAGTCTCCGGCGGCGACTGCAAAAACCTGCAGTTAGAGTGGATCAGTTCGGCTGTTCTCCAGGACGGATCAGCGTCGTGGTGCATTCTGGGAATTTTCCTGCAAGTGAGCACGAGACTCGTCTTCCTGCTCCCATGACAAGGCTGTTAAAGACACGAATGAAGGCCGCTGCAGGGGAATTAAACACGTCTCGTCCGGCGATGCTCCGAAGACTCGGACTCGGCACCGAGACGTTTCCCCGGTCGATGGGAGGCTTCAGCTGGGATCGATGCGCCGCCGGCTCTGCACAAAAGCACACATGCATGAAAGTCCGTCCACACAAAACCGTGTCCCCCCCGGAGCCGAGCGGGGAGAATAAATTACTCCCCCGATGCACTTTAGCATTTGCCACCTGCGTGCCGGAGCCGGGGGACGCTGCTGAATGGCCCCAGGTCCTCAGGCTCCATTATGAGCATCGATCGGCCCCTCAGGCTCCCAGAACAGCATTTCTAATGTCTCGGATAAGCTCAGGGCCTCTGTAGCTGTAGGTTCCTTATGTCTGAACTTTGCAATACAAAGAAACACACGGCCTATCCTGTGTGGTGAGGAAACACACCTCTGTTAGGTCGCTCCAAAGCACAATATTCATAATAATATAGGAGAATTTACCAAATACAGACCGTCTGCATGAAACTCCTGGTCAGATTTCTGGTCGGATTGTTTAATTAGATGTTTAAATTAATGCTGCAGCTGATATTTTCTCATTGTCGGTCGCATTTTTTTTAAATTAATCAATCGTTTCGTCAATAAAATGTCAGAAAACGAAGCCAGGTTACTGAAGAACCTGTTGGTCGTTTAGCTGAAGCAGACAAAACTCAAAATGTTCTACAGTGACATAAATAATAAAAAACAAAAAAAATAAAGTTGGATTTCTTTTATTATTTATTCTACAAAAAAAAATACAGCTACAGATGTTAGAGATACGGGAAAATTTTCACTAATTACGTTGCTAATTGGCTTCCATACAAGTGTCCTATCTGTTTGGTAGAAACACTGCCTGCAGTTCAGTCGAGTCCAGCCGAAAAGTTGCAGAATTTTTGTCATGTGACCCGTTGTCACAGCGCAGTCAGTCTTGGCTTCTTAGTTTTGCAGAGGAGCACAGAATTTTTTGTCTTTTTCAGAATGTGGTTCCTGCAAACTGTTAATTTCTGACAGTTTAAAAAAATAAATTAATTAGGTTAGATTTGGTTACACGTGAGAGGTTCAAGGACCATCGGAAAGTTGAAAAAACCCCAAATTCTCTGTTTTCTGGCTCAGATAAATGCCATTTTTTATCATGTGACCCTGTGTGACAGCAGGAGTGCAGAATTTGTGTTTTTTTCCAGAATCTGGTCGATGCAAACAGTTAATTTTTGGATTTTTCTTTTTTGAATGAAGCGATTTGGTTACCCGTGAGAAGTTCAAGGACCATCGTAAAGTTGAAAAGCCTAAAATTCTCTCTGTTTTTGCAGGTTCTTGCTCTATTAAATTGCATCATTTCTGCAATCTTCTTTTAAATAACATGCCTTTCAAGCCCATCACCTGATTTTGAGGTTCTGCTCGGTGTAAACACTGCCTGCAGTTCAGCCGAGTCCAGCCGAAAAGTTGCAGAATTTTTGTCATGTGACCGTTTGTCACAGCTGAGCCAATCATGGCTTCTTGGTTTTGCCGAGGAGCGCAGAATTTTTAGTTTTTCTTTGAATGTGGTTCCTGCAAACGGTTTATTTTCGGCAAATTATTTTAGAATAAAGTGATTATGATGAAATATTGTGCGTTTATGCTTAGATTTGGTACACGTGAGAGGTTCAAGGACCATCGGAAAGTTGAAAACCCCCCAGATTCCCTCTGATATATGGCGTTTTTGTCATGTGACCCTTTGTCCAAAGCAGGAGTGCAGAACATGTAGCCTTTTCTAGAATCTGGTCGATGCACACAGTTCATTTTTTTATGCATTTTTGTTTGTAGAATGAAGTGATTTTAATAAAACATCGCAAATTCTTGTGCATAAGTTGCAGAATTTTTGTCATGCGACCCTTGGGTACAGCTGAGTCAATCATGGCTTCTTGGTTTTGCAGACGGGTGCAGAATTTTTTGTTTTTTTCAGAATATGGTTCCTGCAAACTGTTTATTTTTGACAATTTTTAAATAAAATGATTTTGATAAAATATGATGATTTTAAGCTTAGATTTGGCTACACATGAGAGGTTCAAGGACCATCAGAAAGCTGGAAATCCGGCCTCTTATCACACAGAATGATCGAAACGTACGCAAAAACAAGCTCGCAGCTTCAGAACAACGACCCAGAGAGAGTTCAAACATTTTTCAGTTTTATCCAAACAGCTTTTTTTCCCTCTCTCTGTAGTCACCGACTGTCGGTCTCCCCGTTTCCCACCATGAATCCTGTCAGCAAACATCGCGGCTGTTGACTCTAATAACTCTCAGATCCTCCCTTCACGTCCGCAGCTGTTGCCACAACATACAGCTGGTGGTGTAAATGAAAGCTTCGAGAACCTGCAGGTGAAAACGCTGCGTCTGAGTCACGATACTGTACCTTCCTGATTTCACTTTGAACTATGAAAACGGGGCCAAATCTGAAAACAAGGTCATGCTTGTGCGGGCCTGCAGGCTGGGACACGCTGTGATCCTAATGGATTCACTCAAAAAATGTGTCATCGTATCAGCTTCAAAACCGCGACGAGTCCTGCGGCTTCTGGTATTTCTGTGTGAGGGTAGCTTAGCATAATCCACCGGGACGCGTCGTCTTCCTCCAGACTGAGTGCTTACATCGGTAACGAGCTCTAATCACATCAGTCAGTACATCAGGAGTTGATCTTCTGTGTTTTATCTCCTTCACTACGATTTAGAGATTCAAACGTTCCAACACCAGGTGAGGGTTTCCTCAACGAACTCGCATAAAAGGTGCAAATGCAGACGGTGATCATGTGGCGTTGAGGAGGTCGATTGTTTTCCCAGACTCCCAGTTGGAAAAGTCTGTGGCCTCATTTTTCTCTCCAGCATGAAGTCCTGGACCTCTGTGGAAACAGAACAACCCTGGCTAGAAGGAGAGGGAACTTTTGTGCAGCATAACAAACTTCTAACGGCATAAATCGTAACAAAAACAAAGAACGAAAGCGGAATTTCTTTACATAGATGGGAATAAATGGAATAAAACACTGCCTGCAGTTCAGCCGAGAAGTCCACGAATTTTTGTAGCGTGACTGTTTGTCGTGTTTCAAAATCTGGTGCAATCAAGCAGCTAGAATAAAGTGATTGTAATGAAAATACCAACATTTTACAGACTGGATATCGCCATATGGCTGTCATCAGGGCCAGACTCTGATCACGCAGGTCAAGTTTGAGGCTGATTGAAGCATGTACAGGCTAGTTAGACAGCACTTCCTGTTTCGTGGCGTGATGGCGAGCATCAGAACAGGCCTGTGACTGAGCTATCCTTATATGGTCACATGTCTGGTATAAAGTCTGGACTTTGAATATACCTGCAAAGTTTGAGGCTGATTGGAGCATGTACAGGGTAGTTAGACAGCACTTCCTGTTTCTTTCATGGTGAAATGCTAAACGCTGTGTGCCGCCACGGCCACGCCTTCATACTTTTGCGGAACATTTTAATTACCTTTGCTCACCAACACCTGCAGTACATGCTGGCCAAATGTACAATCTCTCTGAGTTACCCCCTTGGACGAGTTCGCTCTAGAAAATTTGAAAATTTTCGCCAAAATCACCAAAAATCTGACAGTAAATTCAAAATGACGGACTTCCTGTTGCATTGTGGGTATGGGTTCCTGAGGCTTTTTTGTGCGTCTTGTCGTGATACATGTGTGTAGCGAATTTCATAGTTCTAGGTGAAACTAACTGACCCTAAACCCTTTTTAAAAATTTTCTGGGGGGCACTATTGAGCCATTTTGCCATTCACCTGTGTAAGTCCCCCAAATAGTGTAAATTTTTTAGTTTTTTTCAGAATGTGATTACTGTTAAGAGATTATTTTTTACTTTTTTTTTTTTTAGAATAAAGTGATTTTAATTCAACATCATATTTTAGGCTTAGATTTGGTTACACATGAGATGTTCAGGGACCTTGGGAAAGTTGAAAACCGTAAAATTCTCTCAGGTAAATGGTGTTTTTGTCATGTGACCTTCCATCACAGCAGGAGTGCAGATTTTTTAGTTTTTTTGGTTAATCTGGTCGATGCAAACAGTTAATTTTTGGCATTTTTGTTATTAGAATGAAGTTACTTTGATAAATTATTGCGATTTTCAGGCATAAAGTTGCAGAATTTTTGTCACATGATCCTTCGGTAAAGCTGAGTCAACCATGGCTTCTTGGTTTTGCAAAGGAGCACAGAATTTTTTGTTTTTTTCAGAATATGGGTTCTCTAAACAGTCCATTTTTGGCATTTTTTTCGGAATAAAGTGATTTTGATGAAATATAACGATTGTAAGCATGGACTTGGTTACACGTGAGAGGTTCAAGGACCATCGGAAAGTTGAAAAACCCCGAAATTCTCCCCGATGTATTTTGTTTTTGTCATGTGACACTTTCTCACAGCAGGAAGTGCAGAATTTTTAGTTTTTTTCTTGAATCTGTTCAATAGAAACGGCTATTTCGGGCTTTTTTTTAAAGAATAAAGTGATTTGGATACACGTGAGAGGTTCAAGGACCATCTGAAAGTTGAAAACCCTAAAATTCTCTCTGTTTCTACAGGTTCTTGCTACAATAAATGGCGTAATATCTGCATTTTCCTGTTAACTAACATGACTTTCTAGTCCATCACCTGGTTTTGAGGTTCTGCTCGCTGCAAACACTGCCTGCAGTTCAGCCGAGTCCAGCCGAAAAGTTGCAGAATTTTTGTCATGTGACCGTTTGTCTCAGTGGAGTCAATCATGGCTTCTTGGTTTTGCTGAAGAGTGCAAAATTTTTTGTTTTTTTCAGAATATGGTTACTACAAACTGCTTATTTTTTGCAAATTATTTTCTAATAAAGTGATTTTGATCAAACATGATGATTTTAAGGTTAGATTTGGTTCCACGTGAGAGGTTCAAGGACCATCGGAAAGCTGAAAACTCTAAAATTCCCTCTTGTTACAGGTTGTTGCTCTGATAATTTTCCTTACTTTTGAGTTATAATCAATTTAATGTGTCTTTCTTCTGCAAACTAAATCTGTAAACTAATTCTATCCCTCTTCCCGTCCAAACCGTCGCGTTCGCCCACGAGATTTCAGGTTTTCAGAACACGTGAAGGAAAACTGCTTTCACGTAGAGTCAAAAAGTCCAAGTAGCTCCTCTGTATCTTAAAAGTTCCGGTCTGTGCTCAACATGTTCCTGCATTCAGAAATGCGTAGCGTCTTTTTGACCCGTTGGTTTGAGGATAGCGGAGCGTTAATGTTCTTTAAATGTCAGTATCTCATCATAAACCATTTTAAACGTTGACATTTAAACGCAGCCAGAGGGAAGTCTTTAATTTAGTGAACAACAGACTGATCGAACGACTTCTCGCTGTTAGTGTGACTAAAATCCACTTTGTTGATGTTGTTTTCTAGGTTCTACTTTTTATTTTCGTAGATAAGCTGCAGGACAAACAGACCACTGGACCATAAATGATTCACAGAATCGTCTCTCTGGTCCAAAGTTGCCTTTGATTGGTTTTTCCATCAGCTGATATGAGTTTCCGTGTCGACCGTGGATAAATGTTTACATGTCCTCTGACCATGAAAGTCGGTGTTTGAATCCCACTAAAGGAAGCAGAAGGAGGAAGACGCTGGAAGTTTTTGGGCCACGGCCAAGAAAAGGAGGTAAAAGTAGGTTGGGTGAATGTAGGTTGCATAAAGCTGCATAGAGTTTGGGCCGTAGAGCTGCAGCGATGACTGGAACTACTAAAGCATTCCTGATCAGTGAATCACTGAAGGATCACTCATATTAAGATAAGAAGCTTCCCTGAACTGTAAAACCGACATGTTGTCTTTATTTATTAGAGACCAGTTGAATTTCCAATTTTACGGTCGCCCTTGAACTGCTCATCCTGGAAAGCGAAACAAACATCCTCCATCTGTAGATCTAAAAAAATTAGTCAAAAATATTAATTAGATTCTGTGAAAGACAAAAAATTCTGTGCTCCTCGACGCGACTGGAAACCCGTCAGTGACTCGGCCGAGGCCAGCAGTCACATGGCAACAATTCAGGAAGTGCTCGGCTGAACTGCAGGCAGTGTTTACACAACTATAGACATGTAATTGGTAAAATGTTTGAAGCATGTAGAGCTGCAGCTAGCAGAATTGGGAACACTTTTGGGCTCTTGGAAGAAATGTTTTACATGGTGATTCCAGTTTTTTTTTTTCCAACTTTTATCGGATAAACAATCAGAGAAATCCAGCTTTAGTTTTTTCTTTTTGTTTGATTTATGGCATCATGCCTGGGGTGGGAATCACAGGGTACCTCATGGTATGATCCGATACGACACAATATGATAAGATACGACACGAAACGATTAAAAACGACACGATGCGGTATGACACGATATGACACGATATGATACGATATAACACGATACGACAAGATACGACACTATACGACACCAAACAATGTGACACGATACAATATCATACGACATAATACGATATGATATGACATGATACAATATGATATAACACAATACGATATGACACGATATGATATAACACGATACGATACGACATTATACGACACCAAACGATACGACACGATACGATATGACACGATAGGATACGACACGATACGATACGATACTACATGATACGATATAACACGATACGACAATATATGACACTATACGACACCAAACAATATGACACGATACGATATGACACGATAGGATACGATATGACACGATAGGATACGATATGACACGATAGGATATAACACGATACGATACGACATTATACGGCACCAAACGATACGACACGACACGATACGATACAATATGACACTATACAACACCAAACGATACGACACGATATGACACTATACGATATAACACGATACGATACGATACAATATGACACTATACGACACCAAACGATACGACACGATATGACACTATACGATATAACACGATACAATATGACATTATACGACACCAAACGATACGACACGATATGACACTATACGATATGACACGATACGATACGATACAATATGACACTATACGATATGATACTACATGATACGATATGACACGATATGATACGATATGACACGATACGATGCGATACAATATGACACTATACAACACCAAACGATACGACACGATATGACACTATACGATATAACACGATACGGTACAATACAATATGACACTATACGACACCAAACGATACGACACGATACGATATAACACGATACGACAATATATGACACTATACGACACCAAACGATATGACACGATACGATACGATACAATATGACACTATACGATACGATGACACTATACGATATGATACTACATGATACGATACGACACGATATGACACGATACAATATGAAATTATACGACACCAAACGATACGACGCCAAACAATATGACACGATACGACACAATACGACACGATACGATACGGTAGACATGATACGATACGATGTGATACAATACAATATGACACGATACGGCACGATATGATACGATACAACATGTGATACACGGCTCATGACACCGATACAATCATGATACAATGATACTGTGATAATCGATATGTTGCAAGTCAATCCCATAACGATGCATCACCATATCTATAACTTGGATATATTCATACCTTGGTTCCAGTGTGCAGCATTTTTCTAACCCCTCATTTTCCACCACACTGTACGGGTGGAGGTCCTTCAAATGAACCCAGTGATGGACGTTGTAATGCTGGCGGCCATCTTTGCTTTAAACGTCGTGCTAACGACTGCAGGCTGACTTGAAACGTTGCTGCATCTCAGCCAGGAGTTCAGGATGGAGGCGTTGCAGGTGGGTTTGCTTGTTGGTAGTGTTTCCTTTACTTTGGAGAGGCAGTTCTTGCATATGTCGTAGTCTTTGTCCAGCTTGCTTGTTCCCTCAAAGCCCAAATGGGTCCACACTTTGGACTTAAACGTGGATGGGGCGTCTCTTATGGTAGCGTTGCTGTCCTCCATTTTACCTGTACAAACTGTTGTTGGGCCGATTCATTTCCGCTCCAGTCTCCTTCATTCATGTGATAAACGCCACCATGTGGAGACATTAAGTAGTGACGCTGGGGAAACGGCAGCTGGCAGGGGAATCTGGAGGGTTTAGAGCGCCTCAGTATGGATATTTGGCACCAATACTGGTATCGTACGAGGATCTGAGCATCAATATGCCTGTTGTAAAACCCACTCAGACCTTCAACACATTTCCACCGTCGTCCGTCGCCCCTGCTCTTTCCTGTTGCTCCTTCAGAATTAAAAACCCTTCACCACGACGCCTTCTTCCTTCCCCCCTACCGTAGCATCACGAGTCACGGCCGGCTATCTATTTTCAGGTCGCCCACCCCCACTCCGTCCACGGGAAGTGATTGCGTTGACCTTTGTGGCCCCATAGAGCTCACATAATAACCCTCCTCCTCCTCCTCCTCGTCGTCATCGAAGGCTCCGCTGACAACCGTCACTTTGAGGCGAAGAGCCGCCCGCTGAGCGCCGGTTCGATGCCGGCGAAAAGCACAAAGGGATGTGTGCGCTCCTTCTCCTCCCTCCCCCCTCGTCTGTTTACATGCGGCTCCCGACAGCAGGGAGCGCGAATGATTTTGGATGGGAGCAAAGTGGAGGACGGCAATCAGAGAGAAACCCTCCGAGCCGCCATGGATTGATGCCGCTGTCCGACTGTCTGTGTGCTTGAGGCCCTAGTGGGCTGTCGAGGCCCAAAGTCGACCCACTAAAGATTTATGCACTCTGAGGAAATCACAGTCGACCTCTGACCTTCCGCCGTCGGTTCGCTGTGGGGGGGTTTTTCCACAGCGGCGTCCACACGAGTGTTTAAACCGATTCGTCAACGCTGCCCGGCCGAGACGAGGAGAATGGATCGACAAGGACCCGATGGAGGGCGGTCGTCGTCAGAGGTCAAGGGTTTGTGCGCCGCTAACGGCTACGTGCGCGAGTAATGAGAGTAGAAGTGATGAAGGCGGCCGTGGGGTTATTTTAAAACGCAGTCGCTCAGGAACGCACAGCTTCAAGGTAGCAGCGGCGTCTTCAGAAAGCGTTTCGTAGAGTTTCGTGACTTCTCGTTGGATCTGCAGCAGAAGAGATGGTTTCCTCACAGACGCCTGCACTGTAAAAAATTACTGTCGTTTTCCTATTTTACAAATATTACAGATAATGACTCGTAAAATCACAGAAAATAATTTATTCGTGTGTTAATCGTAATAAAAACAAAAAAGTGCAAAACGGTACATAACGCGCTGTAAAAAAATCTAATTAAAAATGAAGTGAAAATTTGGTGCAAGAAAAAATACATGCAAATATCTGTCGAATAATAATATTTTTAGTGGAATTAAATCAAGTAAAATAGTGTAATTTTATGCTCACGTGTTGAAAAAGCACATATCAGTAATGATGTAAAAAATGCAAAATTTTTAATTAACATTATTTACATTTTTTTTACAGTCTTTACCAGCTATTATCTGTCATTCAACAACAGATAATTTATAAAACAGCTTATACAAAATAAATTACCATTTTTCAATTGATAATTTTAAATTATTTTTGTTTAATCAGCTAAAAATATCGTAAAATCCAAATATTATATCTGTAATTTTTAGTAGTTTTTGAACGTCGCAGTAATCCGACATTTTAAATGTTTTTTAAACTAAATTGTAAATAATGCACTGTAAAAAATCCTTAAAAATAAAAGTGCAAGTGCAGATATCTGTAAAATAATGTTGTTAGTGGAGTTAAAATAAAATAGTGTAATTTTATGCTGACGAGAAGTTATAATAGAACAAATCAGTAATAATGTAAAAATACAGATTTTTCATGTGGACATTTTTACAATTTTGGCATTTTATTATTTTTTTGCAATCAGCATATTAATAAATATTTTTCCTCTTTATTTTACCAGCTATCATCTGTAATTCAGCAACAGTTCATCTATAAAATAATAATAATAATAATTAATAATATTTTTTTTTAATTATGGCAAATATCTGTGAAATAATTATTTTATCTGATTTAAATACAGTAATAAAAGTATAATTTTAAATGTTGTAAAAGAACAAATTACCATATATAAAATGTCAGATTTTTAATGTGAATATTATTTACAGTTTTGATTTGATTATTTACATGTAAATTATGACTTTTATTTTCTGAGATTTTACTTGATTTTATCTACAAAGCACATTTTTTACAGTGCGTCAAAAGAAATTTTTTTTTTACTGAAATCAGTTAAAAAATTTTAAAATCCAAATATTACATTTATGTTTTCTTTAATGTTTTTTTTTTAATTATTTCCAGCCCCCATGGTGTCAGACTTTCATAGTTATTTTTACAGATATATTTTTACAGTGTAGTACTAGGTAGGTAAACAGTCATTTCCCCAGTGAATAAATGAGCAGTGAGACGTCGACCTCGGGGTCCATGGAGATGAACAGCAGAAGGCCTCAGGGACACAACGGCAGCACTGATACCTTCGAACACGAACTCTCGGTCCTTTAGAGGCTCGCAGACGTTTCCATCAGTCAGACTCACGGTGACATTTTCCAGCACATAAGAAACTCGGTCACGTTTGACATTTCATCTCCACGGCGGTCGCCTCCCGCGGGACGTGAAGGTAAAATAAAACAAATCAAAACATCTCGGTTCGAACTCCGTCGGGCCGATTGGATTTTATTTTTGACATTTCCGGGGAGATGCGTTGATAAAACCCTCCTCCGTCTGATCAGGATGAGGACGGGGACGCCTCGCTCCGAGCTCTGGGATCCAGACGAGCAGAGAGAAGACCTGACGTACAGTAGATCAGCCTCGCAGTCGTATTTACAGCTTTACTAATGAAGTCGTCTCCAAACTGGTCACATGTCACAGATTCCTCCAGGGAAGCCGTCGTCCTCCCTGCTGGAGGAGCCTCCGTTCTCGGCCTTCCAAGCGTGTCGCTCTGCCTCCTTCACGAGCTCAAACAGACCCTCGACCTCCTGTTGAGAACATCGACGGCTTGAACAGTGGAGGAAATAGAGGATGCAGAAGCCCATCCTCCAAACCCCAAACCTCCTGGTGGCTTTAGAGGCTTTAAATAATCTGAAAAATCACACCAGTTATCAGAAGCTTTCTGATGTGACATTCGAAGGCAGGACCAAAATCAAAAATGGCTTTATCGTCCGCACAGCTCGTTTTTAAAATTCGCCCAAAAATTAACCATTTGCTTTAACCGTATTCTGTGAAAAAGAAAAAAATCTGGGTTAATTGATGCAACAGGGAAAATATGAGTGACCCAGCTGTGACCAACAGCCATGCGGCAATAATTCAGAGAGTTTTTCAGATGAACTGCAGGCAGTGTTTTCACAGAGCAGATGGCAAAAAAACCCGCCTTCGATGGAACACTTTACAATAAACTCACATGCATACTATAAAAATCTGTTGGTGAAATGAGATAAAATACTTTTTTTGCTGGTTGAATTAGCACGTAGCATTAGCATTTAGAAGCTAGGTAAATGGCAGCATCAGCATTGGTCACTACCTGGAGCATCTTCTAAATGGGCTTGGGTCAGTTGAACATAGCAGTGCTGGTTGAATTAGCAGTTAGCATTAGCATTAGCAGCTAGCTAAATGATGGCATTGGCACTGGTTGCTACATGGAGCATGTCCCAAATGGACCTGGGTCAGTTGAACGTGGCAGTGCTGGTTGAATTAGCGGTTGGCATTAGCATTTAGCAGCTAGCTAAATGATAGCATCGGCACTGGTCACTAACTGCAGCATTTCCTAAACAGACCAGGGTCAGTTGAACATAGCAGTGCTGGTTGAATTAGCAGTTAGCATTAGCATTAGCAGCTAGCTAAATGATGGCATTGGCACTGGTTGCTACATGGAGCATGTCCCAAATGGACCTGGGTCAGTTGAACGTGGCAGTGCTGGTTGAATTAGCGGTTGGCATTAGCATTTAGCAGCTAGCTAAATGATAGCATCGGCACTGGTCACTAACTGCAGCATTTCCTAAACAGACCAGGGTCAGTTGAACATAGCAGTGCTGGTTGAATTAGCAGTTAGCATTAGCATTAGCAGCTAGCTAAATGATAGCATCGGCACTGGTTGCTACCTGGAGCATCTCCCAAATGGACCTGGGTCAGCTGAACGTGGCAGTGCTGGTTGGATTGTGTAGGAGCAGTGTGAACTGGCACTGGAGGGGGGGACTCCAGAGTTCACCTCCTAGCCTCCTGGAGGTGTCGTGGGACTAAGTAGGAGAAACACCGTTGCTGGGAGGTTTCCACCTGATGACCCCCAGAGACGTGTTAGGAATCACTGCTACTGGTAGGTATAGAGACAGATTAGGGATCCTAGGTCCTTCATGGAGGATGGATCCTTTTGTTTTGAGCACAAGTGTTTTGTGTTTGAATTAACTGTAGGTAAATAGGGCAAATAAACAGACAGATCATCCAGTTTAAATGATGCTACAGACTGAATGTTGGTGCTACTTCCTCTGTCGTGTCTCCACATCATCACAACAGCTACACTCACACTCTGTCCGTCAGGTCAGTTTTTCCTGCAGACACAATCACAAACACCTCACATGTAGGACACACTAACACAGTTTGGCTGCTTGACATCTCATCACGTCCGGTTCATCGCCGTGCGTCCACAGCTCCTTCGTATTACCAGAGTAGGCCTTTTTAAAAAACCTCCTTCTGTATGTAAACATCTGACCTTCCGTCCAGATTCAGCAGCTCCAGTCGAACCGGTGACGTTGGAGCAAACTAGCCGACTCGGACTAAACTGCACTGGGAAGCGGTGCCAAAGTCAATTAAGGTAAAGAGCCGGCGGCCGTGTGCTGTGCGCTGGCTGGCGTGTGTTTTGCTGCCCGTGTCTGTGTGCACACGGACAGCGGCGTGGCATGTGTGTGCACGCCGAGATGTTCTCTTGGCTCTCCCAGCCCTTGTCAGGAAGAATTAGGGCAGCCCTCGTAGAGCGGCAGGGAGGAAACACAAGCTGCTGATGCTTCCCTTCAACGGGAGTGTGTTTCGGAAGGATCCTGCAAACGTGAGCTTTCTCTTCACACTCCGCGACAAACCAACCGAACTGGGTAGATTTAAAGAGAAACAGGGCGCAGGAGGAGATGCAGGTACCTGTGGCATCGTGCTCAGCGACCTGTTGAGAACGTCTGGGCATGCTCAGTCCGCTCCGCATGTTTCCAAGAATATTCCTGGTCTGTTGCTAAGCGCGGCGACAGGAAGAGTCATGCAGCGTTGGATGAGCTAGAATCAGGGAGGCGACGCAAATAATGACGTTTGGATGCTTCGATGTCGTCCAGATCGGTGCAAGAATGGATTTTTAAAGCAGATATTTAAGTGAATCTCTCAGTCAGCAGCCTTCGGGTGATAAATTAGCTGTTTTAGCTTTTCCTTACAAGCCCTTAAAGCTCCAGTGAGCATTATTTTTTGGTATTAACATTTACAGTGGCCTCCTACCTGCTCCGTATACAACACATCCAGCAGGAGCATCGATACGAACCCAATAAAAAGGCAAACACATATATAAATGTAGATATAATTAATTTTACTTGCCTTTCAGTTCCTACAGTAAGCCCTTTTCTATCGCCATGGAGGCTAATGCTAAAAGTTTTAGCTTGTGCAAGTTGCTAGCTTTGACTAAGCTCTCTGACGCCATCATACGCCTGCTAGACGGCCCTCGGGTCACCCTGATTCCGAAGGCCTCAAGGCAGATTTCTTTGACCCCGGCAACACGTGATGGCTGGAATGTGATTGGATAAAAGCTCTAATATAGACAAACAATGTAAGTCGGCGATTCTGGTAGAGCTTAGGCCAGCAGGGAAAGACTTGACAACTAACCACTGAACACCTAATCAGAAGACGTCAACACTCAGGGCTGCCTTCAGCTGTTAGGGTTCTGATTGAGCTCGGCAAGTCGTCCCCCTATGTGGTCCAAAGTGCTTTAAACCATTGGGCCTGGACCAGAGGACCTCTCAGGGGGTCCTATGGGGTCTGGAACCACTGGATCCTTTGGCTACTCTGGCTTGTGCAGTGGGGCCTCTGTCAATCCAACTTGTTCCACTGCATCCTGTTGATGCTTGATCAGAATGGGCTGTAGGAAGTCTGGAGGTCACATCAACATGTTGGACCATTGTCATGTTCCTCCACATGTTCCTGATTGGTTGATGTTGTTGCCATGTGGTGGAGAGATCATCTACTGCAGGGGTGTCAAACTCAAATAGACAGTGGGCCAAAATTTAGAACGTGGACAAAGTTGTGGGCCAACATTGACTAGCCTTTACAGCAGTCTCACTTTATGATATGGCTTTTTTGAACATAGTCTGTCGTGAACTTCTTTTCATCTCCTCTACTTTCTGGCCCCTTTGAGTCGTGTCCAGGTCCTTGTACTTGTTGTGGTGTTTGGTTTCATAGTGTCGTCTAATGTTCTCCTTGGTTGTCACCACGTTGGCTCCACATACTAGACAGGGCTGGTCCGAACAGCAATATCTGGGCTCCGGATATTCTGGTCCAGTTACTGACCAACATCCGAATATTCGGTTTCTGCGTCGGCGTCGGCCGGAGTGGGGGGCAGCGAGGTGTTTGTCAAAGTCCAACGGCATTAGCATGGATATCTCCTCCTGGTGGTGGCACAGTAGCAGTTTCCTTGCATGCCGGTGGTGTAGATACTCAGCAGGCGGCGGCAGGGGGTGAGGGGGGTCTGGGCACAACTATTCGAATCTCAAAATCATCATCCGGATATTGGGGACCAGCTCTAATACAAGACAAACAGGTCTGTCTTCTACGTATGTAAACAGATGTTCTGCCTCCACCTGTCCAGAGAGCTCCTGTTTTCTGCCTTTCTTTTCGCCATTTTTGGGAGAGGTAGCACGGTGCCAGTCGTACCATGAGGTTGCCATGACTACTGTCAACAGAGGAGAGGGTGTTTATGGGTCCTGTCCTGATTGAGGCGCCAAAACACCAGCATTCTGGGATTTGTAGTATTAGTGGTACATGTGCTGTATAATACCGGTGGGCCAGCTCTAGTAGTTGTTTGGTATTACCTTTCGGGCCAAATATAATTACACTGCAGGCCAAATTTGGCCCGTGGGCCAGAGTTTGACACCTATGATCTACTGCATCACTCCTGGATGCAAGAATGAACCTTCTAGAGTTAGAGCCATGAAACAGTCCGCTGAAACGGTACCGATGCGCTTCTAGCTACTGCAGAGAAAGGACTTCTCATGCTCTGACTCCAGGGTTTGTAGTGAACATCGAGGAGAAGGTGGTTGAGTCCAGCAAGCTAGTAGTTCACTGGACCAGCAGACCCACTGATGTTTACTTTCACCGGCTTTAATGTTTGCATCAGTCCGCCGCAGGGAAACAGCGCTAAACGGCGTAATAAAAACAGCTGTTTGATTGGAACATCCCCGACGGCAACAACAAAGTTCAACACAGTGAACACCTGTTGTCCTCCAGCTGATAGACTTCCATTTCATCTCTGCAGCATCCGAGTTATCTGATGGGAGTTTGGCTAAACAACATAGCAGCCAAAGTGTTCTAAACTCACGTCAGAGCTCGGAGCTGATGCACACCTCTAAAAAACATGTCTTACCTTGTCTTACCAAGACTCCAAGCTCCAGGTGATCCTCAGGTGTGTCCGATCCCGCTGTCTTCGTGTTTCCTCCCTTTGTGATGAGTGCTAACAGCCTTTCATCCAGCTCCTCTTGAAAAATTCCTGTCAAGCAGCAGATTAAAGTCACCATTTCCTCGTAATAGCGGTTCGATGCATCCACCAGTGGGCCTCGACTGGTTTCATCCTTCCATCGATATCAAATTTGTCACACCTGTGGTTTAAACAACTTCCAGACAAAGTGCTTCTCTGATATGTTTTGATCTACACGTTTCATTTCCCCGTTGACACGTGATCCGGATGCGTATCTGCTCCACATGCTGTTGCATGTTCACCTGCCACTAATAAGGCCTGTCGTCTCTAATCTGCCTCCATTGTGATCAGATCTAAATATGTAAATGTGCTCCGCGGCTGAGACAGACTCGTCACGCATCTCAGCTTGTTCCAACCTCAACCCCCTTCCAAGGGTTTGGTGCCACCTTTGGCTTTTAGTGTTCTCGTTTAAGCAGGCAGGAAGAGGTGGAGTTAGTTTCACCATCTAGATCCACGATTTGATCAATAATCACATCACAGGAAGTGCGAAATACCTGAAACTCATCACGCTGCAGAGTTTTATTGACACGATTCCTCATTTTCTTCACTGCCATGCAAGACGAAATCTGACACGAAGACTTTGCTCCGATTTAATCGTTTAATTTAATTGTTTTTTATATAATTCATTCAAAAGACGAAGGGTTTGTTGCAAGCAGGCTCCACGACGATAAGAACGAAGAGCAGGA
This sequence comes from Dascyllus trimaculatus, assembly GCA_024666655.1. Classification (NCBI taxonomy): domain Eukaryota; kingdom Metazoa; phylum Chordata; class Actinopteri; family Pomacentridae; genus Dascyllus; species Dascyllus trimaculatus. The sequence continues at coordinate 2,814,343 of CM045465.1, read as the reverse complement.
AAGGAAGATTTAGTCGCATGAAAGACATGCAGGGTCAGTTGTAACAGAATAGAATGAAATAGGGACATTCATCCATCCATCATCCGTCCATCCATCCATCCATCCATCATCCGTCCGTCATCCATCCATCCATCAATCATTCATCCATCCATCTATCATCCATCCATCCATTCATCCATCCATCCATTCATCCATCCATTCATCCATCCATCATCCATTCATCCATCATCCATCCATTCATCCATCCATCCATCCATTCATCCATCCATTCATCCATCCATCATCCATCCATCCATTCATCCATCCATCATCCATCCATCCATCCATCATCCATCCATCCATCCATCCATCCATTCATCCATCCATCATCCATCCATCCATCCATTCATCCATCCATCATCCATCCATCCATCCATGCATCCATCCATCATCCATTATCCATCCATCATCCATCCATCATCCATCCATTCATCCATCATCCATCCATCCATCCATCATCCATCCATCATCCATCCATCCATCCATTCATCCATCATCCATCCATCCATCCATCATCCATTCATCCATCATCCATCCATCCATCCATCCATCCATCAGGTCATTAATATACTTTTTAAAAATGCAATTATCTTAAAATGATTACTTTTTGCTGACTTAATGCAATAAAATGTGCAATTTTAAGGTCAAACATCATAAAAAAAGAAATTAGTTAAAAATAAATAAATAAATAATATATATATATATATATATATATTTACATTAATGTATTAATGTAAAAATAAAAAATTTAAATTAAAAACATTTTCCAATCATGAATATAAATACTTAAAAAACAGCATCAGTAATAGTACATGTAAAATAATGTATTAATTTTATTTAATTTAAGTACAATAAAAACAATATTGCTTTCAGTGTTTTCAGTGTTAGCCTGTTTTTTTTACAGTTAATTTTATTTATTTTATTATTTATTTTGCAGTGTGTTTTTATTGTATTATTGCAGTGGCAGGTCTGAATGTTCCAGAGAAGCTTTATTACTGCAGGTCCATTAACCGGAGCAGCAACAAGCTCCAGATGATTCTAATGCATCCTCATAAAATCACTTGTAAACTGTTTTAACGGTCTGGCAGACGTTCAGACGTCCTCTTATAGATGTCGGTCATCTCAGGTGAGAAGCCGCCTCCTCTCCAGGCGTCCTCATCCTCCAGCAAACCTCTCATTATGCCGCCTCGTCTCTTTACTGATCCACACTGCGAGGCTCGGAGGGCGGTTGAACCCGACGGGAACACGGCTGACATGAGTTGACTGAAACGCCCCCGTGGATGGATCTGCTGCTGGATGTGACGTTAGTCCATCGCTGAGGCCGAGGCGTGAATGATCAGGTGGAATCCAGCAGCTCAGGCTTTCCTAGTGTGTTTTAACCTCCTCAGGTCGTCTAGTCTGTCAGCATCGTTAGTCGCATGGTTAGTTTTAGGGGTCAGGAGATGATCAGTAAGGCAGGAAGAGAGAAAATCAGCTGCTTTTTGCTTTTGAGTGGAAAAGTCTCGTTGGTGAATCTTTAATAATTCATAGGCTGCTGAAATGTGACGAGACGATCAGACAAGTCAACGTCACTGTTCTGCAGAATTGGCTGATGTAGAATGAGTCTGAAAAGCAGCTGATAGCTGAATCTCTCTGCTTTTATTGGAGAACAAACACGCTTCATGGGCTGATGCCGGGTGCACCGAAATGAAAAAGTGATTCTGGAACCCCGTCGTAATGACTAATAAAATGATGCTTTAGGAGTCGATGAACGCACCGGTGCATCAAAATGACACGACAGATTTAAGATGACGTAGCAGCAAGACGCCGTTTCAACTTGTGTCCAAAGTGTGGATTTCTAACTATCTACCAGTCTTTGAATCGTGTTGATCGGCCAAGTAAAACCAGAGTTATGACAGATAATAAACACCATACTTTCTCCACGTTTGGAGCTCCTTACTGCTTTGGTCTGGTCCACTTGTTTTACTCCTTTTTCATCCTTTACCAGGAAACCCAAGTGATCCCAGACGGGTGGTTTTAACCACGGCGGAGCGTCTTTCAGTTGTTAGCATTAGCCATCCCATTCGCTAGCCATACGTCACAGAAGCAGGAGAAAATATGGTCCGTCAATCCTGTGTTCCACCGGAAACTCCTACTTGTTTTTAGTTATGCAATACCGTTCAACTGTGAGACGTAGAAGGTCCACCACAACGAGGTTTGCAATTAAAACTAGAAAAGCCCTCAGAGAGCTCATACCTCCACCAAGGAGCTTCAGTCCACCCCCAACACAATCTCCCAATTCACATATTTTCTATGGAACGTTACAGATACAGATGTAATTACATACAGTTCAAATGTCCTACCGACAATGCGGCCTTCACCCCATCCGACCTAATGAACAGGCGCGGCCTCTAGCGCGGCAGCTCCTAACAGCCTCCCAGCTTCTTAGACAACCGGAGATAAGAATGCCGGCCCAACCGTGCGTATGTCGCTCAGGAAGGAAAGAGAACTCCGTCACTGTCGCTGTCTGTTGCGTGGAGACCCAAAATGTCATGTGGTCAGAGGGGGTTACCCCAAAAACAAGAGTGCCCTCTGGTGGCTTTTAGAGTAAACCGCATTTAATTGTCCACCTGGTTACACTTACATTAAACAAATCCTGGATCCAGACGGTGATCCGGATCAGTCCCAAAATTTCATCATTGGTTCCTTGTCCCATTTCACACATTTCCTGAAAATTTCATCCAAATCCGTCCATGAGTTTTAGAGTTATTTTGAACACAAAATAACAAACAAACAAACCAACGCCGGCCATCACATAACCTCTTTGGCAGAGGTAACAATTCTGTACTTTGGCCATTCTTAATAGTCTTAAACTTTTCATATTGCGGTACACCTCTGTACCCAACGGTTCGGTTCGGTGTATTGTTACACCCCTAATCCAGTCACATGAAGTCAGAGTTCTTTAAAACACAAGGCGCTGAAGCCGAGATTCACTTAAAGTTGTCTTTGCAACGAAACATCTGCAGCCCAGATCAGCGCCGACTTGAGTCACTCTGCGGCTGCATGTTCTTTGGCTTTTAAACCCTCCTCCTCTTTCACATTCCAAACTTTACTTTGCGGCCGTGGTAAAGCCCGGACCACAAATAGTTCAAACGACGGAAATTGGCCAGATCAGTTTCGAACACGCAGAAAATAAGAAGCGTCCTCAGTTCTGGACGACTCATTAGACTCAATGCCTGCACTGGTTTTTATTTTCCTCTTCTCTCCTCACTTTCCTTTGTTTCCTCTGCTGCCGTCTCCTCTCCTCTCCTGCCCTCATCCAGTGGGCTAAAAACCCAATTTATTTCTGTAACATAGGAGAGGGTTGTGCTGGTCCCGGGGGGGGATTTCTGCTGTTGTGTCGTCAAGGTAACACACTGCCAGGGACACGACGGCCTCTGGAGCCAGCTGAAAAGCACCGTGAACGTATTCATTAATTTAAAAATAGGAGGAGGAGGGAGGGATGAAGGGGAATGGATCAAGAGGATGTGGGGAAAGGTGGACGCAGAAAAACACCCCGGCACTGATGGCATCCCCCTCTGCTCGAGATGGGCGGGAGCTGTCAGTCAAGTCAGTCAAGTGGCCCCAATTGGCTGACAGCAGTTGCCATGGTAACCGTCACCCATACTCACACTGTTATCGTGCAGCTCCCCCCTACAAGGTGTGTGTGAGGTGAGCAGAGATAACTTGGCACCGCAGCTCCATCAGGCATTTCCCATAATTGCAGAGTTTTCATATCAGCTGAAGATGCTGCTTCACCTCCTCGGTCTTTTAACCCCCCGAACACTGAAGAACACAGCAGGGTCTGGAAGGTGTGTTATCTTAAGTGAAAGGCGTCTTAACCAAAAACCAGGAAGAATCACAGGCAGATAGGAGACAAGTTTGGAAACAAAATAAAAATGTAAGTAATATGCAGAGCTACTGTTTTGTCAGTCTTGGTACCACATGTGAACACGTTGAAGGCTTTTTAAAAAAAAAAAATATTTAAAAAGTTGGAAGGTCCACTACACCATGAAGAATATTCCAAGAAACTCTACTGAAGACTGACCACATCACAAACACACCATCTGTACCATAAAGCATGGTGGTGGCATCATCATAATGAAGCATGGTGGTGGCAGCATCATGATGAAGCATGGTGGTGGCAGCATCATGATGAAGCATGGTGGAGGCAGCATTATGACGTGAAGCATGGTGGTGGCAGCATCATGATGTGAAGCATGGTGGTGGCAGCATCATTATGTAAGGCACGGTGGTGGCAGCATCATGACATGAAGCATGGTGGTGGCAGCATCATGATGTGAAGCATGGTGGTGGCAGCATCATGATGTGAAGCATGGTGGTGGCAGCATCATGATGAAGCATGGTGGTGGCAGCATCATGATGAAGCATGGTGGTGGCAGCATTATGACGTGAAGCATGGTGGTGGCAGCATCATGATGTGAAGCATGGTGGTGGCAGCATCATTATGTAAGGCACGGTGGTGGCAGCATCATGAGGTGAAGCATGGTGGTGGAAACATGACGTGAAGCATGGTGGTGGCATCATCATGATGTGAAGCATGGTGTTGGCAGCATCATAATGAAGCATGGTGGTGGCAGCATTATGACATGAAGCATGGCGGTGGCAGCATCATGATGTGAAGCACGGTGGTGGCAGCATCATGATGTGAAGCATGGTGGTGGCAGCATCATGATGTGAAGCATGGTGGTGGAAACATGACGTGAAGCATGGTGGTGGCATCATCATGATGTGAAGCATGGTGGTGGCAGCATCATTATGTAAGGCACGGTGGTGGCAGCATCATGACGTGAAGCATGGTGGTGGCAGCATCATGACGTGAAGCATGGTGGTGGCAGCATCATGATGTGAAGCACGGTGGTGGCAGCATCATTATGTAAGGCATGGTGGTGGCAGCATCATGAAGTAAAGCATGGTGGTGGCAGCATCATGACGTGAAGCATGGTGGTGGAAACATCATGACATGAAGCATGGTGTTGGCAACATCATAATAAAGCACGGTGGTGGTAGCATCATGATGTGAAGCATGGTGGTGGCAACATCATAATAAAGCACGGTGGTGGCAGCATCATGATGTGAAGCATGGTGGTGGCAACATCATAATAAAGCACGGTGGTGGCAGCATCATGATGTGGGGATGTTTCTCAGCAGCAGGTCCTGGAAGGCTTGTAAAGGTAGATGGTAACAACCTGATGGTGTCTGGTAGAGACTTGGAGAAGACCTGTTTTCCATACTGACTGTTAGCTTTAGTTAAGGCCGAAGCTTAGCATAGCTTGTGTTGATGCTGCTGCACGACTTGATAAGAGAAGGAGTTAAAAACATGCAGAAACTTCCTGGAGTTCAGAGCACCGTTGAACCTCTCCTTTGTTTCTCCTCCCTGTCTTTTATCTCTTCCTCACGGGAGGCTTCGGAGGGAAATGAGCACCTAGCAGCGTCTTTCCTACCTGTCTGGTATCAGATTTCGCTTCTCGTCTCGGTGACTGACGGCTGTCTGAGGTGATGCGTCAGCGGCGTGGCCAGGGCTGCTCCGGCCCTCGGGGGGGAGAGGAAGCTGGGTTTGACAGCCATCTGAGATCAGCACTGTCATATCTGCCCGTGACGTTGTGTCACCGATGCTGGCTGTGGCGTTGTAGGAATATAGTTGATAAAAACTTTGTCCTAAATGCAGGAAAAGTGACATTTTTTCCTTCTCGGTCTGGGTCTTCTGCTAACGTTGTTTTTTAAATCACTTCCCATCATAGTGTCTCCAAATCCTGTTGGGGTCTTCGGATATCTTGTTTTATCTGCACTGAAAAGGTCCTGAAATCTGGAAGCCATCAGGTGTCTGACGGCGTTTTTACCTGAAGAAATGACTGAAATGATTCATCTGTAATGGAGACAGCAGCTCATTAGTTTTCTCTTGATTAACTAATCATGGCGGGCTGATCCGTTTTGATGGCTTAAGCGATACCAGTGGCGACCGATGGTTAATTAGCTGTAAATGAATGATGCAGATGTCACTTTTAATTAAATATCAACGACACAGACTGCAGTTTTAATCAAACATGTAGCGTTGGAGAATGCGTCAGCGTCAAGCGTCTGGTCCGCTGGAATTTCATTAGCAATAGATGAGGAGTTCATCAGCGCTGCTTTTCCAGTGCTCCTGTTAGCTGGTGGCTCCTGTTTTGCATTATTAATTGTCAGATTTTGAACTTGTCGATGGTCTTTGAACTACTCACGTGAAACTAATCTGAGCCTTAAGTTGTGATATTTCGTCAGAATCACTTTGCGCCACACGCCACGTTTAAAAAGCTGAAATAAATAAAGCGATTCTGTAAAAAACAAAAAATTCTCTGCTCCTTAGCGTAACTCTAAAACCATTAGTGACTCAGCTGTGAGCAACAGCCACCTGCCGAAAATTCAGGGACTTTTTGGCTGAACTGCAGGCAGTGTTTCCGCACAGCATGGACCGACGAGCACTGTTTGAGTGTTTTTTGCTCGCTGTGGGTTCATTTTTCACTGCACTATGAAGTCCTGCACCTCTATGGAAGCAGATCATGATTAGAAGGAGAGAAAACTGAAAAATCACAAAGGTATAAATAATTAAAAATCGAAAAAAGTTAAATTTGTTTGATTATTGATTTTACAAAATTAAAAAAAAAACCTTTAATCAACATGTTTAACATTGTTCCAAATGCCCACAGGTGCTACCAATAAATATAATAAAGGTGACTTTCCACACTATAAATACTTTACTACTTTCCATACTTGCCTCCTATCCGCTTTGTTTGGACACAGCCTGCAGTTCATACTAGTGAAGTCTGAAAAATCACAGGATTTTAGTCATGTGATTGTCGGTCGCAGCTGAGTCGTTGATGGCTTCACACGTGCAGTGAGGAAAGCAGAATTTTTCGTTTTTGGAGAATCTGGTTAAAGTAAAGGAGTTATTTTGGGTGAATTTTTAAATGAGACGCATAGAACAAAATGATTTTAAGCCAAGACTTTCCTCGACGAGGCGGGGCGACCCTTTGGAGAGTTGAAAAACTGGTGATTCTTTCTGTTTTACAGCTCCTGGCACTGATAGATGGTGTAATTGTCGATGTTATTAGGATTGTTCCCCACAGTATTTAACATATATGCAAGAAAACCCAGTTTGATCTGATTGAAGCCAATGCTTTGCCTATACTAGTACGCAATGTCCGTGTTTGCAGACGACGATCTATTGTTCATGAGTATAATCAACATATTTACATTGTTCCAAATGGCCACACGTGTTGCCAATGAATAAAATAAAGGTGATTTTACATACTACAAATACTTTACTACTTTCCTTATTTGCCTCCTATCCGCTTTGTTTGGACACAGCCTGCAGTTCATCCTACTGAAGTCGGAAAAATCACAGAATTTTTGTCATGTGACTGTCGGTCGCAGCTGAGTCGTTGATGGCTTCACATGTGCAGTGAGGAAAGCAGAATTGTTCGTTTTTGACAGAATCTGGTTAAAGTAAACGAGTTATTTTGGGTGAATTTTTAAATGAGACACGTAGAATAAAATGGTTTTAAGCTAAGACTTTCCTCGACGAGGCGGGGCGACCCTTTGGAGAGTTGAAAAACTGGTGATTCTTTCTGTTTTACAGCTCCTGGCACTGATAGACGGTGTAATTGTCGATGTTTTTAGGGTTATTCCCCCCATTTTTTTTAACATATATGCAAGAAAATGTCACCGTGAACCCAGTTAGGTCTGATTGAAGCCAGTGCTTTGCTTATACTAGTACGCAATGTCCGTGTTTGCAGATGACGACCTGCTGTTCATGAGTACAATCAACATATTTTACATTGTTCCAAATGTCCAAAGGTGTTGCCAATGAATAAGATAAAGGTGATTTTACATACTACAAATACTTTACAATTTTCCTTATTTGTCTCCTATCCGCTTTGTTTGGACACAGCGTGCAGTTCATCCTAGTGAAGTCTGAAAAATCACAGGATTTTAGTCATGTGACTGTCGGTCGCAGCTGAGTCGTTGATGGCTTCACACGTGCAGTGAGGAAAGCAGAATTTTTCGTTTTTGGAGAATCTGGTTAAAGTAAAGGAGTTATTTTGGGTGAATTTTTAAATGAGACGCTTAGAATAAAATGATTTTAAGCTAAACCTTTCCTCGACGAAGCGGGGCGACCCTTTGGAGAGTTGAAAAACTGGTGATTCATTCTGTTTTACAGCTCCTGGCACTAATAGATGGTGTAATTCTGCTGATTTTTTAGGGTTATTCCCCACATTAATTAACATATATGCAAGAAAAACATCAACGTGAACCCAGTTAGGTCTGATTGAAGCCGGTGCTTTGCTTATACTAATACGCAATGTCCGTGTTTGCAGACGACGACCTGCTGTTCATGAGTATAATCGACGCTTTAGTATGGGATCAGAGTGGCCTTAGAGAGAAAGCAGGTTGTGTGTGAATGAACCGCACCGGAATGAATGGAAATGCCAAAGGTGGTGTTTTTGTGTGGAGGGATGAGAGAGGATTCATGTAAACACACCAAAGCCGGAAGCCTCGGGGAAATGTATCGGAGAAATCAATATTTCAAAAGGCCCCGCCGGTCCGTTGCTCTCTTCACCGTCGCCTTTTGTTCAAATGAAGCGATGCGGTGTGCTTTAGTGTTGCTAGCAAGAGATTACAGCGTTTTTATTTTATTTTCGGGAAACTCTCTCTGCTAAAAATACAAAAAACTATTTCAGTGCGGTGCGTTTATTCCGGCAGACCTCTCCGTGACTCGGATGGCAGCTTTTAGCTTTCAGCTGCCTTCCTCTGGATGAAAAGGGAGAGCGAGAGGGAGCCGTGACTCATTCACATCATCCTCTGAAGTGGAAATCCTGGAAACGTGTCTTACTCACACATTCGAGCAGGAGGGGAACCCAGGAGCCCTTTCCGAGTGCCACCATGTGTGATGTGCTTCGAGCGGCGGCCGGTCGAACGCCGTGGAGCCGCAAAAAAAAAGGAGTGCGCTTTAACTCGTGTCCTTAACTGTACCACCGAGTCAGAGGAGGGAGCTCACTCCGAGGCTGAATGATGCCACTTTGCAGTCCAGGTTTAGTCGAACGTGGTGCAAGATAAATTTAGCTTACCTCCTCCCAGTATGCAAAAAAATCCCCAACTATGGCGGCACGTGTGGTCGCTTTGCTCCCCTCAGATGAAACTAGATTGCGTCTCATTATAGAGGTTTGTCAGCATTACGAGGTAGTTTATAGGTGCCCCATAGCAGAAAGAGGGCCTCCAGTTAGTAATCAGAGTCTGCCTTAAATCCTCCGAACCCCAAAACCCACTGGTATGTTTGAAAAGCATAGAAAAAGACAGTTATCAGTTAAAACAGAAAGAATCGTCAAAAATCATGACATTTGATCAAATCATTTTATTGTCCGTCCATCCATCTTCTACCGCTTATCCGAGGTCAGGTCATGGAGGCAGCAGTCTAAGCAGAGAGGCCTAGACTTCCCTCGCCCCAGACTCCTCCTCCAGCTCTTCCGGTGGGACCCCAAGGAGTTCCCAGGCCAGCTGAGAGACATAGTCCCTCCAGGGTGTCCTAGGTCCACCTTGAGACCTCCTCCTGGTGGGACATGCCAGGAACACCTCCCCAGGGAGGCGTCCAGGAGGCATCCAGAACAGATGTCCAAACCACCTCAACTGACTCCTCTGGATGTGGAGGAGTAGCGGCTCTACTCCGAGCTCCTCCCTGGTGACTGAGCTCCTCACCTTATCTCTAAGGGTGCTCCCAGCCACCCTGAGGAGGAAACTCATGTTGATTGCTTGTATCTGGGATCTCGTTCTTTCGGTCGTGACCCAAAGCTCATGAGAGTAGGAACGTAGACTGACCGCCTTGTCTTTCGGTTTAGCTCCTTCTTCACCATGATGGACCGGTACAGCGACCACATGACTGCCAATGCTGCACCGATCCACCTGTCAACCTCACGCTCCATCCTCCCCTCACTGAACAAGACCCCGAGATACTTAAACTCCTCCACCTGAGGCAGGACCTCTCCACCGACCAGGAGAGGGCAAGCCACCATGGCCTCTTTATTTACAAGTCTTATTTTGAAAAAAATGCCAACAACAAACCATTTGCTCTCATCAAGTTAGACTATACCGACCTCTGGACCCTTTTCATGGTTGATAAAGGATCTAGAGCATCACTCCGGTCCAAATTTTCCTCAAGTTAAGAAGACCTTTGATTGATTTTACCATTAACTGATGTGAGTTTTTTTGTTATCCTAATTGATTGTGGATAAATGTTCACGTGTTCTCTGATCGTGAAATTCCAAAAAGGGAAGCAGAAGGAGGAAGTTTTTGGGCCACGGCCAAGAAATAAAGAGGAAAGTAGGTTGGATGAATGTAGGTTGCATAAAGCTGCATCGAGTTTGGGCTGCTGAGCTGCAGCAGGTACTGTACTTACAAGCTTTTTTTGAATCCTAAAACTTGGTGTTGGGTTTGAAAGGCATGCTGTGTGCAAAAAATCAGTGAAATTACACCATTTATCAGAGCCAGAAACTGGGAAAACGAGAAAGAATGGTCGAATTTGAAGCTTGAAATTGCGATATTTCATCAAAATCTAGCATTGCTTAAAAAAATTGTAAAAAATAAACAGTTTGATCTGAGCAGATTCTCTAAAAAGCAAAAAATTTTGTGTATTTTAGCGCAACTTTCAAGCTATTAGTGACTCAGTTGGGATTAAACGTAACGAAGCAAAAATTCTGGGACTTTTCTCGGCTGAACTGCAGGCATTGTTTACACAGAACTGATTGGAGGCAAGTATGGACACAGCTAAACATGCAAATAATAGAACATCTTAAACATGTAGAGCTTTATTTTTACTATTGTTCCAACACCTTTGGTTCAGTCCAGGTTTTTATTGTTCTGATTTACAGCATTATAACTTTGTTGTACTGCACAACAGACTTTTATGGTTGGTCTGTTTCCATAGAGGGGCGGGGCTTCATTTCGCAGTAAAATAAATGAGGCCACAGTGAGTAAAAATGCGACAGGAGCAGAAATACAGGCTCAGAGGGTTGAAGAATGTAAACAGGAATGGAAAGGTTTTGGCTGTGCCGGTGTGAACTGGGGAGGAAACCACAGCTGCACCTTCAGGGTTTGGTTCGTGTGTGGTTTGTGGCAGGAAGCTCAAAACACCGAACCGAGAGAGTGCAGCTTCACTGAGAACAAGGAAGGAAAAAGGATGCAGGAAGTGGTTTTATTTTGAAAGCAAACACAAGTGGAACACCTGAGGCAGATACAAAGATAAGTGTCATAGGTATGTTGTTGAATTCACACAAGCAAAAGAGAGAGGAAACCGTAAATACAGTGCCGTGCGAAAGTATTTGCCCCCCCAAAGAAGTCATCTATTTTTGCATATTTATCACTCGTAAATGTTTCAGATCATCAAACTAATTTTAATGTCAGACAAAGATGACACAAGAAAACGCAAAATGCAGTTTTTAAATGATTTTATTTATTGAAGGAAAAATGCTGTCCAGCCCCATGTGAAAAAGTATTTGCCCCCTTTGCTACCAATCTACCTAATTACCAAATTCTTTTGACAATTGGGTTCAGTCTCACCAGCCACACTCACATATGATTACTGCCAGGCTTGTTGAGCCTCAACATCACCGAGGGGGTCTAGTGGTTTGTGAGGCGAACTTGTAACCGGTGGGTCGCCGGTTCAAGTCCCCATTCGAGACTGGCAAAAGGTTGAGGTGGGAAAAAGAGCGACCAGTTACCCATAACCCCTGGTGCTGCTCCTAGTGTGTATCGTTAGGATTAACTACATATAGGATGGACTACATTAGACTAGAAGCTAATACTTTGGAGCTGATACTGCATTCCACCAGAAGAACATCTACCAACAGTGAACCATGGTGGTGGTAGTGTGATGGTTGGAGGACCTGGACCACTTGTCATCACTGATGGAGACATGAATTCTGCTCTGTATCAGAAAATCTCCACCATCAGTTCAAGACCTGAAGATCAACACTAATGGTTCATGCAGCAAGACGAAGACCCAAAGACCACAAGCAAGTCCACCTCTGAGGGGCTCAGGAAGAACTGAATGAAGGTTCTGGAGTGGCCGAGTCAAAGTGTAGACCAATGGTAGTGGTAAGGCCATAAAAAGGACAGTTGATGATGGAAAACCATCTAATGTGACTGAATTCAAACTATTCTAGAGAAGAGTGGACCAACATTCCTCCATGGTGATGGAAAAGACTGATCACAAGCTGGAACCAACATTTAACCGTTGCTGCCAAGGGACCAACCAGGTATTAGGATCAGGGGGGCAATTACTTTTACACAGGGGTGATGTAGGTTTTCGATAATTGTTCGATAAACTATCTCTTAAAAACAGCATTTCCATTGATGATCTTTGACATAAGTGTGACAAATATGCAGAAATATAAGATTCCTGTAGGGGGGCAAATACTTGTATACAACTGACACTGAGCTGCTGCCACTGATGGTATCACGGCTTTGTCTCAGAGCCTTGAAAAGCCCCTCGCAATCCCTGGGATTCAAAGGATAAAGGAGAAGCATTACTCATCGTTTCAGGCCGCAGCAGGTTAAAAAAGACCAAGGAAGAGACGGCGAAGACGGTTTAAATCCTTCCAGAGGTCTGGTTTAACCTCGCCGGCCTCTTTTCCTCTCCTCTCCACACCATTACCTGCCTCCACCGTCATCCGTCTCATTACTCAGGAATCAGAATTAATGATAAGATCGGGCCATTTAATTTCCAGATCCTCTTTTGGGGAGACATAAATTCTGCACGATTGTATGAATGAATCCAGAGAATATCAGCTTAGACCTAATGATTGGGAAGGAATGAGGAACTGAAATGAGTTGAAACCCCTGTTAGTGATGCTTATTGTGTTGCTGTGGAGTGACTTTGGTTACCTGAAGTCCAGTGACCCTACTGAGGAGAGGATTAATATATATTCTGTTAAAAGAAAGAGCTTCTTAAACAGGCGTAGAATTCAGCAAACGTTGCTCCATCAAAGGCAAATTTGACGGGAACTATTTTCTCATGTGGATGGATACACATTTTGTGCTCTGGTGGATATTCACGTCATCTTCTCAAAAATTCACTTTTGAAGCAGAAAGAATCGTCTGATTTTCAACTTTCCGAAGGTCCTTGAACTATTCATCTGCAACGTGGTGGCGTCAACTCATGGTATTTGATCGCAGTTGCTTTATTCTACGTGCCTCGTGTAAAAATTCACCCAAAAATAAACCGTCCGTCCGTCTTCTTCCTCTTATCCGGGGTCGGGTCGTGGAGGCAGCAGACGAAGCAGGTCTTTCCCGACATCCCTCCCCCCGGCAACGCTCTTCCTGGGGGATCCCGAGGCGTTCCCAGGCCAGATGAGATACATAACCCCTCCAGTGGGTTCTGAGTCTACCCTGGGGGTCTCCTCCCAGGCGGACATGCTTGGAAAACCACCAAAGGAAGTCTCCCATGAGGCGTCCGGATCAGACGTCCAAAGCCCCTCAACTGGCTCCTGATCTGGTTCTTTGGTCGCTACCAAGAGCTCATGACCATAGGTGAGGGTTGGAACGTAGATGGATGGTAGATGGAGTCTTCACCACGGACTTATGGTCCGGTACAACACCCAACGCCGTTACCACTGATGCCACACCAAGCCTCCTGTCCATCTTGCGTTTCATTTCCCCGTCACCCGTGAACAAGATCCCGAGATTCTTTAACCCCTTTCGCTTGGGGAAGCAACTCCCCCCAAACCCGGAGGAAGCAGTCCACCGTTTTCCACCAGAGAACCAAGACCTCGGATTTGGAGGTGCTGATAAATCATTCATCGTAACAAATATGCAGCGACTTTACAGCCGAGCTGGGCTGAACTGCAGGCAGTGTACCGAGGGTTAGCATCATGAAACATGGCCGACACCAGCTGGCATGAAGGAATAATTAGAATTTGTCTTGTAGTTGGCCAAAGTGACTGCTTTTGTTTGCTTTTGTTTCTGGTTCCACTTCTTCTACTCTGTTTATTCCACATGTGTGGCCTCTACCGCCACCTTCTGACGACACTGTAGAGCCCAGTCAGCAGCCGTCGTGAGAGAAAAAGACCTTCAACCGCATTTTCTTTCAAAACCTGCCTGGCAGTAACACAGAAACACAGCTGATGTGGCTCATTGCTGTGTTTTTAACCGTTTTATAGCGGCGCTACAGGGGAATCGCTGACGTCCTTTTACTTGTGGGATCATTTCGTGTGTTAGTTTTGTCTTCTTCGTGGGTTTTGTGGCCAATAAGGCACATTTCACAACAATTTCTAGAGACACTGAGTCATATATTTTTGCATTTCTGCACCTAATCTGAGCATTTCACAGGAGTACTGTAAACAGAGTGTGACGGCTACAGTTGGCGTGTTAGAATGAGTTGACTTCCTGTTTCTAACCGTGTTTTTTTTCTCCTTTGTGTTTCCACAGAAACCTGCTGGACAGAGACACCTTCTCCAAATCAGACCCAAGTAAGATCCAACACCTCTCAAGTTACTGTCAGAGCATGACTGTTAATTCAGATGGTTAAAAAAAGGAAAAGAAACCCTTCTTAGTTTTATTTATAGTCCGAATTCACCTTAACACTACAGGCAGGGATGGAGAAAGAGAATGAAAAGTGAAGGACAGGGTGGAAAACAAGGGGAATAAGTGCACTAAAAGCTTGAGTTAATTAGCATTTGAATGGAGGTCCATTCTTTAGCCATACGTCGTCGCGGTTCTGCCCTTTATTCGCCATATACGTGAGGCAGGTCTGACTAATGCAGGAAGTCGACTAAGTGGCTTCTCCTTATTGATGGACGGCGTTCGTTTGCGGCGCTTCTCCTCTCCCACGGTTCGGATCAATGCGATGATGCCGTCAGCGCCACAGTCGAGGAGGTCGGTACGCCAGGGCCGGGTGATCGGCGGCAGGAAGACTTGAGGTTGCGTCGAAAAGGCTGTTTATGTCGTTCCAACCCTGCTGCTTCAGGAACATTGGTGTCATTTCTGCAGAAACTCAGATGGAAAAATTCACTTCCTGCTCTTCCGTTGGTTCGATTCATGCATAATCTATAGCAGCGGTTCTCAACTGGTCCAGCCTCAGGATCCATTATGTCTCCATTAATATCATTCGCCACCCAACTTTTTGAAGTTTGCTGTTCCTGTTAACAAATTAAGGTTTATTTGGGTGTAGCCTCAACGCATTTTGATCCAATTTTGTCTTTTTTTGGCTAATTTTGGTGTATTTGGACACTTTTGCCAAGTTTGGGGCATATTTTGACCCATTTTGACAGATTCTGAGCACATTTTTGTTCATCTTTGGCACGTTTTAGCATAAATTTCTCCAATAAGTCAAATCCAGAGGTTAATAGCAGGTAACTACTGGTGCCACCATCACTAAATATCCTGCTATTGAAAGCAAACTGTCATAAGAAGCATACCCTTTAAAATAAAAGACTTTATACCACTACTTTTTTGCTTCTGCAACCCTCTAAAAATGGCTTGCCGACCCACCAGTTGAGAACCACTGATCTATAGGATGATACCTTGTCAGCTCAGTGATGCACAACATGCAGCTAAAGTATCACGTTGTACCTCCATTGTAAATATCAGACTGCTGAGGTTCTAGCTTCATGTGCAGTGCTAACCCTAACCCCAACCCTGGAAGGCTACAAAACAAAATGTCCTTTATGAGCGCATGAAAAGCCAGTTACCCTCCTATAATCAAGACATAAAAAATACCCGAGACAGACTCTTCTCTGGATTAATAGCCACTAATCAGGTCTTTTACTTGCACACAATGAGAGAACAGACTCTACAGCTCTGCAGTTTGCATCGTTACAGCATTCCAGCTCTCTGGTAGTCCGTCTGTCCTTGGCTCTTTTTATTTGGTAAACAATCAGTACAAGAGTCAGTATAAGATAAGTGTCACTTACACAATCTTAATGGGTCAGTTCTCTGTGTTCTTTACTGTGAGTACATACAGCTTGGAATGTTTTATGGTGATTCATGGTTGCTGACATGTAGACTTTAAAGTCCTGGCAGTCACTCTGTGATTACCTAATAAGAATAATTCTTAACATAAGCACAATTCTTCTAACAGTATTCAGAACTATTGACCGTCCGGTGAGCCCCCCAGTTGCTGTTGCATCGGCTTCATCCTCCGCTGACTGTGAGAAGTTCTTGACATTCTTTGTTGACAAGATGGCGATCGTACCGTCTACTATCAGTCATGTTCCATCCGTTAATGTTTCCTGCCGTTGCGTAAACTTGTTGAGTTCTCCGATTTCTCTGCTGGATCTAACCGATGTTGTGTCTTGGATGTTGCACCGAGGTCATCACAATTAGCGTCTGATAATATCCAATCATCTCTTGGACCTCGAGGCCCTCCTCCCGAAATCTTGATGTGATATTTGGTACTGAACTCAAATTTGAGCAAAACCTTTACCAAATTAAAACTATTCCGCAGAGAAGAGTGGACTCAACATTCCTCCATGGTGATGGGAAAGGCTGATCACAAGGGATGGGGGTTACTTTTGAGGCTTATCTCTGTCTAATATTCAATAAATATAAGTATTAATTTGATGATCTGGAGCATTTAATGTGAGAAACTTGCGGAAATGGAAGATTTCTATTGGGGGGCAAATACTTTTTTCTCTCTACTGCTGCCATCATTGTCTGAAACTGTGGAGCTAAGTGGATGACTGGAGCCTAAAATGATGTTAAGTGTTGTCTAATTTAGTTTAAGTCATACAAAAAGTGTAAAAACAGAACTTAGATTAAAGCTGCAAGCAGCGTCAGACGTGCCCTCGCACACCCACACATGTCGGGACGTGGTTCACATCGAGATGTGGTGTACGTCGGGGTGTGGCAGAAATTTTGAGTTGCTGAGACTTTGCTGACCAAAGTCAATGATAATATCAGAAGTTTCTAGGGGGCGCCGTGGAGACTTTTGGAAAGTCTAAGCATGGCAACGTGTTTGTGTCATCCTGCTGTGCAAATGTACCAAATTTCATGTCTGAAGGACAAACCAGTGATTTTATATGAATTTTTGAAATTTCTAGGGGGCGCTGTGGAGCTGTTTTACTGTGCCACAGTGTTGAGGATAGCCTGTCATCAAGCATATCAAGTTCATTCACATCTTATCATGTACAGTCAAGTTATGAGCATTTCATTGATTTAATGGTGACAGGCTCAAAATGGCCGCCCTGCCACGCCCACACCGTGTTTATTTGTTTATTTGTTTGTTGGGAAACCCCATTAGCTTCCACTGTAGTGGTCACTAATCTTCCTGGGGTCCCATAAAAACATAATTAAATTTAACATATACATAAAAACATTACAAAAAACCATTTAAAACAACATTTAAAAAAATACATTTCTTACTAAAAACATTTAAAACAGCATGAATTTTAAAATGTTTTTAAAAGACCATAAGGTAAGTGTGTTTCTTAGCTCAATAGGCAAGGAGTTCCAACATTGAGATGCTCTAAAAATCACAGTCTTCCTAAGCAGAGAACGATTAGGTCGATCCAAAGCTAAGTTACCACAAATTTAGTGTGACGCAGCCACGAGATTTTAATAACTTTTCACCCTGGATGGGTCCAGATGCCACACAGCGAATTTGGTGAAGATCGGATAAAAATCCGAGGAGGAGTTCGTTAAATTCCAATGCCTGCGCACCACGTTCTCTAGGGGGCGCTGTTGAGCTTTTAGAAAATTCAAAAGCAGGATTGTTTTTGTCTTTGACTACTGTACCTGTGTACCAAATTTCATATCTGTACGTGAAACTAGCCGTATTAACTCCACTAAAGCCCAATTTTCTAGGTGGCGCTATTGAGTCATTTTGCCATTCATATGTGTAATTCCCCCAAAATATCAAATTTTTCTCCAGTCCTGATGGGTGTGCCAAATTTGGGGCGTTTTTGAACATGTTTAGGGGGTCAAATTGGGGTTCAAAGTAGCGTAAGAAAAATGAAGAAACGAACAAACAAAGAAACGAAGCAGGAACAATAGGCCCTTTGCACTTCAGTGCTCGGGCCCTATTTATGTACTATGGATTACATCTTAGCACCGCTGCTTGGACTCCAACCGTACATGTATGGAAGTGGCATCGATTCCCTCATTAACTCTCAGCAGATCAAACCTTTGCTGTCATGATATCTGATCTTAGCGGTTAAAAAAAGATCACGTGAAATGACTGTAAGCTCACGTCGCCCCGAACACACAGCCGTCGCTTGGCAATCCAAGCCAGCCCTGAACCGTGTTAATCAAGTAGAATTACGTGTTTGCGTTGCGGTTTTCACCCTTCAGGCGAACCACCTGCTTCAGATTTAGCACACAGACACGAGTTTGGCGTCGATTTTCCGAGACGAAGCCGCGGATCAGGTCTCGACCGTGAAATTACGATCCCGTGACGACTAGTGAGGCCCCCGTAGTGACTCACGGTCCGCGGAAACACAGCATGTCAGCACATCTGCAGAAATGACTCAAGGTGATGATGCTGATGACAGTGATGAGCGCGATGATGAGGATGACAGTGATTAGGAGGAGGAGGAGGAGGAGGCGCTCGAGCTTTAACCATACATTTAGCTTTTATGCTGAGTGGCGCTTGTGATTGTGCTGAGCGTCGCATCTTCGGCCTCCTGATTTAAACCAGCCTGACAAGGGAAAAGAGCAAGGAGGTGAAGGGAGGAGGAAAAAACAGAGATACCTCAGATCTGGTTGAAGAGCAGTGATCCAGATATCACCTGCCTGAGTCCGTCAACATTTATCTATCTGTGCACACTGATAAACCAGAACATCAAAGCCCTTTAAAATCAACTATAAGATGATAAGTCGCCTTTTAGAGAACTTCCCTGTTTGGGGAAATTGCGAAATGGCCTGAAATTATGTTTTGCTTTGTTTTATTCGTCGTCTGAACACAGGAAATCCACTTATCTGATGCTTTGATGCTGTTTTATCATTTCTAATTCGCGCATTTATGACTCGTTAGTCATGTCCATGAAATACCACGACATCTGAGTCTGTTCTTGATGTTCTTCGTCTCAGTCTGCCCATAAAAGCAGCTCAAAAAATGTGGATATACGAGTGAATACAGTGTTGTGCAAAAGTATTCACTGTCAGACAAAGACAAACCAAGAAAACACTGAATTATTGAAGTTTATTGAAGGAAAAAAGCCGTCCAGCCCATCTTGTCCTATGTGAAAAACTAATTGCCCCCTCAGCAATTGGGTTCAGTCTCTCATCTGATCACTGCCAGGCTTGTTGGATCTAAACATCACTAATAGAACCTGTCTGGTGTTGTGAAGCAGCTAAAGGGTCTCTAAAAGCAGCACATGATGCCACGTTCTAAAGAGATCCAAGAACACATGAGGAACAAAGTCACTGACGTCCATCAGTCTGGAGGGTTACAAAGCCATTGCTGAGGCTCTGGGACTCCAGAGAAGCACAGTGAGAGACTTTATCCACTAATGGAGGAACATGGAACAGTGGTGGACCTTCCCAGGAGTGGACCAACCACCAACATTTCTCCAAGAGCGTCCATATCTAATCCAGGAGTCACAGAAGAACCCAGAGGAACATCTAAAGACCTGCAGACCTCACTGGCCTCAGTTAAGGTCCGTCTACATGATTCCACAATGAGGAAGACTCTGGGAGGAAATGGATCCATGGAGAGTTGAAGGATCAAACCACTACTGACCAAAAACAACATAAAGGTTCATCTGGATGAGCTCCAAGACTTCTGGATAACATCCTGTGGACTGATGAGTCAAAGGTGGAACTTTTAGAAGACATGGGTCCGTTACATCTGGAGTAAAGCTGATACTGCATCCACCAGAAGAACATCTACCAACAGTGAACCATGGTGGTGGTAGTGTGATGGTTGGAGGACCTGGACCACTTGTCATCACTGATGGAGCCATGAATTCTGCTCTCTATCAGAAAATCCTCCTGGAGAATCTCCACCATCAGTTCATGACCTGAAGATCAACACTAATGGTTCATGCAGCAAGACGAAGACCCAAAGACCACAAGCAAGTCCACCTCTGAGGGGCTCAGGAAGAACTGAATGAAGGTTCTGGAGTGGCCGAGTCAAAGTCTGGACTTGAATCTGATGGAGATGCTGTGGTAAGACCTTAAAAGGACAGTTGATGATGGAAAACCTTCTAATGTGACTGAATTCAAACTATTTATAGTGTGACATATATGCAAAAATAGAAGGTTTCTCTTGGGGGGCAAATACTTTTGCACGGCACTGTATATGAACGTCTAATACACTGCTTTAGCTGTAATATGGTGGATATTTGTAGAGTGTAAAACTATGTAGCTGTTGATTAATTTGACTGACGTTGTGTGTCCTTGTTCTTCACAGTTTGTGTTCTCTACACACAAGGAATGGGCAACAAGGAGTGGAGAGAGGTGAGTTTGTGTGTTTTAAAACCAACCAGCATCCAAAATACATCCTGTTAGAGATTCAGCAGAGTCCAGTCGATTACTTAAACTAGTCCCACAGTTGTATGTGTCTTAAACATTGGATAAATATGGTGCAACAAGGCTTAAAAGGGAATGTAATAGTTTTTTATGCCTGATTTAATGGAAATGTGACCAACCGAACATTAGTGGCATTTCAAAAAAACTTACCCATAGCACGGCTAAAAATGAAAAAGTACTGCACACGATCCTGTAAACAAGGAAGCAGCGTTTATTTACTTTAAATTACAGACTTTTCCAAGCCCTCAGAGAGCTCATACCTCCGCCAAGGAGCTTCAGTCCACCCCCAACACAATCTCCCATTTCATGGAACGTTACAGATACAAATGTAATTACAGACAGTTCAAATGTCCTACCGACAATGCGGCCTTCACCCCATCCGACCTAATGAACAGGCGCGGCCTCTAGCGCGGCAGCTCCTAACAGCCTCCCAGCTTCTTGGACAACCGGAGATAAGAATGCCGGCCCAACCGTGCGTATGTCACTCAGGAAGGAAAGAGAACTCCGTCACTGTCACTGTCTGTCGGGCTATAACTTCTTTGGGGATGCTAAAAATTCCTCTATACTTTAAAAGAGCTATACATGTAGGTTGAGGATTGCAGCTGGATTAAAGAATTGAGTTTTATGAATAATATGCACTAATTGTGGCACTAAAATTCTCACTTTGTCCACTCAAATCGATGCGCAACTCAACAAATCCATATTTTTTTTCCATATTACACTACTGTGCTGCTTATAAAGGCTTTGTTGTTTTATTTTAAAGGTGCACCCATGCAAACTTTACGCTACTGTTGTGCTTTACTAATATTTCATGCTTAGAGTTTGCGTCGCAAATTTAGCTTTGCTGTCAAATTTGGTGCAGCAACAACAAGATCCAAGCACAGGTGTGTTTAATGAGCTTTTATTTTGAAAGATTTATTGATTAAAAAAATACAGGGGGCATATCTGCATGTCTTCAAGCCACTCTGATGCTCCTAGTTGTGAAATTTAGCAGCGCCGTCTCCAGTTATGGTCACAACATGTAAAGAAACGCCCATTTAAGAGTGCGATGCTCACGTATGACTGTACCGCCAGATGAATATTCATGAATGTAAATGCGGAGGGCGAATCCTGCGGCCCAATCGCTCCACGGTTATTCATAGTTCTGAGCAGCCCATCATCTGCATGCATTACTAACTGGCCGAGTTAAATGCCAAACCAGGACCCACCTGACCCCCATTGACTCGATACTTCAGCGGCTCTGCATTCATTACTCTAAAGCTCTCCATAATCTTCCCTAACCAGCCTCTTTACGTGTCTCCGGAGTAAAGAAAAGGCCTGCAGGTGATTAGATATTTACACAAGTCCCTGAAGCTTCACTTGTAAAAGCTGTGATTTGAGAAAAGGTCAAAGCTTTAAGCAGCAGAAATGTGAAATTACAGATGATAGATTATGCAGGCGTTGAGCTGACACGGCTTCATTTAGCAAAGCAGAAACGCACTGGAGATGATGTTTTATCCAAACTGTGTTCTTACGGGTCTTCATCCTGCTTTCTGTGTCTAGTTCGGGAGGACGGAGGTGATTGACAACACGCTAAACCCAGACTTTGTGCGGAAATTTATTCTGGACTATTTCTTCGAAGAGCGGCAGAACCTTCGATTTGACTTGTAAGTAAAATCTACATCTATTGATATTCTCTGAGTTTGTGTTCAAGAAACTGGAGTTCCTTCAGTCATATGCCATTAAACACCTCCTAGCTCCTAAAATATGGATTTAATGAATCTAAAAAACTAGTTTGCAGCTTTCCGTGAAGTCACCGCCTGACTCCGCACCACTGTCTGCTCATCATGCTCTGCTACATGTGCTGCAAAGTATTGGAAATAACATGTTGGACTGAAATTAGGAAATGTTTTCATTAATTTTCCCATTATGTATTTCAGAAACACATAGCTAGTGACTTACTAAGAAGTCACCGTTTGACTCCGCACCACTCTCTGATGCTTTGATGCATGCTCTGCTACATGTGCTACAGAGCATTGAAAATAATGTGTCTGATTGAAACCACAAAATGTTTTTATTAACGTTCACATGATATATTTCAAAATATTTCAAAGACTCGTTTAGCAGCTTACTGTGAAGTCACCGCTTGACTCCGCACCACTGTCTGCACAGCTCTGCTACATGTGCTGCAGAGTATTGAAAATAATGTGTCCGATTGAAACTTGAACATTTTTTTATGAACTTTCTCATCATGCATTTCAACACCTCGTTAGCAACTTACTATGCAGTCACCGTTTGACTCCGCACCACTGTCTGCTCAGCTTTGATGCATGCTCTGCTGCATGTACTGCTGAGTATTGTAAATAATGTGTTAGACTGAAATTAGAAAATGTTTTTATTAACTTTCCTATTATGTATTTCAACACCTTGATAGCAGCTTACTTTAAAGTCACCGCTTGACTCCGCACCACTGTCTGCTTACTTGGGATGTATACTCTGCTACGTGTGCTGCAAAGCTTATAAAATAATGTGTTGGACTGAAATTACAAAATGTTTTTATTAACTTTCCCGTGATGTATTTCAAAAACTAGTTAGCAACTTACTGTGAAGTCACCGCTTGACTCCGCACCACTGTCTGCTCCTCTGTGATGTGTACTCTGTTACATGTGCTGCAGAATTTTGAAAATAACGTGTTCGACTGAAGTGCTTCTTTCAACTTTTCCCTTGTGAATTTCAAAAACTAGTTAGCGCCTCACTGTGAAGTCACCGCTTGACTCCGCACCACTGTCTGCTCTGCTACATGTGCTGCAGAGTGTTGGAACTAATTGAGTTTTTCTGCATTATGTTTTGAAAAAGAACATACCGAAGCAATTCAGACAATATATACTGACATATGCATGACAGGTGATTATCAGCAGATAATAGCTTACCGGTGTATCGCTCAGTGATGATGTCATTCTAGGACTACAAATATGGCCGTTATTATCATTATTAACTAGCACACACCAGTGACTTGTGCTCTGCTATAACGTTTGAGCCCCAGATTACCCAACCAACATCCAGACATACCTCTTGGCCCAATATAAGCAACAATAAGGGCTTAATGTGATGCTAAATGTCCGAGTTATTTCTATATTTGCTGATAGCATCTTTTGGCAGTAGATTGTGGAATTGGCACGTGCACTGCATCCTCCGGATTAGTCAAAAAATAAAAATAACCAAACACTTAGCTACTGTAGTTAGAAGCTGTAAGGTCTCAACTGTTTGATACTGAAGCAGGAAGTCTGAATTTGTTTGCACCGATGCCATGAAATGTTATTTATTTATAGTACTGGGGGATATTTTAGAGTTGTGGAGCGTTTTCAGTGGCTTTATTTAGTAAGATAGAGGGAGAGTGGTTGAGTGTGGGTGGAGATGTGGCTGAGTTTGTGCACGAGGGCATGAATATCTGTTTAAGGAAGGAAGACGTCCCCATTTTAGATTCGCTTCTGGTCCAAGTGATGCTGAAGGTCGTGTCCGGGCTAAATTAAATGCATCATGATCAGAGTTTTACAGGAAAACTGAAAGAGATATTTAGTTATGCATAAACTTTACTTCTCCATTATTATTCTCCCGTATCTGTCCATCGGTGCTGCTGCAATATGTCAATTCTGAATCATTAATCCTTAAATTACCCCATTTATCAGAGCAAGACACTGTTAAAACAGAAGCAACTGCTCGTTTTTCACATTTCCAACAGTCCTTAAACTACTCATCCTTGCATGAGGCACTCTCTCGAAAAACTGGATCAACCTTAAGCTCAAAACTGTGATATTTCAAACAGTCTCCTGTTGAAGGATGTTGATTCCAGAGGTTTTGATTCGTGCACGCGCAACAAAACTCAGCTTTACGTCGTTAAAAATGTCGCCAAAAATAAGCCGCTCGCTCAAACCGGTTTCCGTAAAAAACTAAAAATTCTACGCCTCTTCGCGCCGACAACGAGTTATGAGTGACTCGGCTGCGACCAGCAGTCACATGAGGAAAATTCGGGGATTTTTATTGGCTGAACTGGGATGAACTGCAGGCTGTGTGTACGTAGAGCACATAGGGGACAAGTGTGGAAACGAATTAAATATATAAATAGTCAAATATCTACAATTTATAGAACCACTATTTTTATTTTCAGTGTTGTAACACTTATTGGAAAAGTGATAAATGCTGATTAAATGTTTGTATATTTTTTAGCAACCTCCATTTTTCTTTGTTATGATTTATGGCGTCTTAACTGCGTCTTGTTGTTATTGTATGTTTCCCTGTTTGTGTTGCTGTGACTGACACATGCAGCATATGTGTCACGGGGTCACGTGCCGACGGACCAGCTAATGCATGCGAGTGCATTCCCACATGCTGCGCGTCACCATGGCGACGGTGTGCGTTTCCGGGTTTTAACATGTAGCCATAACAACCGGGGGTTCTGTGGGATGCTGGGTGTGATATAGGACCGGACAGGATTCCTCCAGGGAACAGAGGAAGCATTTAACCTTTTACTTTGACTCTGCCCGCTCCGCTCATGCACGTTACAGACCCGTGTGCTTTTTCACACGTATGTGGACGTGTGAAGAACAGTTAGAGCTTCCTCTGTAGCACACAAATGAAGATCAGAGACGAAAGTGTTCAGTTTTTTACATTTATTCTTTCTTCTAACAACAAAAATCCACAGTTTTAAAATGATTTTTTTCACTTCCAGTTCCTGTTGTGGTTAAAAAATGGCCTTTTATATGCAGCTTTCTCATCAGAATGTTGTGCTAAAGTAATTGCCCCCCATACAGAAATCTTCTATTTGTCACACATAAATGTTTCAAATCATCAAACTAATTTTAATGTCAGACAAAGAAAACCCAAGAAAACACTGAATTATTGAAGCTTATTGAAGGAAAAATGCTGTCCAGCCCATCTTGCCCTATGTGGAAAAGTAATTGCCCCCTTAGCTACCAATCTACCAAATAACCAATAGGTTCAGTCTCACATCTGATCCCTGCCAGGCTTGTTGGATCTAAACATCACTAATAGAACCTGTCTGGTGTTGTGAAGCAGCTAAAGGGTCTCTAAAAGCAGCACATGATGCCACGTTCTAAAGAGATCCAAGAACACATGAGGAACAAAGTCACTGACATCCATCAGTCTGGAGGGTTACAAAGCCATTGCTGAGGCTCTGGGACTCCAGAGAAGCACAGTGAGAGACTTTATCCACTAATGGAGGAACATGGAACAGTGGTGGACCTTCCCAGGAGTGGACCAACCACCAACATTTCTCCAAGAGCATCCATATCTAATCCAGGAGTCACAGAAGAACCCAGAGGAACATCTAAAGACCTGCAGACCTCACTGGCCTCAGTTAAGGTCCGTCTACATGATTCCACAATGAGGAAGACTCTGGGAGGAAATGGATCCATGGAGAGTTGAAGGATCAAACCACTACTGACCAAAAACAACATAAAGGTTCATCTGGATGAGCTCCAAGACTTCTGGATAACATCCTGTGGACTGATGAGTCAAAGGTGGAACTTTTAGAAGACATGGGTCCGTTACATCTGGTGTAAAGCTGATACTGCATCCACCAGAAGAACATCTACCAACAGTGAACCATGGTGGTGGTAGTGTGATGGTTGGAGGACCTGGACCACTTGTCATCACTGATGGAGCCATGAATTCTGCTCTCTATCAGAAAATCCTCCTGGAGAATCTCCACCATCAGTTCAGGACCTGAAGATCAACACTAATGGTTCATGCAGCAAGACGAAGACCCAAAGACCACAAGCAAGTCCACCTCTGAGGGGCTCAGGAAGAACTGAATGAAGGTTCTGGAGTGGCCGAGTCAAAGTCTGGACCAATTTCTCCAATGGAGGTGCTGTGGTAAGACCTTAAAAGGACAGTTGATGATTTAAAACCATCTAATGTGACTGAATTTAAACTATTCTAGAGAAGAGTGGACCAACATTCCTCCATGGTGATGGAAAAGACTGATCACAAGCTGGAACAAACATTTAACTGCTGCAGCCAAGAGATCAACCAGGTATTAGGTTCAGGGGGGCGATTACTTTTGTGTTTTGTGGGTTATCTCTGTCTAGTATTCAATAAATATAAATATTAATTTGATGATTTGGAACATTTAAGTGTGAGAAAAACACACGTTCAGCTTGTTTGGTAACATTCTGATGCTCAGGATGTCTAAATCCGTTTGTGTTTTTTAGCTGCCTATAAACGAACGACCGCCTGATTCAGCGCTCGTCTCTGCTGAGTGGTTTTTCTGAATGGAGCCGAGCGTTTCAGGAACAAACGGCGCTCTGGCTTTTCGCAGGCCTGCGAGCGTGGTTGTTGTTGTCGGTGTCATTCAGCGTGTGCATCCATGTGTGTGGTCTGGTTGTCGTCTGCTGCTCGTTCCAGCTGTAGATCGTTTGAGCAGTCTGATGGCTGATGAATGGATGTTTCCTCCCTCGGGCCCACGGGGACGAGATCTCCGTGGGCAGCAGAGTCGAGGTTGTGGAATACTACAGTAGGGTGTAGGTTGGGTTTATTCCAAACTCTTAAAACAGTCAACAAAACAGACTTTAAGCTGGTTTTTAAATGATGATTCCATTTATTGAAGGAAAAATGTCATCCAGCCCATCTTGCCCTATGTGTAAAAAGTAATTGCCCCCTTAGCTACCAGTCTACTATGGGTTCAGTCTCACCAGCCACACTTACATATGATTACTAGTCAAAATCTGAAGAAAGTCTCACATCTGTTACCAATACTGGAAAATGCTGCATACAGCTTTTTGTCTGGTGACCATCCGTGCACGTGGAATTATCAACCCCAAGCAGTTTCCGTGTGGTTTTTGCTCCTTTCGCATCATTTTTACTCACTCTTGGGTCATTTTTCACTGCAGTATAAAGTCCTGCACCTCTGTGGAAGCCATGAGAGAACTCAGAAGTGTTTCCTGCGAAGTAAAATACAAGCACAGCTGGTCCTCGGTTTACGAACAAGATCCATTCCTACGACATGTCGTTAGCCGATTTTTGGTGTAAGTCGGATTTTATGCCTAAATTATAGGACGCGATCTTTGTCCTTGATTATCGCCGTGAACGTCGAACGACTTAAACCGAACACGCGGCCAGTGTTCGTCGGCATTTCTGCCTTCTCAGCGCGCTTTGCAACGTCTAATTTCACTTCCACTGTGATTTCTTTCCTTTTCGTCGAAGCCCTGCCATCAGAAGAGTCTGCCTCACGCCTGGGAGTCATAATAAAGGGCAAAAAAATACACAAAATAGCAAAAACTAAGAGCGGGTCAATGTGCAGCAATCAACAATGGAGAACTCAGTGACAGTTTCTTCTTCATTGGTACCTCGGTGTTCCCCCTGTGACTGTGTTCGCCGCTACGCACCAGCAACTAGTTTTCACAGAGTATCGTATTATTTACGAACCAAACTGCTCATGTCGAAACTAGATTTATTAAGTTATTAATGGGAGTTGTTCGCAACCAAGAAATGTCGTAACACGAGGCATACTTACTTAATGAACTAACTAACTAACAGGTATATGTTGAGGACTCGCTGCCAACTGGTGGAGCAGCTAGTTAGATAACAAGACACATGAGCTGATAATAATGAGAGCAAAAAGAGCAAAATATCCAGTTTTTTACAGAATCTGCTTGAGAAAAAATGTTTATTTTTGCTATAAGACATAAAAATAATTTAAAAAACTAACAAAAAAACACTATTTAGGTCAAATAACACCACCCCTCGAGTCAGTGTGGCGTTAATATTGAACTGTTTCTGTTCTCGGGGACAGACAACGGTATGGTTTCCCCCCTTTTTAAACGTGAAGCAAGGAGCTGCGACTGCATGTGATCATTTGGACATTCAAGACGCTGCACATCCCCCTGCACATTCTTGTAAAGTGACTAAATCGCCCGTCATTTCCCAGTTTCGCCCAGCGAGGGCCGATTCCAATCCGCCGTTAGTGGCGGGTGAAATGACCTCAGAGTGGCTCGCCTGATTGCTTCCCATTCTCGAGGAGGTGGAGAGGACGTTTCTGGGCAAATTCCTCTCTCTGCAAATATTGTACTGCAGTGTGAGCGAGGGAAGGTGTGAATAACAACCAGAAATACAGTGAAAAACACACCTGGATGAGCAGAAATGACTTCTGTTCCCCACTGAGACTTTTTCTTTCTTACCTGTGCTAATGAATTGAGTCCCTGAACCTCAGAATGAACTGGTTGGCTGTAAAGACATGTTGACGCCATCTATCCAAGAAAAAAGCTGTAAGAACTGAAGAAATGGGGCATTTTTGAAACCTTTTGATGGTCCCTGAACTGCTCATTTGTGACATGTTGTCCCTAATATACAGCGCCATGAAAAAGTATTTGCCCCCCTACAGAAATCTTGGCCACCAACATTAAAATAAGGACCCAGAATGCAACTGCAAATAAAACAGCTGCTTTCTGACTGTTTAAGTATCTAAACTGGGATTTTGTTGTTAAAAGTTGAAAAGAATATTTGTATGATTTAAGACTTTTTTGGGAGTCTAAATCTACCAAAGGGGTTGCCTTTATACTGTGGTGCGCAAAAGTATTTGCCCCCCCCCATACAGAAATTTTCTATTTTTGCATATTTCTCACACTGAAATGTTCCAGATCATCAAACTAGTATATCGAAAACCTACATCACCCCTGTGAAAAAGTAATTGCCCCCCATGATCCTAATACCTGGTTGGTCTCTTGGCAGCAACAGTTAAATGTTGGTTCCAGCTTGTGATCAGTCTTTTCCATCACCATGGAGGAATGTTGGTCCACTCTTCTCTAGAATAGTTTGAATTCAGTCACATTAGATGGTTTAGACGGACCTTAACTGAGGCCAGTGGGGCCATGGTTCACTGTTGGTAGATGTTCTTCTGGTGGATGCAGTATCAGCTTTACACCAGATGTAACGGACCCATGTCTTCCACAAAGTTCCACCTTTGACTCATCAGTCCACAGGATGTTATCCAGAAGTCTTGGAGCTCATCCAGATGAACCTTTATGTTGTTTTTGGTCAGTAGTGGTTTGATCCTTCAACTCTCCATGGATCCATTTCCTCCCAGAGTCTTCCTCATTGTGGAATCATGTAGACGGACCTTAACTGAGGCCAGTGAGGTCTGCAGGTCTTTAGATGTTCCTCTGGGTTCTTCTGTGACTCCTGGATTAGATATGGATGCTCTTGGAGAAATGTTGGTGGTTGGTCCACTCCTGGGAAGGTCCACCACTGTTCCATGTTCCTCCATTAGTGGATAAAGTCTCTCACTGTGCTTCTCTGGAGTCCCAGAGCCTCCGCAATGGCTTTGTAACCCTCCAGACTGATGGACGTCAATGACTTTGTTCCTCATCTGTTCTTGGATCTCTTTAGAACGTGGCATCATGTGCTGCTTTTAGAGACCCTTTAGCTGCTTCACAACACCAGACAGGTTCTATTAGTGATGTTTAGATCCAACAAGCCTGGTAGTGATCAGATGAGAGACTGAACCCAGTGGTAGATAAGGGGGCAATTACTTTTCCACATAGGGCAAGATGGGCTGGACAGCATTTTTCCATCAATAAATGAAATCAATCTAAAAACTGGTTTATCTTTGTCTGACATTAAAACTAGTTTGATGATCTGAAACATTTACTCGACAGAAGCTTTCTGCAGGGGGGCAAATACTTTTCACATCACTGTAAACTGATTAGATTTTGAGTGTTGGTTCGCCTCTTTCACACGTCTCACAGTCATGCCTGATGCTGCCAATTAACCCATGTAGTGTCAGTTTAATGGAGACTCCTGCGATGCCGTGAAGTGACGCCGAGCTGCTCTGTTGTTGATTCCTCCCCGGCTGAGCTCCGGCCTCTTTTTCTAATCACTCTGGTTTTTTTTCCCTCCACAGGTACGACGTCGACTCCAAGAGCGCCAACCTGTCCAAACACGTGAGTTTATTCCCCTCTCTTCGCTGAGTGCTCTGATGCGAGCTGTGATTGCTGTCCTTGTCGTTAGCGCCCATTAGCCTCATTCCAGCCACATAACAGTAATCTGGCCGCTACAGTGAGTGTGTTTATCATCCGCTGTAATGGCACCATTTCCCCGAAACGACCTGTTGTTCATTTAGAAATTAAATATGTCCACCCTGGCTGTTTCTCCCCCACTTTTAGTAGCAGTGATTAGCACGACGGTAATTAGAAACAACAGTGGGGTAACCTGGTCTTTAATGGGAAACAGGAATAGCTGCTGGATGCTGTCATTTATAAGAGATCAATTGTGCAGTTTGACCCTCCGAATACGAAAAATCGCCAAAAATACGTCGTTTGTTGTAGAAAAAATCTGTAAAAACAGGAAAAATCTGTGGAATTCCAACTTTCCAAAGGTCCATGAACTGCTCATCTGTGATGGACTGTTTCATCAGGAAAAATGAGAAGGAATCTGAGCTTAAAGTCTTTGTGTCTCATTTGGAATTCGCCAAAAATAAATGTTTTGCACGATGAAGATCTTCCTGTGACTGACTCCACTGCGACAAACAATTCCATTTTCTAAAAAGACATACCGATAATTAGTTCATCCTCTGAGCCCCAGAATTCAGGGAAACCCTGGAACCATAAGTGTACAGTGTCGTGCAAAAGTATTTGCCCCCTACAGAAATCCTCTATTTTTGCATATTTGTCACGTAAAAGTTTCAGATCATCAAACTAACTTTAACATATGACAAAGACAACCAGATGACTTCATCTTTTGAAGGAAAAACACTGTCCAGCCCATCTTAAGGTATGTGAAAAAGTATTTGCCCCCTTAGCTACCAATCTACCAAATGATCCAAGAACACATGAGGAACAAAGTCACTGACGTCCATCAGTCTGGAGGGTTACAAAGCCATTGCTGAGGCTCTGGGACTCCAGAGAAGCACAGTGAGAGACTTTATCCACTAATGGAGGAACATGGAACAGTGGTGGACCTTCCCAGGAGTGGACCAACCACCAACATTTCTCCAAGAGCGCGTTGTTGGTTTTCAATAAATCTTTAATAAACCATCATTAAAAAACTGCATTTAATGTTTTGTGGGTTTTCTCTGTCTAATATTCCATAAATATAAATACTAGTCTGATGATCTGGAACATTTAAGTTTGACAAATACACAAAAATAGATGATTTCTGTAGGGGGGGCAAATACTTTTGCACTGTACCTACCACCCACCCAGGTAGTTCTACCCAAACCCTCACACTGACTTTATAAAGACTTTATAAATCTCAGAAATCCACTTATAAAAAGAGAATTTGCAAAATAATAAGCAGCAACAGAAAATATAACCAAGGCCCTGCACTAAAATCAACCTGATTGCATTTACAGTGCAGTGCAAAAAGTATTTGCCCCCCTACAGAAAACTTCCGTATTCCATGTTCCATGTTTCACATCATCAAATTAATTTTAATATAAGTCTAGCCCATTTTGTCATATGTGAAAAAAGTAATTGCCCCCTTAGCGACCAACAGACAACTATTTTGGGACTTTTCAGCTGAACTGCAGGCGGTGTTTGATTCCAATATTCTAATGTTTTTGCCTTTTTAAATGATATCTGGCATTAGAACTTGTTCTGACTGACTCAGTGTAGATTAATTCACCCTCTGAGCCCCAAAATTCAGATAAAGGCATGTTGTCTTTCAAAAAAATCACCAAAACCACACCATGTATCAAAGCCAGGTAAAAACAGTGGAAAATAGTGGATTCCCACCTTTTGGATGGTCCTTGAACTCATCACCTGTGACATGAGGATCCTAATCTAAGCTTAGAATCAAGACAGTTCAGGAAAATCACTTTATTCCGCATGTCTCACTTTAAAAAATGACAAAAATCAACTCTTTGCATTGGTTGTAAAGGCGTGTTCTCTTTAACGAAATCACCAAAATGACACCAGTTGGGCTTTTGTACCTTTTTAATGGTCCCTGAACTGCTCACCTGTGTCATCTTGGCCCTAATGTAATCTTAAAACATGCTGCTGTCTCAAAAATTCAACAAAAATCAACCTTTTGCATGAACCAAATTCAGTAAAAACCTAAAAATTCTCCATTTTATGGCACAACCAGGAAGCCAGGAGTGACTCAGATGTGACTGACAGTCTTTGGACAAAAATTCAGAGACTTTTCGGCTGAACTCGGCTGAACTGCAGGCAGTGTTCACGCAGAGCAGACAGGAAACCAGTTATGAATGGAAGCAATAGGACATGTATGACATGCAGAGTCACCAGGTGTTGGTCAGACCTGGAAAAATGTTGGACATGTTGATTCCAAGTTGTTTTTTAATTAGTTTAAAACAAATAATTGAAGAAATTGACTGTTTTTAAAGCGTAAAATAAACGTGTGAGTTCCGTCTCCTTCTAGTCGTGGTTGTTGTGTTTCCATAGAGGTGCAGGACTTTAAAATGAGCCCACAGTGAGTTAAACTGTGACGGATAGCAGGTGTTTGGATTGATAGCATTAAGCCCTGCTGTCTGACTGGGATCCTGTTTGCACATACCTGCTCTCATGGAGTCGGCTCGACCCGTTTATCTGAGCAGGTGGTTGCCGTGGTAACGGCCACCTGGACCGTCGCCGCCCAGCTCGTGGAAGTCATGGCAACGGCGGAGAGGATGGCAGTAAAAGCGCAGAGTTGGACAGCCGTCTCTTCTCCCCCCGGGCGATCACAAGACGCTTCCTCTCAGCACTTTTCTGGCTTCTGTCAGTTTTTCTCTAATTTCAGGCTGCGGTTGTTTGACTCTTGTGTCCCAGTCGACACCTCAAGGTGACTCTGCAGCCCTTGAGTGTCCGGACAAACCAGTCTGTCCACATAGCAGGCGTCATGTGACTTTGTAGTGGAAAACAAACAGTTGACTTACCCACACAGACCTGACATGAGTCCCTATTTGTCTTGCAACACTTCTCCTTTAGAAATGTTCCGTATGCTAATTTTAATCCAGCATGTATGTGGAAACCTGCTGAGCAATGAAACTGATTCTGAGATGGTGAAGAGATTCGTCCTGCACCTCTATGGAAACACAACAACCATGACTAGAAGTAGAGGGAACCCAGAAATGTCCTCTGTGCAGTATGACCCGGTTATAATGCCATAAATCATTAAAAAAAAATTAAAAAGTAGAAATTCTTCGATTATTTATTTTACAACTAATTAAAAAACAACTTGGAATCAACATGTCCAACATTTTTCCAGATCTTACCAACACCTGGTGACTCTGCATGTCATACATGTCCTATTGCTTCCATTCATAACTGGTCTCCTGTCTGCTCTGCGTGAACACTGCCTGCAGTTCAGCCGAGTTCAGCCGAAAAGTCTCTGAATTTTTGTCGCCAGACTGTCGGTCACATCTGAGTCACTCCTGGCTTCCTGGTTGCGCCATAAAATGGAGAATTTTTCAATTTTTACAGAATTTGGTTCATGCAAAGGATTGATTTTTGTGGAATTTTTGAGGCAGCGTTATGATTTTAAGCTCATATTAAGGGCAGGATGACACAGGTGAGCAGTTCAGGGATCATCAAAAAGGTGCAAAAGTCCAACTGGTGTAATTTTATTGATTTTGTTAAAGAGAACACGCCTTTACAACCAATGCAAAGAGTTGAGTTTTGTTGAATTTTTAAAGTGAGACATGCGGAATAAAGTGATTTTCCTGAACTGTCTTGATTCTAAGCTTAGATTAGGATCCTCATGTCACAGGTGATGAGTTCAAGGACCATCCCAAAGGTGGAAATCCACTATTTTTCCACTGTTTTTACCTGGCTTTGATACATGGTGTGGTTTTGGTGATTTTTTTGAAAGACAACATGCCTTCATCTAAATTCTGGGGTTCAGAGGGTGAATTAATCTACACTGAGTCAGTCAGAACAAGTTCTAATGCTGTATATCATTGAAAAAGAAAAAACATTAGAATATTGGAATCAAACACGGCCTGCAGTTCAGCTGAAAAGTACCAAAATAGTTGTCTGTTGGTCGTTAAGGGGGCAATTACTTTTTCCACATAGGGCAAGATAGGCTGGACTTATATTAAAATGAATTTGATGATCTGGAACATTTAAATGTGACAAATATGGAAGTTTTCTGTAGGGGGGCAAATACTTTTTGCACTGCACTGTAAATGCAATCAGGTTGATTTTAGTGCAGGGCCTTGGTTATATTTTCTGTTACTGCTCATTATTGTGCAAATTCTCTTTTTACAAGTGGATTTCTGAGATTTATAAAGTCTTATAAAGTCAGTGTGATGGTTTGGGCAGAACTACCTGGGTGGGTGGTAGGTACAGCGCAAAAGTATTTGCCCCCCTACAGAAATCATCTATTTTTGCGTATTTGTCAAACTTAAATGTTCCAGATCATCAAACTAGTATTTATATTTATGGAATATTAGACAGAGAAAACCCACAAAACACAAAATGCAGTTTTTAAATGATGGTTTATTAAACATTTATTGAAAACCAACAACACGCTCTTGGAGAAATGTTGGTGGTTGGTCCACTCCTGGGAAGGTCCACCACTGTTCCATGTTCCTCCATTAGTGGATAAAGTCTCTCACTGTGCTTCTCTGGAGTCCCAGAGCCTCAGCAATGGCTTTGTAACCCTCCAGACTGATGGACGTCAGTGACTTTGTTCCTCATGTGTTCTTGGATCATTTGGTAGATTGGTAGCTAAGGGGGCAAATACTTTTGCTTATGGTTCTAACTCAGCGTGGCCGACTTAACGTGATATTTTATCTCTCGTCGCTTTCTTCCACATTCGAAAATCCACCAAAAATAAATCCTTTACTCCAACAAGATTCTGTAAAAATATAAAAATTCTGCGCTACTGGTTGCAACCGGGAAACCGTGATAGACTCAGCTGAGACCAGCGGTCATGCGACAAAAATTCAGGGAGTTTTCGGAGTTTTTCACATACGTTAAGATGGTCTGGACAGAGTTTTTCCTTCAAAAGATGAAGTCATCTGGTTGTCTTTGTTTTATGTTAGAGTTAGTTTGATGATCTTAAACTTATACGTGAAAAATATGCAAAAATAGAGGATTTCTGTAGGGGGCAAATACTTTTGCACGGCGCTGTACACTTATGGTTCATTTGCTTACATTCAGAAGATGATTTAGTGAGTTTTATTCTGACAGATCTTCCCATACATCAGTTTTAAGAGGTGAAATAAAAACCATCACATCCACTGCTGGCATTTATTCGTCAACAGCTGCATGAAACCTAAGTGGAGATAAATCGAGTACCACGGCGAGAAACCCTCGCAGTCTCTGAGAAACCAGTTCAGCCTCTCTCCGTTTCCCTTCAGGGTGATTCCTCCCTCGGTTTATGGCGCTTTGAAGTCTCTCCGGATGCGATCCACTCCTCCTGCGCCGTCCTCACCGGCATCCCGCCACCGTCTTTCATTCCATTTCGTTGCCATACCCTCGTTCTCTCGCCTCGCTCGTTTGAAATCAATAACCTCCTACAGGAAGAGACGCCGGCGTGGAGGCAGCCGGAGAGCCGAGCCATTAGACGGTGTTTTGACACGGGAGCCGCCGAGAACACCTGGGAACCGAGCGGGTGTGAAATATGTTAGGGAACGATGGAAAAACACACTTGTTTGTCAGGACACACTGATGTGCAGCGCTGCATGCACTCAGACAGGAAACCGAGCTGGTCCCACGCTGGAATCCAATCTGGAATATCCAACAGCATGAATGAAAGATATGCAACCCTTAAAAAAGAAAAACCCAGAAAGAATCATCAGATTTCCAACTTTCTGATGGATCTTGAACTAATCACGTGTGTCTAACTCAGCGTGGCCGACCTAACGTGATATTTTATCTGTCGTCGCTTTCTTCCACGTTCAAAAATCCACCAAAAATAAATCCTTTACTCTGAAAAGATTCTGTAAAAATATAAAAATTCTGCGATACTGGTTGCAACCGGGAAACTGGGATTGACTCAGCTGAGGCTAGAGGTCATGCGATAAAAATTCAGGGACTTTTTGGTTGAACTGCAGGCGGTGTTTCCACAGAGCAGGCATGGAAACAGATTAAAAATGAAAAATATCTATAGAAAGTAGAGCCGCCTTCCTTCCTGATTTTCTTCATTCTTTGTTAAATAAATATCAAAGAAATCCAACTTTAGCTCTTTCTTTGTTGTGATTCGTGAACTTATTTCTTGCATGAACGACATTTTCTTCATGGGTGACGTGTAGGAATTTATGTTGGAGTGAAAAATGAACCACAGTGAGTAAAAATGTGGTCGAAACAAAGAAAACTGCTTGGACTTATGTGTGAAGCATCTCCAATCATTAGTAGCGGTTCACAAAAATCACGTTTCGGTACGTATCTTGGTACGGAAGTCACGGTTCGGTACGGAACCCTCTGCAGTCGACGGATGTGCCGGCACATCAAAATGACATGACCGATTTAAGATGACGTAGCAGCAAGACGCCTCATCAACTTGTGTCCAAAGTGTGGATTTCTAACTATCTACCAGTCTTTGAATCGTGTTGATCGGCCAAGTAAAACCAGAGTTATGACCAATAATAAACACCATACTTTCTCCACGTTTGGAGCTCCTTACTTCTTTGGTCTGGTCCACTTGTTTTACTCCTTTTTCATACTTTACCAGGAAACCCAAGTGATCCCAGACGGGTGGTTTTAACCACGGCGGAGTGTCTTCCAGCTGTTAGCATTAGCCATCCCGTTTGCTAGCCATACATCACAGTAGAAAAAATGGTCCGACTGGAAACTCCTACTTGTTTTTAGTTCCACAATACTGTTCAACTGTGAGACATAGAAGGTCCAACACCACTGTGGGCACTACGAGGTTCACATTAAAACAATTCTGTACGTCGGCCGTTCTTAGTAGTCTTAATATTTTCACATCGCGGTACACCTCTGTACCGAACGGTTCAGTTCGGTGTATTGTTACACCTCGAATAATCATGTCTGTTTTTCGGTTCCGTCAGAAAAATCCACCAAATCTAAGCTTAAGATTGTGGTTTTAAATAATAAATAACCGAGCCTTTATTGACCCCCTTGGGGAAATCCCTTCTCTCCATTTCATCCATCCTATTCATAGTTAACCTTAACTAGACATACTAGGAGCAGTCCGGGGTTAAGGGTCTTGCTCAAGGGCCCATAGTGGTGGTGGCTGGGACAAGCAGTCGCTCTCACTTTCCCACCTCAACCTCTTGCCAGTTCGTGGACTCGAACCAGCGACCCACCGGTTATAATTTCACTTCACAAACCACAAGGCCGCCACTGCCCCTAAACAACTTATTCTACGACTATTTACACAAAAAAAGCAGACAATAACTAGTAAAACTTCTTTAGCATGTTGAGCCACATTTCCTTTCCAGTGATGGTTAAGATTTACGGCATTATAACTGCACAGAAGACACTTTTAAGTTCCCTCTCCTTCTAGTCATCGTTGTTCTGTTTCCATCGAGGTGCAGGACTTTATGTTGAAGTGAGCTTCTTGTGGAAAAACCAGACTCCAAGTGCCTCCAAAGCCTGCTCCCCTCTCCCGAGGTGTTCCCCAGGGTTCCGTCCTCGGCCCCCTCCTCTTCATCCTCTACATGCTCCACCTCGGCCACTTAATCCGCCGTCATGGGCTCCGGTTTCGCTGTTTTGCTGATGACACCCAACTCTATGTTTCCACCGAAAACGATCACCACTGTCGCCCGTTCGACTCTCGCCAGCCGCATCACAGAAACACAGTCGTGGCTGCGAGCAAACGTCCTCAAACTCAACTGAGACAAACTGGAAATCATTATAACTAGTCCACAATCTCTCACCAAATCCTGATAAGTATTATTAGTATGTCTCCAAAGGGATCTGATCTGAAGAGTCCAGCATGAAGGTGGGTGCGTGGAGCTACGCCCACCCGACTAGCTCCTTGGCGTTGAGTCTTTTTCTAACCCATGCTGGTGTATATTTAGCCAACGCTGCACTCGGCCTGCTCTCCGACGGACCTCATGCTGGCGGCCGTCGCAGTTGCTAGGCGATGTGTCGCTTTACTGCCTCTACATCGTAGATGGAGGAGGGGGAAGATGTAATTTAAAAAAAAAAAAACACTTTCAATGTTGCTGCAGCAGAAGATGTGGTCAAAAACAAATCCGTACATCTGCTGCTTCGTCCCGCAGAGGGTTGATTTGAATCGAGTCCGGCCGACCAGAGCACGACTTCCTGAATAAGTCCAACACAGAGAGGCAGGAAAGATGAGTTTATGGCGGATTAGGCAAACAGATAAAAGACCGAGTAGATGGATTGAGAGACGGCAGCAGACAGAAGAACACCAGAGGCTAATCGATGGAGCAAAGAGAATCCATTATGTTTTATATTCGTGTTAGACGCA
Organism: Dascyllus trimaculatus; assembly: GCA_024666655.1. Lineage (NCBI taxonomy): Eukaryota > Metazoa > Chordata > Actinopteri > Pomacentridae > Dascyllus > Dascyllus trimaculatus. The sequence goes on along the minus strand of CM045465.1, from coordinate 2,775,430 downwards.
GAGTCCAATTACGACGAATGGTTTCGCCTCCGGGAGAAAGACGGATGAAGGCGGCATGTTTCCATAATGGCTTCCATGCATTTATTCATACAGTTTAATACTTTTTACTGTTCTTTTAAGGCTGAAAAAACCTTTGAATTCCAATTCTTGTCACATTTTTACCCACTGTGGACTCATTTTTTCACTGTAACACGAAGTCCTGCACCTCCATGGAAACAACCCAACCATGGCTAGATGTTTTTTGTGCAGCGTGAAGAAGTTATAACGACATATATCATAAAAAAAGATGATTTACTTCACAAAAATTGGAAATTGGAATTAAATGCTGCCTGATTTTTGTCACGTGACTGTCGGTCGTAGTATTTTTTTGTTTGATATAAAATCTTATCTGTTATTTTCTCTATTAGTATTTCTGACCATGACTAGAAGGTAGAAAGAAGTCGACGTCCTTAAAAAAAAGTCGAATTTCTTTATTAATTTTCCAAAAAAATGTAAAAAAAAATAGCAATAACATGTAGAACATTGTGCCCACAGGTGTTACCAATACTGGAAAACACGGTGTCGATACGTACTATTGATATTTTATGACTTCCTGACTCGCCTCTTGTCTGCGCTTTTCCACTGAGCTGGTTCCAGGTCTAGTTTGGAGCCAGAGCCTGACTTAGCTCCACTTCTTTGTGTCTCCACCACCTAAGCACCGACTCCAGGTTCTATAAACTGGAGCTCAGCAAGCACCAACTCTTTGCTGGTCCAGAGCTAAGCACCGAGTACGTCAGGGGCTGGGGGCGGGGTTATGGTGACCAACCATCAACGGTGGAAAGGGACACACAAGCGCTAATTAGTGTCCTTGTTCTCCAGGACGTCCCTGGTCCCATCACACATGTATTGGAATGACTCCCGGGACACACGGAAGTTTAGCACAAACTGTTGACCTGAAATCCGCTACAGTTGTGTCCCACCAGTAGCGTGATCACGGATGTGTCCAGGCAACAGGAGGACCTCCGCCTCACAATCAGCCTTAAGACCATCTATAGAGATAAACATAGATATTATCATCAACTTACTGCGTTTGTTTAACTGCTATGTAATGGATGCTAGCGTAGTGGTTTTATGGTGACCCATAGGCTCCAACTGGGCTCCTTGACAATGGAAACAGGTTCTTAGGAGGAACCAGATTAGAACCAACTAAGAACCAGAACTAGGACCTGGTTCTTCTTGGGAAGGAAGGAAGGAAGGAAGGAAGGAAGGAAGGAAGGAAGGAAGGAAGGAAGGAAGGAAGGAAGGAAGGAAGGAAGGAAGGAAGGATGGAAAGAAGGAAGGAATGAGAGAGGGAGGGGGAAAGGAAGAGAGAAAGCAAGGGGAAGGAAGAAAGGAAAGGAGGAGGGAAGGAAGGAAGGATGGAAAGAAGAAAGGAAGGAAAGAAAGAAAGATAGGAGGAGGGAGGGAAGGAAGGAAGAAAGGAAGACAGCAAGAGGAAGGAAGGAGGGAGGGAAGGGAAGGGAAGGAATGATGGAAAGAAAGAAGGAAGGAGAGAAGGAGGGAGGAAAGGAAGGGAGAAAGCAAGGGGAAGGAAGGAAAAATGGAATCAAAGAAGGAGGAAATCAAGAAAGGAAAGAGGGAAGGGAGGAAGGAACGAAGGAGAGAGGAAGGGAGGGAAGGAAAAAAGGAAGCAAGGGGAAGGAAGGAAGGAAGGAAAGAAAGAAGGGAGGGAGGGAGGGAAGGAAGGGAGCTTTGATCTTATTGTGTTTAACTGCTATGTAATGGATGCTAGCGTAGTGGTTTTACGGTGACCCAATGGCTCCAACTTGACTCCTTGTCAATGGAAAAGCAAACAGGTTCTTAGGAGGAACCAGATTAGAACCAACTAAGAACCAGAACTAGACCTGGTTCTTCTTGGTGGAAAAGGGGTATCTGTGCAAACACTGCCTGCAGTTCAGGTGAAAACTCCCTGAATTTCTGTCACGTGACTCTTGATCGCAGCAGAGTCGCTTAAAACTTAACATTTGCGTGGAAAAGTGCAGATTTTTTTGCTTTTTACAGAATCTGATGAGATCAAGTTGCTTATTTTTAGCCAATTTTTTTACGAGACACTTTCGTGATTTTAAGCTGAGATTTGTTTAATTCTCCCAAAGAAACAAATGAGGCGTTCAAAGACTGTCAGAAAGTTGAAAATCTAATGATTATTTCTGTTTTTACAGCGTCTCGCTCTGACAAGTGGAGCGATTTCTGTCATTCTTTTTAAAGATAACACACCGTTCAAAGTCGCCGGCAGGGTTTGGGAGTTGAAATTAATTCTAAATAAATGAGCTGGGCTGTTAAAAATCCACTTGAATGATTTTCCCGGACACACCAAGTACCGTCTCCTCCGTCTCCCTGCCTTTCTCTCAGCATCATCTGTAAAGCTTCAACATGTGATGGCAGTTTAATTTACCAGGGAGGTGGCGGGGGAGTCGACGGGGGCAGGTGTGAGGGCTGCTGGGAGGACGGCTTGGTGATGTTCTGTCAATGGGGAACAGACGGGAAACATGTCGAGCCTGCAGCTGATTTAGAAATATTACGTCTCCCTTGTTGTCTTTGAGTGAATTTTGTGTGCATTTATTTCCCCGGTCACGTCTGAATCTCACATTGAAAGGTGTGTTTTCTGTCGGCTCTGCAGGACTTCCTGGGCCAGGCCTACTGCACTCTGGGAGAGGTGGTTGGATCGCTGGGCAGTCGCTTGGAGAAAGCTCTCGGGTGAGTGGGCGAAGCTGCAGCGACGGTATTTCAGTAATTACCCGAGCGACGACTCCCAGAGCTGTCTGTCATGTTCTCCCTGCAGAAAAATACAAGGAAATTCCTCTGAGTTAGAGAGAATAAAATAGAGAGTTATTAATGATGAAAGAAATTATTGCTTGGAAGAAATCACATAAGAAAAAATGTATTACTGTGCAAAAGTATTTAGTGATTAGTATTAGTGACCAGTGCTGATGCTACCATTTAACAAGCTGCTAAATGCTAATGCTAACTGCTAATTCAACCAGCACTGCCAAGTTCAACTGACCCAGGCCCGTTTAGGAGATGCTCCAGGTAGTGACCAGTGCCCATGCTGCCATTTAGCTAGCTGCTAATGCTAACTGCTAATTCAAACAGCACTGCCAAGTTCAACTGACACAGGCCCATTTAGGAGATGCTCCAGGTAGTGACCAGTTCCCATGCTGCCATTTAGCTAGCTGCTAATGCTAACTGCTAATTCAACCAGCACTGCCAAGTTCAACTGACCCAGGCCCGTTTGGAAGATGCTCCAGGTATTGACCAGTGCCCATGCCACCATTTAGCTAACTGCTAATGCTAACTGCTAATTGAAACAGCACTGCCAAGTTCAACTGACCCAGGCTTGTTTAGGAGATGCTCCAAGTAGTGACCAGTGCCGATGCTGCCATTTAGCTAGCTGCTAATGCTAACTGCTAATTCAAACAGCACTGCCAAGTTCAACTGACCCAGGCCCGTTTGGAAGATACTCCAGGTAGTGACCAGTGCCCATGCTGCTATTTAGCTAGCTGCTAATGCTAACTGCTAATTCAACCAGCACTGCCAAGTTCAACTGACCCAGGTCCGTTTAGGAGATGCTCCAGGTAGTGACCAGTGCCGATGCTGCCATGTAGCTAGCTGCTACATGCTATTACTAACTGCTAATTCAACCAGCACTGCCACGTTCAACTGACCCAGGCCAGGTAGTGACCAGTGCCGATCGATACATTTATTGAATATTAGACAGAGAAACCCTAGAAAACACAAAATGCTGCTTTTAAATGATGATTTATTGAAGAAGTATTGAAAACCTAACTAACTGCCCCCCTGAACTCCATGGAGGAATTATTCACGGCACCGTAAGCGGCGATATACGAGTCAACATCCAAATGAAACCAGAACAGAGAAGCAAAAAGTGACGCCGGCATCGAAACGCCTGCATAATGTGCACACGATAATGAAAATTGTAAATATTCTACATAAAATTACAGAGGTGGTGACTGGGACAAGTGGTCGCTGTCACTCTCCCACTTCAACCTCTTGCCAGTCCAGGGACTCGAACCGGCAGCCCACAGGTTGCAAGTTCGCATCACAAACCACTCGACTTCTGTCGGGGGGCAAATACTTTGGAGAGTCATTGCTTTGGTTAATGATGGACACACATTCGTTACCACTGTTACATCAATAAATACATCAAATTATCTACACACAAACTTTTATTGTTTCTGCTATTAGCAGCAAAGTCAGTGTATCCACTTCCTTTTACCCACAATGCTTCTCTTCCGGCCTTCACATGAGAAAGCCCACTTCACTTCCTTTCAGTTGTGTCTTTCTTTATCCGGTTAGTTTGTTCATTTGATGAGCTTTGAGATCTGAACAAGAGAGTCAATGTGGTGAAATGACAACCTGAAAACCTGTGTGTGTGTGTGTTGTTGTAGTTTGTGTGTGTGTGTGTGTGTGTGTGTGTTGTTGTAGTGTGTCTTTGTTTGTGCGCTCCACTGGTTCTCTTCATTTCCAACCATCGCTGTCATCCATTTGAGTGGCGATCTCCATGGCGATGGCAGTGGCAGGTTTCTCACTTCTTGTGTGTGTGTGTGTAGTTGGCATATGTCTTTGTATTTGTTTACATGTGTGTCTGTGTGTGTGTAGTGTAGTGTGTATATTAGTGTGCAGAATGTGTACATATATATGTGTGTATGTGTGTGCTATATGCGTACGTGTGTGTGGACAAGTGTGTGTGTTTGTGTGTGTGTTTGTCTATCTGTGTGTGTGTGTATGTGTGTGTGGTAGGCCAGTGTCTATATGTGTGTGTGTCTGTATACGTGTATATGAGTATCTGTGGTTGTAGTTTAGTGTGTATTTTTGTGTGCAGAATGTGTTTGTATATATGTCTTTGCATGTATTTGTGTGTTTTTGTTTATATATGTGTGTGTATGTCGTATGTACATGTGTGTGTCTGTGTGGGTGTGTGTGTTTGTGTCGCATGTGTGTGTGTGTGTGTGTGTGTGTGTGTGTGTGTGTGTGTGTGTGAGATGCTCAAGAGTGACATCAAAGGCAAGTGACGTCATCAAAGGCAAGCGCTGACATCACAAAGACCACTATGCATTTTGAATGTCTTGGGTCTTTGTGATGTCATCAGTGATGTCACAAGTCACAACCAGAGTTTTTAAATAGACGTCTGCAAAATCGGGATTACACCCGCGATTTTTTGCGATTTCTTGCGATTTTTTGCGATTTGACAACTCACCTGACTTTAGCAGCACCTCGGAACCGAAGCATCTGTTAAAGAAGACTCGTCTACTGCGAACCAATCAGAGTCCCTGAAAGACACTAACAGCGAAGAACCATCTACTGTGAACCAAACAGAATTAGCCATGCTCCCCACTCATTGTTCCGATCTAACTTGCGAAGATCCCCCTGAATCTGAAGAAACGGCCATGGAAGAAATGGAAGCGCTGATGGACAGCATTGTTCAATCAGAACAAACGGCTAGTGACGAAATGGAAGCGCTGATGGACAGCATTGTTCAATCAGAGATAACAGCTAGTGACGAAATGGAAGCACTGATGGACAGCATTGTTCCATCAGAGGAAATGAAGAGCGACAACATGGAAGCGCTGGTGGAGAACAAGTCTGGGAATGAACCGTCTTTGATGGATGGACTGGACCAGTCAGAACCACCAGTGCAAACGACAGCGACTGAGCTGCAGACAGACAACACTGTCGTTATCGCCCCGTCCAAAGAAGACATACTGCCTATTGTGACTCGATCTCTGAGGAGAATCTCGGAGCTGCAGTGGAATCTGTTGGCGGCAGGGACTCCAGACACTGCAACACTGGGAGATCTGATTGATGTTGCCACCGACATCCTTCAGGCTCTTTCTACAGAGATCCTCAGAGCTCTAGTCCACGTTATGACTGAGCTCAGAGCTGGATCAGCGGCTGACAGGGTGGGCATTAACGTTTCTCTGGGAGACTCCATCCCTGCCAGCATTGCGCAGGCTCTGTGCCTCCCAGAGTGCAAATCCAGGGGCGCCCAACGGCTGACAGAGCTTGTCGAAAAGGAGGTTTCACAGCGGGTGAACTCTGCTGTGTCTCTGGCCGTCAGCAGTCCTGATATGCCCTCAGAACCGGCCATTTATGTCGCCGCCTCCACATCCAAGATGGGAAACGTCCGTCGGTTGGTGCTTCAAATGACTGCATATCTGCAAAGATGTGCAAGGAAGCTGAAGACCGCCTGCTGTGGACGCCTGGATGAGTCCAGTGAGTCTGATGACAGTATGGGCAGCCTTAAGTCAAACATCTCCGTCCCTGCAGCGACGGAGTCTGTTAAGGACATTCTGGACAAATGGTCCTTTCAGAGTGTTTCCCCTACAATCAGACACACTCCTGAGTCTGAGCAAGTGGCTTCTGACATTGTCAGAACTATAATGAGCGACTTGCATTTTTGTGCGTCTGGAAGTGAAATGATTTCCTCCGAAAAATCCCCTAGACCTCACTTTAACATGGTCCCGATCATGACCAAGGTCAGAGCCTTTTTGTCTTCCAAGACCTCGACCTCATCAGATGACCGCCAAAAAGATCGTGAACGCCGGCGGTTTTACAAGGCTGCCAGAAGGAGGTTTGAAAAAATGAGGACAGACTTGAAAAAGACATTTAGGAAAAAACGTCCAGAGTTCCTGGTGGATCTGGAACAAGAGTCTGATGGGTACTGTTCATCAGAAAGTCTTCCCAGGTCTACATCTTCACCATCACTGGTCAGCTCCAGAAAGAGTAAGTCCACAGTGGACTTTGACTCAATTAAACCTGAAGTTGAGAACTTGTTTGACATGGTAACCCAGTCTGAAGAAGCTGGAGAACGTGTTGGAAAAACTCTGGAGAAGATCAGGTCCAGTGAAGAAGTCAGGCAGTTTTCAAGGGAACTGACTGATAAGATGTACGATCATCTGATGATTGCTCGTACTTATCAGATCCCCCTTGTTCCGCCCGGAAGAAGTCTGTCAGACTCCATCCTTTCAAAGGCCAGGAAGTCTCGGCTGCATCCTTCCCCTGAAGTCCTGTACGCAGTGACTGAGGACGAAGTGGGAAGATTCCTGCAGAACCTGCTGCTTTGTGCCCAGCAGCCACTGGACACTCAGACTGAGGAGGTTTCTGGGGCTCTAGCCGACATCGAAGGCCTCATCACAAAGATTGTGACCCCAACTGAGGAGGAAGAGCTCATCATGGAGCCAGAGGTCCCTGCAGCCGGAGACAAACATTCTCCAGCACAGAGTCCTATTCCAGCTCCTGCAGTTTCAGAATCAACGGCTGAACTCATCGCTGCTCCCGAACCTGACGACAATGTCATGGTGGAGCCGGAGGTCCCTGCAGTTGGAGACAAATATTCTCCAACTGAACTCATCGTTGCTCCTGAACCTGAAGAGGCCGTCATCATGGAGCTTGAGGATTTTGATGAGCATCCAGCTTCTGAAACTCCCTCGCCGGTTGTAGCCCCCTGCAGTCTGGTGTCAGTCACTGAAATGTCTAAACAGGACAGGAGCCCCTCAGTTCCAGAAACTTTGACTGCACCCACCACTGCCCCTAAATCTAAGAGTGTAACACCGGATATACCTACCCAGAAGCCCAAAGAAAACGCCGATGCCCTCAGCGCTCTGCTAGTGAAGGTAGCAGCAGGCCTTCCCACATCCAGAATAAGCATCACCATAAACACGTTCGAGGCGATCATGGATCGTCTGTCCAACCTGCCCCTGGACAACATCAGCACCCCAGCTGAGAAAATAACCAAGAAGATGGACAAAATATGGAAGCAGATGGTGACGGACCTCCAAAGGATATTTGGCTCTGATGAAAAGCTGCTGTTGGCGGCAACTACTGCAAAGGATCGATCTTTCGAAAGGGCAGTGATGATGGTTTTGAAAGTTAACTTGAAAATCATCCCTCGACCAGACAGTCTGAGGTCTGGAGTCGCCAGGTTCTTGTTAAGGGTGGGAAGAGGCTTCAACAACATGTTCCTGCGATATCACTAAGTTAGTTCATCTGATGGCTCATTCATCTTGAAGGAAACAACAAAAAGCGTCTTCCTTCACGATGAATGAGCCATCAGGTGAACAGATTAGATTAACAAACCTTAATCATTAGAGACTGAACATGTTTACATACATGTTCTCTTCAGGTGAGTCACCTGAATCCAGCAAAAAAAGAAACAAAACTAATTTAAAAGTACAATTTAACAATTTAAAACAGCTAAACACAAATTTAAAAACAGCTAAAATCAAATTTAAAAAAATAATGACAAATTTAAAAAGTAAAATTTGACCATTTAAAACAGCTAAACTCAAATTAAGAAAAAATAATGAAAATTTAAAAATACAATTTAACAGTTTAAAACAACTAAACTCAAATTTCAAAATAAAATAATAATAAATGTAATAATAACAGAATATATTTTCACTTTTGTCTTCCACTGTCACATTTCACCAAACTCATTTCTTTCCTTTTTCATTCCAATTTTCAATTTCACGTCTGTTTGATGAGTCTAATAACTGTGTTTTAACTCTTGTGCTTTCATTTAAAAAGAAAATGTTACTCAGAAATCCTTCTGGGGAAAAAACAAATAACCAATCAAATAAAATATTAGATATTAACATTATTTTCCACTTTGACTGAGTAAATGTTTTAACCTACATCAATTCTTGACTGTAAGACTTTGAATTTGTTGGTTCTCTACTGAAACATCAGCTCTGATCATAAAACCAATGATCATTTTCAGGATGTTGAGCCTTTAGTTTGTTCCAATGATGCCACTGTTGTTTACATGGGAACAATAGATCATTTTCCATGTGATAAATGCTGAAATGTCATCCCAGGTAGCACACATACGTCTGGACGACGTCGGCACGATGAATAAAGTTGCATCGTCAAGACGTACTATGGAGAATGTTTGCTCATTGAGAAGACGAGACGTCGGTATTTGGTAAAAAATGCCCTCCAGACAATGTTCGGACGGTGAATAAAAAGATTCATGCTGCCTCCGCGACCCGACCCCGGATAAGCAGAAGAAAATGGATGGATGGATCAAAGACGCTGAGCGCGGCCTCTCTACAGCGTCTATATGACCTTTATTTAGGTCGGATCATTCAATTAGCATAAATATCTCCATATCATTGTCGAAAGTAGAAAAGCACTCAGAGAGCACAGACCTCCGCCAATCAGCTTCAGTCCACCCCCAACACAATCATTTCTTCTTTGTCCCATTTCACACATTTCCTGAACATTTCATCCAAATCCGTCCATAACTTTTCGAGTTATTTTGAAAACAAACAAACAAACAAAGAAACCAACGCCGGTAAAAACATAACCTCCTTGGCTGAGGTAATAATAAGGCTGACCTTAAGGCCAAGTACGATGTAGTTCCAAGTAGCCTAGTGTGGCTAAGTTAGCTAACCAACAGTATGTTAGCTTAGCTGCTGTACAAACAGAATATTAGGGCTGGTCCCGAATATACGAATTTCCGAATATTGGTTGGTTGTGGTGGTATTCGGATAATAATTTTGATATTCGAATAGTCCTGCGCGCCGCTGGGCATTGCCGAGGCAGTAGTACGCCGATGAGCATTGCAGAGCGCCGCTGAGGCTCTAGAACACCGCCGTGGTTCGAGTACATGGACCTGCCAACTCCGGTGTCAAAAACTCAAAACGCTTTCCAACAGTATTTACTTAAAATGTGATGGGAATATCAAAATAAAAAACAATACTTTAGACCGGTAAATAGCTTCATAATATTGTGTGTGGATGAAATAAAGAGACGGGTACGATTCAAGTTCATGATCATAAATTTATTTCCAGCAGCATCGACAAAAAAGCCGCAGCACAAAAAGGATGAACAGAACAGAAAACATACGGCGGGTTCGGAGACGAACACAAGCAGCGGTCTGGATTGAATGAGACTTTTTAACTACTGTTTTGTTGCTTATGTGTAAGTTATGTTAGATAGGTTACACTGATTATTATGATATTGATTTATTGGCTGATAGGCAGCAAGAATTCATTTATTTATTTTCTGGTACATCAAAGCAGCATATTATTTATTTATTTATTTAAACTCAGCTTCTTTTAAATTAATAAAGATCACCATTTCAATGTTAATCAACATTATTATGAACATAAAATAAAGTGTGCAGGCTGCCTGCAACTTGACCTTCGCTGCAGCTGCACGGGATCTGTTATCTGGGGGGAGGGGGAATATTCGGATATCAAAAATATTATTCGGACACCGCCACACACAACGACAGAATATTCGGATATTCGGGTCCAGTCCTAGATTTGTGATCATTAACCAATTAATAAAAGCACCCGGTGAACTCAGCCGGTAGCAAATAGGAGCCAGAAAACACACACAGTCTGAGCTTGATCCACATAACTGCCCAACTCCAGACCTCTCTGGAGGAGAGGTGGAGGCAGGTGGAGCTCTTCTTCGGTTCTGTTTGGATTGGACTTTGTGAACGTACAGATGTACAGAGAAGGGAGGGGGACTGTAAAATGGAGGGTCATGACAGAAACAACTGGAGTCTCTTGTGCTTTCCAGAGACTAAACTCAAACACACCCTGAGACGGACATTAGCTTTACTTTCAGTAAGAACACACCGACAATAACCCATAACCAGTACAGAACCATGAGAAACTCTAACACCGGGCCGTGTTAAATACAGACACAAGCCCAGCGCTTCCCTTCGTTAGCTGCCGTTAACGTTAGCTCCACAGCTGTACCAACACCGAAGCCCTCCGGCTACTAACAGCTAACGCTAACTAACGTTACTGATCCTTTGCCGAATTCAACACTAATTTATTATCCAGACGGGGACTTTTCATCTGCTGGAAAACCTATAGATATCTAGCGATGGCGTTTCTAATGGAGTCTGCGACTTAACGTTTACTAAGCTAACTAGCTAGCTAGCTTGTTAGGAGTCGGCGTTTGGCCTCTTCACCTACACCAGCACAGCCGGTCGGGGCTTAGCAACTAGCAACTTTATTGAATGTCATATTCACTAAATAACTATTTTTATGTGAGCATAAAGAGGGCTTACCTGAAGACCAGTTGAGACAAGGGGGCCATTCTCCGTCTCCAACGCCGGGTCTTTGTTCTGTTGACGCCAACTGGATAACCTGCAATGGGCCGATCCACAGCCGACCTATCTCTGAGTTTGACATAGAGCACATAAACCGCCCCCTGGGAAACCATGTCCCTGCTATGGACCGATGCTTCTCAGACGCATTTACAGATGTTAGGAGGAGGAGAATGTCGACGTACGATGTGAGGCTAACGTTGGCCAGACGTATGCTATCTGGGATTTTTAGTTTTGTCTCAGTCCAGTCTGAGGTCTGTCAGTAGTAACCACACTGATTCCACTATTATTCTCATTTAGCTTCGGCAGGACTTGTGTTTTGTCTCTAAACCCACCGTGGACTCGTCCTGATGCTGCTCTAAGCTGCAAAGCTTCTTCCAGTACCTTCACTTCACTCTGTGACATCACGCCGTGTTGACTGTGACCATGTTGCCTAGCAACAGCCGATGCAACAAGAGAAGCACTAAAAGAATCCAAAGATCTTCAAACTCAATGGATTACTATTGTTAGTAAATTTTGATATATATTTATTTTTTATTCATTCTTTTTTAAAAGGGACAGTGCACAATAATGAACAAATGTAAAAAAAAAAGATACATATTGTAAATTCACATATATGTAAATTAGCATAAATGCTAGTTTACATCTGTTGTCCCTTGGCAGGTCACAAGAGTAAACAAACATTAATTCAAGAAGGCTTAGAAGTACACAAATACAATACATTTTAACGCTTGTTCAGAGAAATTAAAATTAGTTAGTTTGGCTAATAATATATTGTGGTTGACAGTGTCAAATGTCTTTTATAAATCTAAAAACACAGCACCTACACAGCTGCATTTATCCAACAAGCTATTGGTTGACTCTGTTAAATGGAGGGCACATAAACCAAATTGAGCAAATTCACCTTTGTTTAATTGTCCAATTAAGAGTTTGGCCACAAGGCTGCAAGGTCCTGCTGGCACCAGCAGGTTGCTGGGCCGGCATTGGTGATGAATGCCTCGCTAGTCCGCTAACATCGATGGTTGTTGCTGCATCAGTCCCGTTAGCATCGGTGGTTGTTTCTGTGTCAGCCTCGTTAGCATCGGTGGTTGTTTCTGTGTCAGCCTCGTTAGCATCGGTGGTTGTTTCTGTGTCAGCCTCGTTAGCATCGGTGGTTGTGGTGGCGCTAACACCGCGAGTGTTGCCCTCATCAGCCCCATTAGCAACGCTGTTTGTGGCTGCATTGTGGGAGTCGGACCAAGGTTTACTTCCACATCACCAGCCAGGAGAAGGACCATGCTTAGATGAAACAGTCCCCCAGAGCGGCTGGAGGTCTGGTTTTGCCTGCGGTGTGTTGGCGGTCTGGCACGGCCATAGTCCAGGTAGGTGTTGGCTTCCTTTACCTGAGGTGTAGACCTCTTCGCTGCATTTTGTGGTGAGCTGGTGTCGTGCCGTACTGAGGGCTAAATAAAGGAACAAGGCTGATATGAGTCAGTAGCTGAAGCCGAGGTATTTTGGTGTCTTTGGTCGTTTTTTTGAGCGTGTACACAGAAGACCTGCCCATCTGCGTGTCCGCTCTGTGGCAGCCATCTTGCTTCACTCAATTTAGGATTAATTTGTACTGCATAGTCGTATTGTTTCTGTTATTAGCAGCAAAGTAAGCATATTGACTTCCTTTTACCCACAATGTTTTCTCTTCCGGCCTTCACATGACGAATCCCACTTCGCTTCCTTTCAGTTGTGTCTTTCTTTATCCAGTTAGTTTGTTCATTTGATGAGCTTTGAGATCTGAACAAGAGAGTCGATGTGGTGAAATGACAGCGAAGCGACATCTTTTCACTGAACGCAGACAAGAACCTGGCTACCTGTGTGTGTGTGTGTGTGTAGTGTGTACATTTGTGTGCAGAATGTGTGTAAATATTTATGTACATATTTATATCTATATCTGTGTATATGTATATATATATATATATATAGAGAGAGAGAGATTTATATATGTATGTATGTATGTATGTATGTATTTGTGTGTAGTATGTGTATATATGTGTGTGGACATGTGTGTCTGTGTATGTGTTTGTGTGACTGTGTGTATTTGTTCGTCCGTGTTTGTGTGTGTGTGCGTGTGTACAACGTGTCTCTCTGTGTGTGTAATGTGTTTGTGTGTGTCTGTTTATCTTTGTATGTGTGTAGTAGGCCAATGTCTAAGTGTATGTGTGTATACGTGTTTATGAGTATCTGAGTGTGTAGTGTATTGTGTATATTTGTGTGCAGAATATGTGTAAATGTGTGTGTATATGTCTATGCGTGTATGTATGTGTTTTTGTTTAAATGTCCATGTGTGTGTGTCTGAGATGCTCAAGAGTGACATCAAAGGCAAGTGATGTCATCAAAGGCAAGTGCTGACATCACAAAGACCACTATGCATTTGAATGTCTTGGGTCTTTGCGATGTCATCAGTGATGTCACAAGTCACAACCAGAGTTTTTAAATAGACGTCTGCAAAATCGGGATTACACCCGCGATTTTTTGCGATTTCTTGCGATTTTTTGCGATTTGACAACTCACCTGCCTTTAGCAGCGCCTCGGAACCGAAGCATCTGTTAAAGAAGACTCGTCTACTGCGAACCAATCAGAGTCCCTGAAAGACACTAACAGCGAAGAACCATCTACTGTGAACCAAACAGAATTAGCCATGCTCCCCACTCATTGTTCCGATCTAACTTGCGAAGATCCCCCTGAATCTGAAGAAACGGCCATGGAAGAAATGGAAGCGCTGATGGACAGCATTGTTCAATCAGAACAAACAGCTAGTGACGAAATGGAAGCGCTGATGGACAGCATTGTTCAATCAGAGATAACAGCTAGTGACGAAATGGAAGCGCTGATGGACAGCATTGTTCCATCAGAGGAAATGAAGAGCGACAACATGGAAGCGCTGGTGGAGAACAAGTCTGGGAATGAACCGTCTTTGATGGATGGACTGGACCAGTCAGAACCACCAGTGCAAACGACAGCGACTGAGCTGCAGACAGACAACACTGTCGTTATCGCCCCGTCCAAAGAAGACATACTGCCTATTGTGACTCGATCTCTGAGGAGAATCTCGGAGCTGCAGTGGAATCTGTTGGCGGCAGGGACTCCAGACACTGCAACACTGGGAGATCTGATTGATGTTGCCACCGACATCCTTCAGGCTCTTTCTACAGAGATCCTCAGAGCTCTAGTCCACGTTATGACTGAGCTCAGAGCTGGATCAGCGGCTGACAGGGTGGGCATTAACGTTTCTCTGGGAGACTCCATCCCTGCCAGCATTGCGCAGGCTCTGTGCCTCCCAGAGTGCAAATCCAGGGGCGCCCAACGGCTGACAGAGCTTGTCGAAAAGGAGGTTTCACAGCGGGTGAACTCTGCTGTGTCTCTGGCCGTCAGCAGTCCTGATATGCCCTCAGAACCGGCCATTTATGTCGCCGCCTCCACATCCAAGATGGGAAACGTCCGTCGGTTGGTGCTTCAAATGACTGCATATCTGCAAAGATGTGCAAGGAAGCTGAAGACCGCCTGCTGTGGACGCCTGGATGAGTCCAGTGAGTCTGATGACAGTATGGGCAGCCTTAAGTCAAACATCTCCGTCCCTGCAGCGACGGAGTCTGTTAAGGACATTCTGGACAAATGGTCCTTTCAGAGTGTTTCCCCTTCAACCAGACACACTCCTGAGTCTGAGCAAGTGGCTTCTGACATTGTCAGAACTATAATGAGCGACTTGCATTTTTGTGCGTCTGGAAGTGAAATGATTTCCTCCGAAAAATCCCCTAGACCTCACTTTAACATGGTCCCGATCATGACCAAGGTCAGAACCTTTTTGTCTTCCAAGACCTCGACCTCATCAGATGACCGGCAAAAAGATCGTGAACGCCGGCGGTTTTACAAGGCTGCCAGAAGGAGGTTTGAAAAAATGAGGACAGACTTGAAAAAGACATTTAGGAAAAAACGTCCAGAGTTCCTGGTGGATCTGGAACAAGAGTCTGATGGGTACTGTTCATCAGAAAGTCTTCCCAGGTCTACATCTTCACCATCACTGGTCAGCTCCAGAAAGAGTAAGTCCACAGTGGACTTTGACTCAATTAAACCTGAAGTTGAGAACTTGTTTGACATGGTAACCCAGTCTGAAGAAGCTGGAGAACGTGTTGGAAAAACTCTGGAGAAGATCAGGTCCAGTGAAGAAGTCAGGCAGTTTTCAAGGGAACTGACTGATAAGATGTACGATCATCTGATGATTGCTCGTACTTATCAGATCCCCCTTGTTCCGCCCGGAAGAAGTCTGTCAGACTCCATCCTTTCAAAGGCCAGGAAGTCTCGGCTGCATCCTTCCCCTGAAGTCCTGTACGCAGTGACTGAGGACGAAGTGGGAAGATTCCTGCAGAACCTGCTGCTTTGTGCCCAGCAGCCACTGGACACTCAGACTGAGGAGGTTTCTGGGGCTCTAGCCGACATCGAAGGCCTCATCACAAAGATTGTGACCCCAACTGAGGAGGAAGAGCTCATCATGGAGCCGGAGGTCCCTGCAGCTGGAGACAAACCTTCTCCAGCACAGAGTCCTATTCCAGCTCCTGCAGTTTCAGAATCAACGGCTGAACTCATCGCTGCTCCTGAACCTGACGACAATGTCATGGTGGAGCCGGAGGTCCCTGCAGTTGGAGACAAATATTCTCCAACTGAACTCATCGTTGCTTCTGAACCTGAAGAGGCCGTCATCATGGAGCTTGAGGATTTTGATGAGCATCCAGCTTCTAAAACTCCCTCGCCCGTTGTAGCCCCCTGCAGTCTGGTGTCAGTCACTGAAATGTCTAAACAGGACAGGAGTCCCTCAGTTCCAGAAACTTTGACTGCACCCACCACTGCCCCTAAATCTAAGAGTGTAACACCGGATATACCTACCCAGAAGCCCAAAGAAAACGCTGATGCCCTCAGCGCTCTGCTACTGAAGGTAGCAGCAGGCCTTCCCACATCCAGAATAAGCATCACCATAAACACGTTCGAGGCGATCATGGATCGTCTGTCCAACCTGCCCCTGGACAACATCAGCACCCCAGCTGAGAAAATAACCAAGAAGATGGACAAAATATGGAAGCAGATGGTGACGGACCTCCAAAGGATATTTGGCTCTGATGAAAAGCTGCTGTTGGCGGCAACTACTGCAAAGGATCGATCTTTCGAAAGGGCAGTGATGATGGTTTTGAAAGTTAACTTGAAAATCATCCCTCGACCAGACAGTCTGAGGTCTGGAGTCGCCAGGTTCTTGTTAAGGGTGGGAAGAGGCTTCAACAACATGTTCCTGCGATATCACTAAGTTAGTTCATCTGATGGCTCATTCATCTTGAAGGAAACAACAAAAAATGTCTTCCTTCACGATGAATGAGCCATCAGGTGAACAGATTAGATTAACAAACCTTAATCATTAGAGACTGAACATGTTTACATACATGTTCCTTTCAGGTGGGTCACCTGAATCCAGCACACTTCTGCTGGACGAGTCAACTTAAGAAAAAAAAGTAATTTAAAAGTACAATTTAACAATTTAAAACAGCTAAAATCAAATTTAAAAACAGCTAAAATCAAATTTAAAAAAATAATGAAAAATTTAAATAGTACAATTTAACCATTTGAAACAGCTAAACTCAAATTAAGAAAAAATAATGAAAATCTAAAAATACAATTTAACAGTTTAAAACAACTAAACTCAAATTTCAAAATAAAATAATAATAAATGTAATAATAACAGAATATATTTTCACTTTGTTGTATTGCCTTCCGCTGTCACATTTCACCAAACTCATTTCTTTCCTTTTCCATTCCAATTTTCAATTCCACGTCTGTTTGATGAGTCTAATAACTGTGTTTTAACTCTTGTGCTTTCATTTAAAAAGAAAATGTTACTCAGAAATCCTTCTGGGGAAAAAACAAATAACCAATCAAATAAAATATTAGGTATTAACATTATTTTCCACTTTGACTGAGTAAATGTTTTAACCTACATCAATTCTTGACTGTAAGACTTTGAATTTGTTGGTTCTCTACTGAAACATCAGCTCTGATCATAAAACCAATGATCATTTTCAGGATGTTGAGCCTTTAGTTTGTTCCAATGATGCCACTGTTGTTTACATGGGAACAATAGATCATTTCCCATGTGATAAATGCTGAAATGTCATCCCAGGTAGCACACATACGTCTGGACGACGTCGGCACGATGAATAAAGTTGCATCGTCAAGACGTACTATGGAGAATGTTTGCTCATTGAGAAGACGAGACTTCGGTATTTGGTAAAAAACGCCCTCCAGACAATGTTCGGACGGTGAATGAAAAGATTCATGCTGCCTCCGCGACCCGACCCCAGATAAGCAGAAGAAAATGGATGGATGGATCAAAGACGCTGAGCGCGGCCTCTCTACAGCGTCTATATGACCTTTATTTAGGTCGGATCATTCAATTAGCATAAATATCTCCATATCATTGTCGAAAGTAGAAAAGCACTCAGAGAGCACAGACCTCCGCCAATCAGCTTCAGTCCACCCCCAACACAATCTCCCAATGACAAAGTATTCTTAAATTAAAAAAATCCTGGATCCAGACGGTGATCCGGATCAGTCCCAGAATGTCATCATTTGTTCTTTGTCCCATTTCACACATTTCTTGAAAATTTCATCCTAATCCGTTCATTACTTTTCAAGTTATTTTGAACACAGACGAACAAAGAAACAAAACAATGCCAGTAAAAACATAACCTCCTTGGCGGAGGTAATAATAAGGCTGACCTTAAGGCCAAGTACGATGTAGTTCCAAGTAGCCTAGAGTGGCTAAGTTAGCTAACCAACAGTATGTTAGCTTAGCTGCTTTACAAACGTAATATTAGGGCTGGTCCCGAATATACAAATTTCCGAATATTGGTTGATTGTGGTGGTATTCGGATAATAATTTTGATATTCGAATAGTCCTGTGCGCCGCTGGGCATTGCCGAGGCAGTAGTACGCCGATGAGCGTTGCAGAGCGCCGCTGAGGCTGTACAACACCGCCGTGGTTCGAGTACGTGGACCTGCCAACTCCGGTGTCAAAAACTCAAAAGGCTTTCCAACAGTATTTACTTAAAATGTGATGGGAATATCAAATAAAAAACAATACTTTAGACCGGTAAATAGCTTCATAATCTTGTGTGTGGATGAAATAAAGAGACGGGTACGATTCAAGTTCATGATCATAAATTTATTTCCAGCAGCATCGACAAAAAAGCCGCAGCACAAAAAGGATGAACAGAACAGAAAACATACGGCAGGTTCGGAGACGAACACAAGCAGCGGTCTGGATTGAATGAGACTTTTTAACTACTGTTTTGTTGCTTATGTGTAAGTTATGTTAGATAGGTTACACTGATTATTATGATATTGATTTATTGGCTGATAGGCAGCAAGAATTCATTTATTTATTTTCCGGTACATCAAAGCAGCATATTATTTATTTATTTATTTAAACTCAGCTTCTTTTAAATTAATAAAGATCACCATTTCAATGTTAATCAACATTATTATGAACATAAAATAAAGTGTGCAGGCTGCCTGCAACTTGACCTTCGCTGCAGCTGCACGGGATCTGTTATCTGGGGGGAGGGGGAATATTCGGATATCAAAAATATTATTCGGACACCGCCACACACAACGACAGAATATTCGGATATTCGGGTCCAGTCCTAGATTTGTGATCATTAACCAATTAATAAAAGCACCCGGTGAACTCAGCCGGTAGCAAATAGGAGCCAGAAAACACACACAGTCTGAGCTTGATCCACATAGCTGCAGAGCTACAGACCTCTCTGGAGGAGAGGTGGAGGCAGGTGGAGCTCTTCTTCGGTTCTGTTTGGATTTGACTTCGTGAACGTACAGATGTACAGAGAAGGGAGGGGGACTGTAAAATGGAGGGTCGTGACAGAAACAACTGGAGTCTCTTGTGCTTTCCAGAGACTAAACTCAAACACACCCTGAGACGGACATTAGCTTTACTTTCAGTAAGAACACACCGACAATAACCCATAACCAGTACAGAACCATGAGAAACTCTAACACCGGGCCGTGTTAAATAAAGACACAAGCCCAGCGCTTCCCTTCGTTAGCTGCCGTTAACGTTAGCTCCACAGCTGTGCAAACACCGAAGCCCTCCGGCTACTAACAGCTAACGCTAACTAACGTTACTGATCCTTTCCCGAATTCAACACTAATTTTTTATCCAGACGGGGACTTTTCATCTGCTGGAAAACCTATAGATATCTAGCGATGGCGTTTCTAATGGAGTCTGCGACTTAACGTTTACTAAGCTAACTAGCTAGCTAGCTTGTTAGGAGTCAGCGTTTGGCCTCTTCACCTATACGAGCACAGCCGGTCGGGGCTTAGCAACTAGCAACTTTATTGAATGTCATATTCACTAAATAACTATTTTTATGTGAGCATAAAGAGGGCTTACCTGAAGACCAGTTGAGACAAGGGGGCCATTCTCCGTCTCCAACGCCGGGTCTTTGTTCTGTTGGCGCCAATTGGATAACCTGCAATGGGCCGATCCACAGCCGACCTATCTCTGAGTTTGACATAGAGCACATAAACCGCCCCCTGGGAAACCATGTCCCTGCTATGGACCGATGCTTCTCAGACGCATTTACAGATGTTAGGAGGAGGAGAATGTCGACGTACGATGTGAGGCCGGCGTCGGCCAGACGTATGCTATCTGGGATTTTTAGTTTTGTCTCAGTCCAGTCTGAGGTCTGTCAGTAGTAGCCACACTGATTCCACTATTATTCTCATTTAGCTTCAGCAGAACTTGTGTTTTGTCTCTAAACCCACCGTGGACTCGTCCTGATGCTGCTCTAAGCTGCAAAGCTTCTTCTAGAACCTTCACTTCACTCTGTGACATCACGCCGTGTAAACTGTGACCATGTCGCCTAGCAACAGCCGATGCAACAAGAGAAGCACTAAAAGAATCCAAAGATCTTCAAACTCAATGGATTACTATTGTTAATAAATTTTGATATATATTTATTTTTTATTTATTCTTTTTTAAAAGGGACAGTGCACAATAATGAACAAATGTAAAAAAAAAGATACATATTGTAAATTCACATATATGTAAATTAGCATAAATGCTAGTTTACATCTGTTGTCCCTTGGCAGGTCACAAGAGTAAACAAACATTAATTCAAGAAGGCTTAGAAGTACACAAATACAATACATTTTAACGCTTGTTCAGAGAAATTAAAATTAGTTAGTTTGGCTAATAATATATTGTGGTTGACAGTGTCAAATGTCTTTTATAAATCTAAAAACACAGCTCCTACACAGCCGCATTTATCCAACAAGCTAATGGTCGACTCTGTTAAATGGAGGGCACATAAACCAAATTGAGCAAATTCACCTTTGTTTAATTGTCCAATTAAGAGTTTGGCCACAAGGCTGCAAGGTCCTGCTGGCACCAGCAGGTTGCTGGGCCGGCATTGGAGATGAATGCCTCGCTAGTCCGCTAACATCGATGGTTGTTGCTGCATCAGTCCCGTTAGCATCGGTGGTTGTTTCTGTGTCAGCGTCGTTAGCATCGGTGGTTGTGGTGGCGCTAACTCTGCTAGTGTTGGCCGCATCAGCCCCATTAGCAACGGTGTTTGTGGCTGCATTGTGGGCGTCGGACCAAGGTTTATTTCCACATCACCAGCCAGGAGAAGGACCATGCTTTGATGAAACAGACCTCCAGTCCCCCAAAGCGGCTGGAGGTCTGGTTTTACCTGCGGTGTGTTGGTGGTCTGGCACGGCCATTGTCCAGGTTGGTGTTGGCTTCCTTTACCTGAGGTGGAGACTTCTTCGCTGCATTTTTTTGTGAGCTGGTGTCGTAAAGGAGTAGTAGTAAAGGAACAAGGCTGATATGAGTCAGTAGCTGAAGCCGAGGTATTTTGGTGTCTTTGGTCGTTTTTTTGAGCGTGTACACAGGACCTGCCCACCTGCCTGTCCACTCTGTGGCAGCCATCTTGCTTCACTCAATTTAGGATTAATTTGTACTGCATAGTCGTATTGTTTCTGTTATTAGCAGCAAAGTAAGCATATTGACTTCCTTTTACCCACAATGTTTTCTCTTCCGGCCTTCACATGACGAATCCCACTTCGCTTCCTTTCAGTTGTGTCTTTCTTTATCCGGTTAGTTTGTTCATTTGACGAGCTTTGAGATCTGAACAAGAGAGTCGATGTGGTGAAATGACAGCGAAGCGACATCTTTTCACTGAACGCAGACAAGAACCTGGCAACCTGTGTGTGTAGTGTAGTGTGTACATTTGTGTGCAGAATGTGTGTAAACATTTATGTAAATATTTATATCTATATCTATATGGAGAGAGAGATTTATATATGTATGTATGTATTTGTGTGTAGTATGTGTATATATGTGTGTGGACATGTGTGTCTGTGTATGTGTTTGTGTGACTGTGTGTATTTGTTCATCCGTGTTTGTGTGTGTCTGTTTATCTTTGTATGTGTGTAGTAGGCCAATGTCTAAGTGTATGTGTGTATACGTGTTTATGAGTATCTGAGTGTGTAGTGTATTGTGTATATTTGTGTGCAGAATGTGTGTAAATGTGTGTGTATATGTCTATGCGTGTATGTATGTGTTTTTGTTTAAATGTCCATGTGTGTGTGTCTGAGATGCTCAAGAGTGACATCAAAGGCAAGTGATGTCATCAAAGGCAAGTGCTGACATCACAAAGACCACTATGCATTTGAATGTCTTGGGTCTTTGCGATGTCATCAGTGATGTCACAAGTCACAACCAGAGTTTTTAAATAGACGTCTGCAAAATCGGGATTACACCCGCGATTTTTTGCGATTTCTTGCGATTTTTTGCGATTTGACAACTCACCTGCCTTTAGCAGCGCCTCGGAACCGAAGCATCTGTTAAAGAAGACTCGTCTACTGCGAACCAATCAGAGTCCCTGAAAGACACTAACAGCGAAGAACCATCTACTGTGAACCAAACAGAATTAGCCATGCTCCCCACTCATTGTTCCGATCTCACTTGCGAAGATCCCCCTGAATCTGAAGAAACGGCCATGGAAGAAATGGAAGCGCTGATGGACAGCATTGTTCAATCAGAACAAACGGCTAGTGACGAAATGGAAGCGCTGATGGACAGCATTGTTCAATCAGAGATAACAGCTAGTGACGAAATGGAAGCGCTGATGGACAGCATTGTTCCATCAGAGGAAATGAAGAGCGACAACATGGAAGCGCTGGTGGAGAACAAGTCTGGGAATGAACCGTCTTTGATGGATGGACTGGACCAGTCAGAACCACCAGTGCAAACGACAGCGACTGAGCTGCAGACAGACAACACTGTCGTTATCGCCCCGTCCAAAGAAGACATACTGCCTATTGTGACTCGATCTCTGAGGAGAATCTCGGAGCTGCAGTGGAATCTGTTGGCGGCAGGGACTCCAGACACTGCAACACTGGGAGATCTGATTGATGTTGCCACCGACATCCTTCAGGCTCTTTCTACAGAGATCCTCAGAGCTCTAGTCCACGTTATGACTGAGCTCAGAGCTGGATCAGCAGCTGACAGGGTGGGCATTAACGTTTCTCTGGGAGACTCCATCCCTGCCAGCATTGCGCAGGCTCTGTGCCTCCCAGAGTGCAAATCCAGGGGCGCCCAACGGCTGACAGAGCTTGTCGAAAAGGAGGTTTCACAGCGGGTGAACTCTGCTGTGTCTCTGGCCGTCAGCAGTCCTGATATGCCCTCAGAACCGGCCATTTATGTCGCCGCCTCCACATCCAAGATGGGAAACGTCCGTCGGTTGGTGCTTCAAATGACTGCATATCTGCAAAGATGTGCAAGGAAGCTGAAGACCGCCTGCTGTGGACGCCTGGATGAGTCCAGTGAGTCTGATGACAGTATGGGCAGCCTTAAGTCAAACATCTCCGTCCCTGCAGCGACGGAGTCTGTTAAGGACATTCTGGACAAATGGTCCTTTCAGAGTGTTTCCCCTTCAACCAGACACACTCCTGAGTCTGAGCAAGTGGCTTCTGACATTGTCAGAACTATAATGAGCGACTTGCATTTTTGTGCGTCTGGAAGTGAAATGATTTCCTCCGAAAAATCCCCCAGACCTCACTTTAACATGGGCCCGATCATGACCAAGGTCAGAACCTTTTTGTCTTCCAAGACCTCGACCTCATCAGATGACCGCCAAAAAGATCGTGAACGCCGGCGGTTTTACAAGGCTGCCAGAAGGAGGTTTGAAAAAATGAGGACAGACTTGAAAAAGACATTTAGGAAAAAACGTCCAGAGTTCCTGGTGGATCTGGAACAAGAGTCTGATGGGTACTGTTCATCAGAAAGTCTTCCCAGGTCTACATCTTCACCATCACTGGTCAGCTCCAGAAAGAGTAAGTCCACAGTGGACTTTGACTCAATTAAACCTGAAGTTGAGAACTTGTTTGACATGGTAACCCAGTCTGAAGAAGCTGGAGAACATGTTGGAAAAACTCTGGAGAAGATCAGGTCCAGTGAAGAAGTCAGGCAGTTTTCAAGGGAACTGACTGATAAGATGTACGATCATCTGATGATTGCTCGTACTTATCAGATCCCCCTTGTTCCGCCCGGAAGAAGTCTGTCAGACTCCATCCTTTCAAAGGCCAGGAAGTCTCGGCTGCATCCTTCCCCTGAAGTCCTGTACGCAGTGACTGAGGACGAAGTGGGAAGATTCCTGCAGAACCTGCTGCTTTGTGCCCAGCAGCCACTGGACACTCAGACTGAGGAGGTTTCTGGGGCTCTAGCCGACATCGAAGGCCTCATCACAAAGATTGTGACCCCAACTGAGGAGGAAGAGCTCATCATGGAGCCGGAGGTCCCTGCAGCCGGAGACAAACCTTCTCCAGCACAGAGTCCTATTCCAGCTCCTGCAGTTTCAGAATCAACGGCTGAACTCATCGCTGCTCCCGAACCTGACGACAATGTCATGGTGAAGCCGGAGGTCCCTGCAGTTGGAGACAAATATTCTCCAACTGAACTCATCGTTGCTTCTGAACCTGAAGAGGCCGTCATCATGGAGCTCGAGGATTTTGATGAGCACCCAGCTTCTAAAACTCCCTCGCCGGTTGTAGCCCCCTGCAGTCTGGTGTCAGTCACTGAAATGTCTAAACAGGACAGGAGCCCCTCAGTCCCAGAAACCTTGACTGCCCCTAAATCTAAGAGTATATCACCGGATATACCTACCCAGAAGCCCAAAGAAAACGCCGATGCCCTCAGCGCTCTGCTACTGAAGGTAGCGGCAGGCCTTCCCACATCCAAAATAAGCATCACCATAAACACGTTCGAGGCGATCATGGATCGTCTGTCCAACCTGCCCCTGGACAACATCAGCACCCCAGCTGAGAAAATAACCAAGAAGATGGACAAAATATGGAAGCAGATGGTGACGGACCTCCAAAGGATATTTGGCTCTGATGAAAAGCTGCTGTTGGCGGCAACTACTGCAAAGGATCGATCTTTCGAAAGGGCAGTGATGATGGTTTTGAAAGTTAACTTGAAAATCATTCCTCGACCAGACAGTCTGAGGTCTGGAGTCGCCAGGTTCTTGTTAAGGGTGGGAAGAGGCTTCAACAACATGTTCCTGCGATATCACTGAGTTAGTTCATCTGATGGCTCATTCATCTTGAAGGAAACAACAAAAAACGTCTTCCTTCACGATGAATGAGCCATCAGGTGAACAGATTAGATAAACAAACCTTAAATATTACAGACTGAACATGTTTACATACATGTTCCTTTCAGGTGGGTCACCTGAGTCCAGCACACTTCTGCTGGACGAGTCAACTTAAGAGAAAAAAGTAATTTAAAAGTACAATTTAACAATTTAAAACAGCTAAACACAAATTTAAAAACAGCTAAAATCAAATTTAAAAAAATAATGACAAATTTAAAAAGTAAAATTTGACCATTTAAAACAGCTAAACTCAAATTAAGAAAAAATAATGAAAATTTAAAAATACAATTTAACAGTTTAAAACAACTAAACTCAAATTTCAAAATAAAATAATAATAAATGTAATAATAACAGAATATATTTTCACTTTTGTCTTCCACTGTCACATTTCACCAAACTCATTTCTTTCCTTTTTCATTCCAATTTTCAATTCCACGTCTGTTTGATGAGTCTAATAACTGTGTTTTAACTCTTGTGCTTTCATTTAAAAAGAAAATGTTACTCAGAAATCCTTCTGGGGAAAAAACAAATAACCAATCAAATAAAATATTAGATATTAACATTATTTTCCACTTTGACTGAGTAAATGTTTTAACCTACATCGATTCTTGACTGTAAGACTTTGGATTTGTTGGTTCTCTACTGAAACATCAGCTCTGATCATAAAACCAATGATCATTTTCAGGATGTTGAGCCTTTAGTTTGTTCCAATGATGCCACTGTTGTTTACATGGGAACAATAGATCATTTTCCATGTGATAAATGCTGAAATGTCATCCCAGGTAGCACACATACGTCTGGACGACGTTGGCACGATGAATAAAGTTGCATTGGCAAGACGTACTATGGAGAATGTTTGCTCATTGAGAAGACGAGACGTCGGTATTTGGTAAAAAACGCCCTCCAGACAATGTTTGGACGGTGAATCAAAGATTCATGCTGCCTCCGCGACCCGACCCCGGATAAGCGGAAGAAAATGGATGGATGGATCAAAGACGCTGAGCGCGGCCTCTCTACAGCGTCTATATGACCTTTATTTAGGTCGGATCATTCAATTAGCATAAATATCTCCATATCATTGTCGAAAGTAGAAAAGCACTCAGAGAGCACAGACCTCCGCCAATCAGCTTCAGTCCACCCCCAACACAATCATTTCTTCTTTGTCCCATTTCACACATTTCCTGAACATTTCATCCAAATCCGTCCATAACTTTTCGAGTTATTTTGAAAACAAACAAACAAACAAAGAAACCAACGCCGGTAAAAACATAACCTCCTTGGCTGAGGTAATAATAAGGCTAACCTTAAGGCCAAGTACGATGTAGTTCCAAGTAGCCTAGAGTGGCTAAGTTAGCTAACCAACAGTATGTTAGCTTAGCTGCTGTACAAACAGAATATTAGGGCTGGTCCCGAATATACAAATTTCCGAATATTGGTTGATTGTGGTGGTATTCGGATAATAATTTTGATATTCAAATAGTCCTGTGCGCCGCTGGGCATTGCCGAGGCAGTAGTACGCCGATGAGCGTTGCAGAGCGCCGATGAGGCTCTAGAACACCGCCGTGGTTCGAGTACATGGACCTGCCAACTCCGGTGTCAAAAACTCAAAACGCTTTCCAACAGTATTTACTTAAAATGTGATGGGAATATCAAACAAAAAACAATACTTTAGACCGGTAAATAGCTTCATAATATTGTGTGTGGATGAAATAAAGAGATGGGTACGATTCAAGTTCATGATCATAAATTTATTTCCAGCAGCATCGACAAAAAAGCTGCAGCACAAAAAGGATGAACAGAACAGAAAACATACGGCAGGTTCGGAGACGAACACAAGCAGCGGTCTGGATTGAATGAGACTTTTTAACTACTGTTTTGTTGCTTATGTGTAAGTTATGTTAGATAGGTTACACTGATTATTATGATATTGATTTATTGGCTGATAGGCAGCAAGAATTCATTTATTTATTTTCTGGTACATCAAAGCAGCATATTATTTATTTATTTATTTAAACTCAGCTTCTTTTAAATTAATAAAGATCACCATTTCAATGTTAATCAACATTATTATGAACATAAAATAAAGTGTGCAGGCTGCCTGCAACTTGACCTTCGCTGCAGCTGCACGGGATCTGTTATCTGGGGGGAGGGGGAATATTCGGATATCAAAAATATTATTCGGACACCGCCACACACAACGACAGAATATTCGGATATTCGGGTCCAGTCCTAGATTTGTGATCATTAACCAATTAATAAAAGCACCCGGTGAACTCAGCCGGTAGCAAATAGGAGCCAGAAAACACACACAGTCTGAGCTTGATCCACATAACTGCCCAACTCCAGACCTCTCTGGAGGAGAGGTGGAGGCAGGTGGAGCTCTTCTTCGGTTCTGTTTGGATTGGACTTTGTGAACGTACAGATGTACAGAGAAGGGAGGGGGACTGTAAAATGGAGGGTCATGACAGAAACAACTGGAGTCTCTTGTGCTTTCCAGAGACTAAACTCAAACACACCCTGAGACGGACATTAGCTTTACTTTCAGTAAGAACACACCGACAATAACCCATAACCAGTACAGAACCATGAGAAACTCTAACACCGGGCCGTGTTAAATACAGACACAAGCCCAGCGCTTCCCTTCGTTAGCTGCCGTTAACGTTAGCTCCACAGCTGTACCAACACCGAAGCCCTCCGGCTACTAACAGCTAACGCTAACTAACGTTACTGATCCTTTGCCGAATTCAACACTAATTTATTATCCAGACGGGGACTTTTCATCTGCTGGAAAACCTATAGATATCTAGCGATGGCGTTTCTAATGGAGTCTGCGACTTAACGTTTACTAAGCTAACTAGCTAGCTAGCTTGTTAGGAGTCGGCGTTTGGCCTCTTCACCTACACCAGCACAGCCGGTCGGGGCTTAGCAACTAGCAACTTTATTGAATGTCATATTCACTAAATAACTATTTTTATGTGAGCATAAAGAGGGCTTACCTGAAGACCAGTTGAGACAAGGGGGCCATTCTCCGTCTCCAACGCCGGGTCTTTGTTCTGTTGACGCCAACTGGATAACCTGCAATGGGCCGATCCACAGCCGACCTATCTCTGAGTTTGACATAGAGCACATAAACCGCCCCCTGGGAAACCATGTCCCTGCTATGGACCGATGCTTCTCAGACGCATTTACAGATGTTAGGAGGAGGAGAATGTCGACGTACGATGTGAGGCTAACGTTGGCCAGACGTATGCTATCTGGGATTTTTAGTTTTGTCTCAGTCCAGTCTGAGGTCTGTCAGTAGTAACCACACTGATTCCACTATTATTCTCATTTAGCTTCGGCAGGACTTGTGTTTTGTCTCTAAACCCACCGTGGACTCGTCCTGATGCTGCTCTAAGCTGCAAAGCTTCTTCCAGTACCTTCACTTCACTCTGTGACATCACGCCGTGTTGACTGTGACCATGTTGCCTAGCAACAGCCGATGCAACAAGAGAAGCACTAAAAGAATCCAAAGATCTTCAAACTCAATGGATTACTATTGTTAGTAAATTTTGATATATATTTATTTTTTATTCATTCTTTTTTAAAAGGGACAGTGCACAATAATGAACAAATGTAAAAAAAAAAGATACATATTGTAAATTCACATATATGTAAATTAGCATAAATGCTAGTTTACATCTGTTGTCCCTTGGCAGGTCACAAGAGTAAACAAACATTAATTCAAGAAGGCTTAGAAGTACACAAATACAATACATTTTAACGCTTGTTCAGAGAAATTAAAATTAGTTAGTTTGGCTAATAATATATTGTGGTTGACAGTGTCAAATGTCTTTTATAAATCTAAAAACACAGCACCTACACAGCTGCATTTATCCAACAAGCTATTGGTTGACTCTGTTAAATGGAGGGCACATAAACCAAATTGAGCAAATTCACCTTTGTTTAATTGTCCAATTAAGAGTTTGGCCACAAGGCTGCAAGGTCCTGCTGGCACCAGCAGGTTGCTGGGCCGGCATTGGTGATGAATGCCTCGCTAGTCCGCTAACATCGATGGTTGTTGCTGCATCAGTCCCGTTAGCATCGGTGGTTGTTTCTGTGTCAGCCTCGTTAGCATCGGTGGTTGTTTCTGTGTCAGCCTCGTTAGCATCGGTGGTTGTTTCTGTGTCAGCCTCGTTAGCATCGGTGGTTGTGGTGGCGCTAACACCGCGAGTGTTGCCCTCATCAGCCCCATTAGCAACGCTGTTTGTGGCTGCATTGTGGGAGTCGGACCAAGGTTTACTTCCACATCACCAGCCAGGAGAAGGACCATGCTTAGATGAAACAGTCCCCCAGAGCGGCTGGAGGTCTGGTTTTGCCTGCGGTGTGTTGGCGGTCTGGCACGGCCATAGTCCAGGTAGGTGTTGGCTTCCTTTACCTGAGGTGTAGACCTCTTCGCTGCATTTTGTGGTGAGCTGGTGTCGTGCCGTACTGAGGGCTAAATAAAGGAACAAGGCTGATATGAGTCAGTAGCTGAAGCCGAGGTATTTTGGTGTCTTTGGTCGTTTTTTTGAGCGTGTACACAGAAGACCTGCCCATCTGCGTGTCCGCTCTGTGGCAGCCATCTTGCTTCACTCAATTTAGGATTAATTTGTACTGCATAGTCGTATTGTTTCTGTTATTAGCAGCAAAGTAAGCATATTGACTTCCTTTTACCCACAATGTTTTCTCTTCCGGCCTTCACATGACGAATCCCACTTCGCTTCCTTTCAGTTGTGTCTTTCTTTATCCAGTTAGTTTGTTCATTTGATGAGCTTTGAGATCTGAACAAGAGAGTCGATGTGGTGAAATGACAGCGAAGCGACATCTTTTCACTGAACGCAGACAAGAACCTGGCTACCTGTGTGTGTGTGTGTGTGTAGTGTGTACATTTGTGTGCAGAATGTGTGTAAATATTTATGTACATATTTATATCTATATCTGTGTATATGTATATATATATATATATATATAGAGAGAGAGATTTATATATGTATGTATGTATGTATGTATGTATTTGTGTGTAGTATGTGTATATATGTGTGTGGACATGTGTGTCTGTGTATGTGTTTGTGTGACTGTGTGTATTTGTTCGTCCGTGTTTGTGTGTGTGTGCGTGTGTACAACGTGTCTCTCTGTGTGTGTAATGTGTTTGTGTGTGTCTGTTTATCTTTGTATGTGTGTAGTAGGCCAATGTCTAAGTGTATGTGTGTATACGTGTTTATGAGTATCTGAGTGTGTAGTGTATTGTGTATATTTGTGTGCAGAATGTGTGTAAATGTGTGTGTATATGTCTATGCGTGTATGTATGTGTTTTTGTTTAAATGTCCATGTGTGTGTGTCTGAGATGCTCAAGAGTGACATCAAAGGCAAGTGATGTCATCAAAGGCAAGTGCTGACATCACAAAGACCACTATGCATTTGAATGTCTTGGGTCTTTGTGATGTCATCAGTGATGTCACAAGTCACAACCAGAGTTTTTAAATAGACGTCTGCAAAATCGGGATTACACCCGCGATTTTTTGCGATTTCTTGCGATTTTTTGCGATTTGACAACTCACCTGACTTTAGCAGCGCCTCGGAACCGAAGCATCTGTTAAAGAAGACTCGTCTACTGCGAACCAATCAGAGTCCCTGAAAGACACTAACAGCGAAGAACCATCTACTGTGAACCAAACAGAATTAGCCATGCTCCCCATTCATTGTTCCGATCTAACTTGCGAAGATCCCCCTGAATCTGAAGAAACGGCCATGGAAGAAATGGAAGCGCTGATGGACAGCATTGTTCAATCAGAACAAACGGCTAGTGACGAAATGGAAGCGCTGATGGACAGCATTGTTCCATCAGAGATAACAGCTAGTGACGAAATGGAAGCGCTGATGGACAGCATTGTTCCATCAGAGGAAATGAAGAGCGACAACATGGAAGCGCTGGTGGAGAACAAGTCTGGGAATGAACCGTCTTTGATGGATGGACTGGACCAGTCAGAACCACCAGTGCAAACGACAGCGACTGAGCTGCAGACAGACAACACTGTCGTTATCGCCCCGTCCAAAGAAGACATACTGCCTATTGTGACTCGATCTCTGAGGAGAATCTCGGAGCTGCAGTGGAATCTGTTGGCGGCAGGGACTCCAGACACTGCAACACTGGGAGATCTGATTGATGTTGCCACCGACATCCTTCAGGCTCTTTCTACAGAGATCCTCAGAGCTCTAGTCCACGTTATGACTGAGCTCAGAGCTGGATCAGCGGCTGACAGGGTGGGCATTAACGTTTCTCTGGGAGACTCCATCCCTGCCAGCATTGCGCAGGCTCTGTGCCTCCCAGAGTGCAAATCCAGGGGCGCCCAACGGCTGACAGAGCTTGTCGAAAAGGAGGTTTCACAGCGGGTGAACTCTGCTGTGTCTCTGGCCGTCAGCAGTCCTGATATGCCCTCAGAACCGGCCATTTATGTCGCCGCCTCCACATCCAAGATGGGAAACGTCCGTCGGTTGGTGCTTCAAATGACTGCATATCTGCAAAGATGTGCAAGGAAGCTGAAGACCGCCTGCTGTGGACGCCTGGATGAGTCCAGTGAGTCTGATGACAGTATGGGCAGCCTTAAGTCAAACATCTCCGTCCCTGCAGCGACGGAGTCTGTTAAGGACATTCTGGACAAATGGTCCTTTCAGAGTGTTTCCCCTTCAACCAGACACACTCCTGAGTCTGAGCAAGTGGCTTCTGACATTGTCAGAACTATAATGAGCGACTTGCATTTTTGTGCGTCTGGAAGTGAAATGATTTCCTCCGAAAAATCCCCTAGACCTCACTTTAACATGGTCCCGATCATGACCAAGGTCAGAACCTTTTTGTCTTCCAAGACCTCGACCTCATCAGATGACCGGCAAAAAGATCGTGAACGCCGGCGGTTTTACAAGGCTGCCAGAAGGAGGTTTGAAAAAATGAGGACAGACTTGAAAAAGACATTTAGGAAAAAACGTCCAGAGTTCCTGGTGGATCTGGAACAAGAGTCTGATGGGTACTGTTCATCAGAAAGTCTTCCCAGGTCTACATCTTCACCATCACTGGTCAGCTCCAGAAAGAGTAAGTCCACAGTGGACTTTGACTCAATTAAACCTGAAGTTGAGAACTTGTTTGACATGGTAACCCAGTCTGAAGAAGCTGGAGAACGTGTTGGAAAAACTCTGGAGAAGATCAGGTCCAGTGAAGAAGTCAGGCAGTTTTCAAGGGAACTGACTGATAAGATGTACGATCATCTGATGATTGCTCGTACTTATCAGATCCCCCTTGTTCCGCCCGGAAGAAGTCTGTCAGACTCCATCCTTTCAAAGGCCAGGAAGTCTCGGCTGCATCCTTCCCCTGAAGTCCTGTACGCAGTGACTGAGGACGAAGTGGGAAGATTCCTGCAGAACCTGCTGCTTTGTGCCCAGCAGCCACTGGACACTCAGACTGAGGAGGTTTCTGGGGCTCTAGCCGACATCGAAGGCCTCATCACAAAGATTGTGACCCCAACTGAGGAGGAAGAGCTCATCATGGAGCCGGAGGTCCCTGCAGCCGGAGACAAACCTTCTCCAGCACAGAGTCCTATTCCAGCTCCTGCAGTTTCAGAATCAACGGCTGAACTCATCGCTGCTCCCGAACCTGACGACAATGTCATGGTGAAGCCGGAGGTCCCTGCAGTTGGAGACAAATATTCTCCAACTGAACTCATCGTTGCTCCTGAACCTGAAGAGGCCGTCATCATGGAGCTTGAGGATTTTGATGAGCATCCAGCTTCTGAAACTCCCTCGCCGGTTGTAGCCCCCTGCAGTCTGGTGTCAGTCACTGAAATGTCTAAACAGGACAGGAGCCCCTCAGTCCCAGAAACCTTGACTGCACCCACCACTGCCCCTAAATCTAAGAGTGTAACACCGGATATACCTACCCAGAAGCCCAAAGAAAACGCCGATGCCCTCAGCGCTCTGCTAGTGAAGGTAGCAGCAGGCCTTCCCACATCCAAAATAAGCATCACCATAAACACGTTCGAGGCGATCATGGATCGTCTGTCCAACCTGCCCCTGGACAACATCAGCACCCCAGCTGAGAAAATAACCAAGAAGATGGACAAAATATGGAAGCAGATGGTGACGGACCTCCAAAGGATATTTGGCTCTGATGAAAAGCTGCTGTTGGCGGCAACTACTGCAAAGGATCGATCTTTCGAAAGGGCAGTGATGATGGTTTTGAAAGTTAACTTGAAAATCATCCCTCGACCAGACAGTCTGAGGTCTGGAGTCGCCAGGTTCTTGTTAAGGGTGGGAAGAGGCTTCAACAACATGTTCCTGAGATATCACTGAGTTAGTTCATCTGATGGCTCATTCATCTTGAAGGAAACAACAAAAAACGTCTTCCTTCACGATGAATGAGCCATCAGGTGAACAGATTAGATTAACAAACCTTAATCATTAGAGACTGAACATGTTTACATACATGTTCTCTTCAGGTGAGTCACCTGAATCCAGCAAAAAAAGAAACAAAACTAATTTAAAAGTACAATTTAACAATTTAAAACAGCTAAACTCAAATTTAAAAACAGCTAAAATCAAATTTAAAAAAATAATGAAAATTTAAAAAGTACAATTTAACAATTTGAAACAACTAAACTCAAGTTTTAAAAAATAATGACAATTTAAAAAGTACAATTTAACAGTTTAAAACAACTAAACTCAAATTTCAAAATAAAATAATAATAAATGTAATAATAACAATATATTTTCACTTTGTCGTATTGTCTTCCACTGTCACATTTCACCAAACTCATTTAGTTCCCTTCTTCATTTCAATCCGACATCATGAGTTTTCCACAGACTTCTCTCACGTTGTTCGTCCAACAGACGTTTTCTGTGTGAAGGTTTATCAGTGAGATGCTTGAAACCAAATGCAGCTCCACGTCTGTTTGATGAGTCTAATAACTGTGTTTTAATTCTTGTGCTTTCATTTAAAAAGAAAATGTTACACAGAAATCCTTCTGGGAAAAAAGTCAAATAACCCATCAAATAAAATATTAGATATTAACATTATTTTCCACTTTGACTGAGTAAATGTTTTAACCTAATTGATTCTTGACTGTAAGACTTTGGATTTGTTGGTTCTCTACTGAAACATCAGCTCTGATCATGAAACCAATGATCATTTTCAGGATGATGAGGAAGCTTCAGCAGAACTTGTGTTTTGTCTCTAAACCCACCGTGGACTCGTCCTGATGCTGCTCTAAGCTGCAAAGCTTCTTCCAGAACCTTCACTTCACTCTGTGACATCACGCCGTGTAGACTGTGACCATGTTGCCTAGCAACAGCCGATGCAACAAGAGAAGCACTAAAAGAATCCAAAGATCTTCAAACTGGATGGATTACTATTGTTAATAAATTTTGATATATATTTATGTTTACTTTTTATTTTTAATTCATTCTTTATTTAAAAGGGACAGTGGACATTCATGAACAAACATAAAACAATACATATTGTAAATGCACCAGAGTTAGCATAAATGCTAATTTGCATCTGTTGTCCCTTGGCAGGTCACAAGAGTAAACAAACATCCATTCAACAAGTCTTAGAAGTACAGAAATACAATACAATCAATCAATCAATCATACAAAGTGCGTGATTATAAGTGTCAGAGTTAAATTACTGGAGTTAAAATGCTCCTGTCAAACATTTTCAGGCCTTTTTGATTCAGGTTTGAGTTCAGTTTGTGAAACAATATGAGATAGAATCATGGCATGCAGGGACGTCCTGGCAGCACCAACAGTCAGGGACGGCCTGACTTGTTTAAAGTTATGTAGGTTGAACTTAGTTGTATTTAATATTTTTTTAATGTGTTTTTTGAAGGTAAGTCTAAGACGGCACCAAGGTATTTAATTTCTGTGACCGGTCTCAGCTCTTCTCCTTTTTAAAATCCATCTGAACGCGGTGTTTTAACAGGCGTTTTGCTGAACATCATGCTGACAGTTTCATTAGTAGCAGACAAGATTTACTGCAAACATTTGTAAGTGAATGTTGCTAAGTCATTAATGTATAAGGAAAATAAAATGGGTCTAAGTATTGAGCCTTGTAGGACTCCTACTGGACATTTCAGGTGTGGCCATTTGACGCTGCTGACGGCTACACACTCAGTCTGTCAATTATGATTTCATCCATTTTAACGCTTGTTCAGAGAAGTTAAAATTAGTTAGTTTGGCTAATAATATATTGTGGTCGACATGTAAAAACACAGCACCTACACAGCCGCATTTATCCAACAATCTAATGGCCGACTCTGTTAAATGGAGGACACAGAAACCAAATTGAGCAAATTCACCTTTGTTTAAGTGTCTAATTAAGAGTTTGGCTACAAGGCTGCAAGGTCCTGCTGGCACCAGCAGGTTGCCGGGCCGGCTTTGGTGGTGAATGCCTCGCTAGCCCAGCTAGCATGATGGTTGTTGCCTCGTCAGCCTCGTTAGCATCGGTGGTTGTACTGGCGCTAACACCATTAGCATTGATGGTGAAGGCCGTGTCAGCCTTGTTACATCGGTGGTTCTATTGGTGCTAACTCCGTTAGCATTGATGGTGAAGGCCGTGTCAGCCTTGTTACATCGGTGGTTGTACTGGCGCTAACTCCATTAGCATTGATAGTGAAGGCCGTGTCAGCCTCGTTAGCATCGGTGGTTGTAGTGGCGCTAACTCCATTAGCATTGATGGTGAAGGCCGTGTCAGCCTTGTTACATCGGTGGTTCTATTGGTGCTAATTCCATTAGCATTGATGGTGGTGGCTGCGTCAGTCCCATTAGCATTGGTGGTTGTAGTGGCGCTAACACCGCTAGCGTTGGCCACATCAGCCCCATTAGCAACGCTGTTTGTGGCTGCATTGTGGGCGTCGGACCAAGGTTTACTTCCACATCACCAGCCAGGAGCAGGACCATGCTTAGATGAAACAGTCCCCCAGAGCGGCTGGAGGTCTGGTTTTGCCTGCGGTGTGTTGGCAGTCTGGCACGGCCATAGTCCAGGTAGGTGTTGGCTTCCTTTACCTGAGGTGGAGACTTCTTCGCTGCATTTTGTGGTGAGCTGGTGTCGTAAAGGAGTAGTAGTAAAGGAACAAGGCTGATATGAGTCAGTAGCTGAAACTGAGGTATTTTGGTGTCTTTGGTCGTTTTTTTGAGCGTGTACACAGGACCTGCCCATCTGCGTGTCCGCTCTGTGGCAGCCATCTTGATTCACTCCCTAACAAGTATATGTATTTGTTGTATAGTGTAGAAATTGGGGTTAAGGCCCTATAGTGTTATTTATGGTTACATATTAGGCTTTAAAGCCCAACAAAAACCACATAAAATACCACCTTTCCCAGCTACAATACATTTTGGACTGTTATTAATTAAGGACAAAAGCCTAACTAATGTGATAACGCAGCTAAGACCCTTCAGTGTTACAAATTGTGGAACTTAACCTACATAATGTAAACATTCAGGCTCTACAGTTGAGCTGATATTGCTGTTTTAAGCCACAGATGTATGATACGGACCACAAAAACTGCTGTTACATGTGTGAAAGGGATCTATAAATGCTATCTGAGCTGATCCTGGCTTGATTTAACACATGTGCAGTAACTGGACGTCATTAAGCATCACAGAAGACTTTGTCATGGTGCCCCTTTACGAGCTAAACCACCGCAATGTTCTGTTTGTGCCAACTAGTGCACATGCTTGGACAGTTTTACCACAGAATACATCACATATTTGTCTTTTTTACCTTTTTAAATCAACTTTTCGTCTATTTACTTCTTTTTATACACTACAAAAAGAATGCTCTTAATACCAGAGAAGAAACTGAAATGAAACAGAAACTCACAGCACCTGAGCCGCTATACGTCTTCCAGGTTATCGTACCTTCCGGTTTGCTTGGTGTCGCTGGTTCCTCTTTTCCATGAGCGCATCCTCTCCAATGCCCACCGGAGTTTGATTGAACAATGCAATTAGCTGTAATTAACAGTCATTAAAATTGTTAAAGGGCTCCCCTGTGGAGGCTGCAGGTGTCTGTCTGACGGAGTGGCACACCGACAGCAGCTGTGGCCTCTGCACCTTTGTTTTTAATGCATGTTGACAGCGTTTCTATTTCTGCACCAGATCACTGTTGGCTTCTAGAAACCAGTGCTTTTATACGACACCTTGATGGACGTGTTTCAGCTGCATATATCTGCAAAAATATCATCATAATTTTAGATTATTGTGGTTTTAGAGTGTAGTGAAACAGCATGAATTATTATTATATTTTTCTGTTTTTTTTAAATATATTTTATTTTATTTTTTATTTTATTTTATTTCTTTTGTCTCTTTCTGGTGATGATTTAATTATTTTTAATCTATTTTATTTAAATTTATGGTCATATTTTTAGGCTATTGTGGATAACATTATTTTATTTTTTAAACAATATTTTTATTTTATTTTATTTCTTTTGTCTCCCACTGATGATGATTTTGTTATTTTTTATCGATTTATTTTTATTTTATTTTATCATCATAATTTTAGGCTATTTTGGTTTTAGATTTTGGTGAAACTGTATAAATTATTATTACATTATGATATTTATTTTAATCCATATTATCTTTATTTTATTTTGTCTCTCACCTATGATGATTTTATTATTTTTAATCTATTTTTATTTTATTTTATCATAACTTTATGATTATTATTATTATTATTATGGTTTTAGTGTATTGAAACAGTATAAATTATTATATTATTATTCTATTTATTTTATTCTTTTTTTATTTTTATTTTTATTTATTTTCTCTCCTAATGATGATGATTTTATTATTTTTAATCTATTTTATTTAATTTTATGATCATATTTTTTTTTTAGAATATTGTGGTTTTAGAGTGTGTTGAAATAGTATAAATTATTATCACGACTTTATTTATTTATTTTATTTTATATAATATTTGTTCATATTTTATTTCTTTTGTCTCCCACTGATGATGATGATGATGTTATTTTTTTCTAATCAATTTCTTTTTATTTTATTTTATTTTATCATTATATTTTTGGGCTCTTGTGGTTTTAGAGTGTGGTGAAACAGTGTAAATTATTACTACATTATTTTATTTATTTTAATCCATATTATTTTTTATTTTATTTTGTCTCTCACCAATGATGATTTTATTATTTTTAATCTTTTTTTTATTTAATTTTATCATCAAATTTTTTAGTATGTGTGTTGAAACAGTAAAATAAAACAGATTGAAAAAAAAATCATCAAAATAAGAATAATATAGATTAAAAAACTTATAATAATAATGTAATAAGAATTTATACTGGTATCATGTATTGCTGATGCTCCCTGCCTTGTTAAATTACAGAAAATATCTAATAAAATATCAGAAAAATGTTATTAATTTACATGTTAACCATAAAAAACCTGTAAATATTCTGTATTTTTATAGAATATATGTGGCTGTATTTCAATGTTAGAGCTGGTTAAGACGTAGACAAAGTAGATTTATAAGATGAGCACAAGAGTGTCGACTCAAGACGTAAATGACAGCATCATCTGTAAAGTAATTATATTTTACAGGTATTTGCTGTTACGCCCGCAGTTTTTAAAAGACGGATCCTTTTAAAGCGACAACCGATATGTAATTCAGATATTCCCTCCTCACTGTGAGGATAATGAAACTGTGATGGCCGTAGAAGTGGCCCAGACTTAATTAGACAGACGCTGATTGCAGATCCGTGAGTCTTGATTGGAGCATCTGCGGCGTTTCCTCTCGTTCACTCATAGAGTCTGTTCATTTTCACGCCGGTCGTCTTCACTGTGACATATTTATTTATCTGCTAGCGTCCGCTCCTTTTTCCGAGGACGTAGCGAGCATCTGGGGGGAAATAACGAGCAGAGGAATCCCGCTCGGCATCCCGCCGCGGGGGCTCTCGCTCGGAGGGGTTGTCATAGCGACGCCGACTCCTGGCGCTCGTCTCCGGTGCATCTCTGACCGTTTCCAGCAGCGCGTTGCATCGTGAAGAGCAGTTTTTACTGTGCTTGTGGAAAAGTTGTATTTGCTTCCTGTGTTTCTTACCCACATGTTCAGGTTGTGTCCTGTGTGAACACTGCCTGCAGTTCAGCCGAGCATCCCTGAATTGCTATTAATTGAATGTCGGTCGCAGCTGAGTTGCAGAATGCAGCGAGTTGATGAAACGTCCGATGTTAAGCTTGAATTTGGTTCGATTTTCCGGTCAGGAAGTTGAAAATGAAACCACTTCTAGCTGCATACTGTAGCGGTGAGATGACATGACTGAGACTGTTGTTTCTACCATCCATCCATCATCTATACACCGCTTCATCCTCTGCAGGGTCGCGGGGGCTGGAGGGTCCGTGTACATCATGGCCATTTTGAGATTTCAAAATAAAAACGAAAAATAAACCGTTTCCTTTTTTTTCAGTGATAATACAAAATGAAAAATGGAAAACGGGCCCTAATTCATTATCCATTATCTGTTATCCCATTTAATTAGATGTGTTTGTAAATGGAAATGAAAATTAAAATACACCCGTGGAAAACTTATTTCTCTACCTCCTGTTCGTTTTGGCTCCGTGACCCATCTGACTTCTGATGAGGAGCTAGCGATTTAGCCCTAGCTCCGCCACTAGCGCTAAATCGCTACTTTAGCTTTGCTTTCTGGCAAAGCTAAAGTAACAGAAAACCTCCAAACCTCCCCAAAAATGTCCCGAAAAGCAGCCGAACGCTAGCGACTTAGCCTAGCGGCAGAGCTAGCGGCACCACAAGGTCCCTCCAAAGGGACAAATAAACCCCACGCTGGTGAAAAGTCCACTGTGAAATAGTGAACAATGTGAGCCAAGCAACGTTTGGACCCCACAGTACCTCCGCTGCTAGCGCTAAATTGCTAAATTGCTAAATTGCTAGCTCCTTATCAGAAGTCAAACGGGTCATGGAGTCAAAACGAACAGGAAATACAGAAATAAGTTTTCCGGTCCGTGTACGTCGCGGCCATTCGTTTTATTATTTTCAGATTTCAAAATAAAAACGAAAAATAAACCATTTCCCTTTTTTCAGTGATAATACAAAATGAAAAACGGAAAAGCTATACAAAAGCTATATAAAGCTAACTCCGCCGCTAGCACTAAATCGCTAGCGTTTGGCTGCTTTTCGGGACGTTTTTGGTGAGGTTTGGAGGTTTTCTGTTACTTTAGCTTTGCCAGAAAGCAAAGTAGCGATTTACTGCTAGCAGCGGAGCTAGCGCTAAGCTAGCACTCGGAGTGTTTCTAACTATCTCAGTCTCTATTATCCGTCTTCATCCTGAGTCTTTCCCTCTCTTTAAACACACAATGCATTTAAATTGTCCGACCCCACCTCCTCGTCTGGTCCTCAGATAATGAGACGGAGGAAGAAGAGGATTGGTATCTTCCTCTGCTTTGTGCCGGTGGAGTTTTCCTTCTCATCTCCAGACTCCTGACAGATTGCTTTTAGACAGAATAAAGGAAAGATCTCTCGGCCCCTCGGTGCGAAGCGTCGGCTGCAGGATCTGTTTCATTTTGATAGATCTGCCCTTTCAGAAGCACTTTCCTCTCGGTTCCTCGTTGCCGGAGTAAAACGGGGCTTGAATTACTTTCGCGAGGAGGTTCTCGACCCCAATTCTGGGCCGCCTGATGACTGGATTCTATCTTTCTGCTCTTCCTCCGATGGATTCCTTCACCCGTCTGAGGATATCCGACATGTGACGTGCTTTTAATGAGATGAGATTGCGTTTCTACAACATACAGTGCAGTGCAAAAAGTATTTGCCCCCCTACAGACAC
Organism: Dascyllus trimaculatus; assembly: GCA_024666655.1. Taxonomy (NCBI): domain Eukaryota; kingdom Metazoa; phylum Chordata; class Actinopteri; family Pomacentridae; genus Dascyllus; species Dascyllus trimaculatus. The sequence goes on along the minus strand of CM045465.1, from coordinate 2,734,706 downwards.
CTTCTTTGTCTCAGCTGATCAAACTAATTTTAATGCGAGACAAAGATAACCCAAGAAAACACAACAATTGAAGGAAAGATGCTGTCCAGCCCATCTTGCCCTCTTTGGAAAAGTAATTGCCCCCTTAACTACCAATCTACCAAATGACCCAATTCATTTGACAGTTGGGTTTAGTTTCACCAACCACATTTACCTAAGATTACTGCCAGTCTTGTTGAATCTAAACAAGCACACAAGCAAAGTCTACCTCTGGGGTTCTGGAGTGGCCGAGTCAAAGTCTGGACTTGAATCTGGTTGAGATGCTGGTTCAAGACCTTAACAGGACAGTTGATGCTGGAAAACCATCTAATGTGACTGAATTCAAACTATTCTAGAGAAGAGTGGACCAACATTCCTCCATGGTGATGGAAAAGACTGATCACAAGCTGGAACCAACATTTAACTGCTGCAGCCAAGAGACCAACCAGTTATTAGGTTCAGGGGGGCGATTACTTTTCACAGGGGTGATGTAGGTTTTCAATAAATCTTTAATCAACCATAATCTAGAAACTGTATTTTGTGTTTTGTGGGTTATCTCTGTCTAATATTACACAAATATAAATATTAATTTGATGATCTGGACCAGCCAGTTATTCGGCTCAGGGGGGCAATTACTTTTTCAGATGGGTGATAAATGTTTTCGATAAACTAATATCCAATAAATATGAATATTAGTTTGAATATCTGGAACAGTTAAGCGTGAGAAAGATTTTTGTAGGGGGGCAAATACTTTTGGACCTCACTGTACAAAATTAATGCTATTATTTCTTATTATATTTATTTTTTATTTTATTCTATTTTATTTTTAATTTAATTTAATTTTTGTTTTTATTTTATTTTATTTTTATTTTATTTTATTTTATTATTTTGTTTTATTTTATTATTTTGTTTTATTTTGTTTTATTTTATTTTATTTTATTCCATTTATTCCTTCCCTCACTTGGATGTGGCATTTTATTACTTCATCTGGTGTTTATTTTGAAAATCTTTTACCATGTCTGGATCTTTTTGTTGTTTTACTCAAACTGTGGTCATAATATTCAATGAGCGACATGTTTAACTGTGAATCTAATCCTCCAGAGTTAATTAAAATGTCAAAAGACTGACAGAAAATAAATGTAGGAGCATCACAGAGACATTTTCAGGTGTCGTTGATGGACGGGACCAGTTTCAGTTTATAACATGCAAGTGATGTAAATAAACAAGCTTTTATTTTCTAGTGTACACTTGAGATGGTTAAAGTGCAGCAACCAGCGAAGACGATGGAAAAAGAGCAGGATAAAGGACGACCAGGCCGTCCATGTTGACCTGTGTTTGTCATCCACAGGGGCATCCCGGGGAAGAAGTGTGGGACGGTCATCGTGAAAGCCGAGGAGCTGAACAACTGCAGGGTGAGTAGACTTCATCCCAGCCACGGGTCGCTTCCAAGCTGCCGCTCTAAACCTAAAATCTATACACGGGTTTCTATTGTTTGTCTCCACCCTCACCCCGACCGGTCGAGGCAGATGGCTGCCTTCCCTGAGCCTGGTTCTGTCAGAGCTCACACGGAATCCAAAGGCACATCTGGATTGTTGGGTTCTCGGTTCTTTGTTTACAACTCATAAGGTGTTTACTTTACTAAGCCAAGCACTATGAGACGACAGATAGCTAAAAACCAACAACAACATGGCATCGGCGCTATATAATGCCGTGCAAAAGTATTTGCCACCCTACAGAAACCTTTTTTGTTTCAGCTGATCAAGCTAATTTTAATGCGAGACAAAGATAACCCAAGAACAATTGAAGGAAAGATGCTGTCCAGCCCATCCTGCCCTATGTGGAAAAGTAATCGCCCCCTTAGCTACCAATCTACCAAATGACCAAATTCATCTAGCAGTTGGGTTCCATCGAGACAAAGACCCGCAAAGACCACAAGCAAGTCCACCTCTGAGGGGCTCAGGAAGAACTGAATGAAGGTTCTGGAGTGGCCGAGTCAAAATCTGGTCTTAAACCCAACCGAGATGCTGTGGTAAGACCTTCAAAGGACAGTTGATGATGGAAAACCATCTAATGTGACTGAATTCAAACTATTCTAGAGAAGAGTGGACCAACATTCCTCCATGGTGATGGAAAAGACTGATCACAAGCTGGAACCAACATTTACCTGCTGCTGCCAAGAGACCAACCAGTTATTAGGTTCAGGGGGGCAATTACTTTATATATAAACAATAAATCTTCAACAAACCATCATTTAAAAACAGCATTTTGTGTTGTGAGATTAGATTTCGATATATTTGCCGGGAGATAAACCTCTTCAGTTACTGTGCAGGAACATTAATCAAGGGACCAACAAGTTATTAGGTTCAGGGGGGCAATTAGTTTTTCACAGGGGTGAATAAATCTTCTTTTAAAAACTGCATTTTGTCCTTTGTGGATTTTCTCTGTCTAATATTCAACGAATATGAATATTAGTCTGATGATGTGGAGCATTTGAGTGTGAGAACTATGCAACAATAGAAGATCTGTGGGGGGCAAATACTTTTACTCGGAACTGTTTATGAATATCTGATAAATTTCCTGAAATATAAAGTCAACTCCCTTGGTAGATTTAGACTTCTCAAGCAAATCTTAAATAACACATGGGGGCCAAATACTTCTTGGCGGCACTGCATGTGGCCCATCGGCTGCCCAGTTTTTTAAGCATTCGGCAGTTTCTTTGAGGATAAAACTGGGACATCAGGCTGATGAACGTGGCCACGACTGCAGGGTATTACAGGAGTCCTGGAGGATAATCAGACAGTTCAAAAACACAACAATAAATCAATAAATAACAACCGAGAGTTAAAAATAAAGTCAAACCCATTTAGCTGCATGTTTTGCCATCTGTCGTCCAAACCATGCCTCCCATGCTTGTTGAACATCTTCCCTCTGTCTCTGCTCATTAGGAGTCGGTGATGATGCAGTTCTGCGGAAACAAGTTGGACAAGAAGGATTTCTTCGGCAAGTCCGACCCTTTCCTGGTCTTCTACCGGAGCAACGAGGACGGCACGTGAGTTCCTCCCCCCTCCCTCCCTCCCTCCCGTCACGTTGGGTTTAATCCGTCCCTGCATCCAGAGGAAATTGGTTTCATTGATTTGCCTCGGATCAAACGAAGCGGCGCCGCCTGTTTAAGGACGGTGTGTGTGTTCGATCCGGCTCTGTGGGCTTCCATCCTGCAGCGTGGTGCATGTCAGATAAGACCTCGCGCTCTGAGGGCGGAAGATACCGAGTCCACCTGCTAGCCCACGGACTAATGAAATTACCTCTGTGTGCAGGTCGGGGCAGCCCTGCAGCTTCACGCCCCCCCGGTGGAAAGTGTTAGCGGAAAGTGGCTTTAATTGCGTTTCTTAAATTCCTCCCCATGCTCACTTCCATCTCCCTCTCCCTCCTTCTGCACATGCCTCTGCAGGTTTACCATCTGCCACAAGACCGAGGTGGTGAAGAACACGTTGAACCCCGTCTGGCAGGCTTTCAAGATCCCCGTTCGAGCTCTTTGCAACGGCGACTACGACAGGTACGCTCATTTATTAAATGTTCAAATGCATCCACCTGAATCTTCCACTGTGTTTATTTTCAGTATCAAACTAGATAATGTGGTGAATGTTCCTGCACAGGTACTGAAGAGGGTCGTCTCCTAGATTAATTACAGCGCCGTGCAAAAGTATTTGCCCCCTCTACAAAAAAAAGTCTTGCTTATTTCTCTCACTGGAATGTTCCAAATCATCAAACTAGTGTTGATATTTATTGAATTTTAGACAGAGAAAAACCACAAAACACAAAATGATGATTTATTAAAGATTACTAAAAAAGTAATTGCCCCCCGGTCCTTTGGCAGCAACAGTTAAATGTTGGTTCCAGCTTGTGATCAGTCTTTTCCATCACCATGGAGGAATGTTGGTCCACTCTTCTCTAGAATAGTTTGAATTCAGTCACATTCAATGGTTTTCCATCATCAACTGTCCTTTTAAGGTCTTGGCTTGACTCGGCCACTCCAGAACCTTCATTCAGTTCTTCCTGAGCCCCTCAGAGGTGGACTTGCTTGTGGTCTTTGGGTCTTTGTCTTGCTCCATGAACCATTAGTGTTGAGCTTCAGGTCATGAACTGATGGTGGAGATTCTCCAGGAGGATTTTCTGATAGAGAGCAGAATTCATGGCTCCATCAGTGATGACAAGTGGTCCAGGTCCTCCAACCATCACACTACCACCACCATGGTTCACTGTTGGTAGATGTTCTTCTGGTGGAATGCAGTATCAGCTTTACTCCAGATGTAACGGACCCATGTCTTCTAAAAGTTCCACCTTTGACTCATCAGTCCACAGGATGTTATCCAGAAGTCTTGGAGCTCATCCAGATGAACCTTTATGTTGTTTTTGGTCAGTAGTGGTTTGATCCTTCAACTCTCCATGGATCCATTTCCTCCCAGAGTCTTCCTCATTGTGGAATCATGTAGACGGACCTTAACTGAGGCCAGTGAGGTCTGCAGGTCTTTAGATGTTCCTCTGGGTTCTTCTGTGACTCCTGGATTAGATATGGATGCTCTTGGAGAAATGTTGGTGGTTGGTCCACTCCTGGGAAGGTCCACCACTGTTCCATGTTCCTCCATTAGTGGATAAAGTCTCTCACTATGCTTCTCTGGAGTCCCAGAGCCTCAGCAATGGCTTTGTAACCCTCCAGACTGATGGACGTCAGTGACTTTGTTCCTCATGTGTTCTTGGATCTCTTTAGAACCTGGCATCATGTGCTGCTTTTAGAGAGCCTTTAGCTGCTTCACAACACCAGACAGGTTCTATTAGTGATGTTTAGATCCAACAAGCCTGGCAGTGATCAGATGTGAGACTGAACCCAATGGTCATTTGGTAGATTGGTAGCTAAGGGGGCAATTAGTTTTCACATAGGGCAGGGTGGACTGGACAGCATTTTTCCTTCAATAGTAATAAATAAAAATCATCATTTTGTGTTTTCTTGCAAAGATTTAAATGTGGTAAATATGCAAAAATAGAAGATTTCTATTTCAGGAAAAGAGTTTCTTCCTCATGCATTGTTTTTTTTTCAATGCATTATGGAAGTTGCCATTCAATAAATAGGACATGATTGTAGGTGTGGAAGTGTGATTTTTGCCATCTGTTTGACAGTGATGTTTCCTATTAACATTATTTCATACGTTTCAATGGCGGCTTCCACAGCAGCAGCATCGCGGTTCCGCCTCTGAGTTAAGCCAATAACAGCTGCTTTATCCAGATGATGCGTTCAGGCGTGTGCGTCACCGTGTTTTTTGGCAGGAAGGTAGTTTGTTTTCTGTTTTCTGGTGGTCCGGTTTATATTTAGTTCTCTAAGGTGGATACAGGAGGAGCAGACGGCTACTAATCCTCCCGTCACGGCGGCTTAACGTGAAGCAAAGAGCCAAAAAGCAGCGTCATCATCGGCCTCCGGATTTTATTTTTGGTACGCCGCAACCTCAATACATCATCTCCGTATTTAATGATCACAGATGCTCTTTTTGTTCCGATGGTTTCTTCTGTGCGTCGTTTGGGTGAAACCATTCCAACGCCAACAGGTGGAACCAACACCACCGAGAAGTCCGTGTAATTTTTGTCATGTGACCGTTAGTCACAGCTGGGTCACTCATGGCTTCACGGTTTCGCAGACGACGGCAGAATTTTTTGTTTTTAACAGAATCAGGTTCGCATGATCGGTGTATTTTTGGCATTTTTTAAAAGCGAAACATGAAGAATAAAGAAAAGGTGTTTGTATCGAATGGCTCTTTGCAGATGAGTAGTTCAAAGACAGTTGGAAAGACTGGTTTCTTGTGTGTTTACAGTTTCTCATCCTGGTAAATGGTGGTATTTTGGTGACTTTTAAACCCTCCAGCAGGCTGTGGGGATCAGAAAGTTGCATTTACTGCCGGTAGAAGCTCAGATTGAAGTGATGCGGTCTGTGAAGTGAGACCTTTATCCATCTAATACTCAGTAATTCCACGTTCAGCTGTACAAGATGATCATAAGTCAGTAGATCACCTTCCTCTGGTTCAGGAGCTCAGTGGGTCAACGTGGGACTGACCCTGGATCCTGGCAGATAAGTGGGATTGACTTTTACTATCTCTTGGTCTTGGGATATCAGACGTGCTTGATGATAGCGTTCGTAGCCGTTTCTTCACTGGATCAGAAGAGGCGCTGCTCCTTCTGGCGCCACAGTCTTGATGAAATCCTGCAGAGTGGTGCAGCCCGGCATTAGATATGGAACCTCTCTGGCTTTTAACTCTTTTATAGAACCTTAATAACTCCACATGATTTCCTCTTGTGTTGAAAACAGGCCCCAATTCATTATCCATTATCTGTTATCTGATTTAATTAGATGTGTTTGTAAATGGAAATTAAAATTAAAATACACCCGTGGAAAACTTATTTCTCTACTTCCTGTTGGTTTTGGCTCCGTGACCCGTCTGACTTCTGATGAGGAAGGATCTGGTATCTAAAGCTCCAGTGTTAGCTCACTGTTAGCAGACCTTGCTGTGTGCCGTGGCCTGATGAAGACCCACTGTGGGGTCCAAACGTTGCTTGGCTCACATTGTTCACTATTTCACAGTGGACTTTTCACCAGCGTGGGGTTTATTTGTCCCTTTGGAGGGACCTTGTGGTGCCGCTAGCTCTGCCACTAGCGCTAAATCGCTAGCGTTCAGCTGCTTTTCTGGACGTTTTTGGGGAGGTTTGAAGGTTTTCTGTTACTTTAGCTGGTGAAAAGTCCACTGTGAAATAGTGAACAATGTGAGCCAAGCAACGTTTGGACCCCACAGTGGGTCTTCATCAGGCCACGGTTCACAGCAAGGTCTGCTAACAGTGAGCTAACACTGGAGCTTTAGATACCAGATCCTTCCTCATCAGAAGTCAGACGGGTCACGGAGCCAAAACCAACGGTTTATTTTTCGTTTTTATTTTGAAATCTCAAAATAAGAAAACGAAAGGCCGCAACGTACACGGACAGGCGGGGTTATGGTGACCAACCATCAACGGTGGAAAGGGACACACAAGCGCTAATTAGTGTCCCTGTTCTCCAGGACGTCCCTGGTCCCATCACACATGTCTTGGAATGACTCCTGGAAGTTTACCACAAACTGTTGACCTGAAATCCGCTACAGTTGTGTCCCACCAGTAGCGTGATCACGGATGTGTCCAGGCAACAGGAGGACCTCCGCCTCACAATCAGCCTTAAGACCATCTATAGAGATAAACATAGATATTATCATCAACTTACTGCGTTTGTTTAACTGCTATGTAATGGATGCTAGCGTAGTGGTTTTACGGTGACCCAATGGCTCCAACTGGACTCCAAACAGGTTCTTAGGAGGAACCAGATTAGAACCAACTAAGCACCAGAACTAGGACCTGGTTCTTCTTGGTGGAAAAGGAGTATGAGAGGTCCTCTGGCCCAATGTTTCAGAGCATTTCAGACCACATAAGGGGGACCAACACTGTATTGGTCAGGTGGTCATGATGTTAGGCCTGATTGGTTTCTGCACTCAATTTAACATTTGAATAAGAACTTTTCAGCTCCTCTTGCGTGGCTGGAAGTCCTCGATCTCACGCCTGGTTCACTTTATTCCTCAGGAGAGAACAAACAAGGAGATAAAAGTGTCTCTCTCGCGTCCGTCTGCCGCATCGATAAGAAGCTGTGTGTTGAGAAACAGGCACACAATGGGGTTCAGCGCGGCCGAGCTAACAGACGGCAGCATTGATCTGAAGTTTGCTCCGGTAAGCCGATTGGAGGAGTTGAGTCACGGCGAGTCTTATCAGCGGGCGGCTCGGGAAGCTCGCGGTGGACTGAACGTACAGTCCGACAAACACATCCGGCCTGTATCTGTGAGATAAGGACGAGCCGGAGCCACAAACAATTGGCCGAGTGTGTGTTTCTGCTCGTAGGTGCCTCTGAGATTAACAGGTGAAAGCGTCGCCAGTTCCACGTCATCAGGAGTGACGGGAGGCTTCCCGCTGAGGCTTAATAAGACGCCTCTGAGCACATGAAAGTAGATGGGGAGAGCGCCGATTATTAGCCTCCAGCCTCTTCCAGCTTCTTCCCTCTAATGTGCATCTGAGCAGCTCCCATTAGTGACGGTCGGGGAGGTGCAGTCTTTAAATTAGACGCCACTTAGATACGTCCAGAAGCTCTCCGAGTTCAGGAAACGGTTGCATACATTTAGACGTTTCTTTGTCTTTACTGTGAAACTCAGTAAGATGAGTTTTTTTTTCCATTTAAATCATCATATGGTGAAATGTATCATGTAGATCCAGTAGTAGAGCACAGCACTGAGCTGAATATGTGACGTAGAAGTGACTAAAAACAACACGAGATGCCTGTATCATTATCTTTAAGCATCTCATCAATTAAATATAAGAATCCAGTGAGTGTAACTCTGTTTTTCCAGCCTATAAAGCCGCACTCGACTATATAAATTGCCCGTATTATTTTAAAAAAGCATTCCTAGTCGTATTTTTTAACCCTCTTCTGCTACCTACCATTATTTTTGTTCTCTTTGTGGCGTCAAACCTCCTTTCCTTCCGTTTTCGTGACCAGTTATTTCAAATTTACGGAAGCCCTAAGCAGCCACGGTCCGACTTCATTTTTTCGCTCTGTTTTCTCGTTATAACGACTTAATTTTCCGGTGAGGTCCAAAGTGAAACCAACCCTCCAGACCAGAAGGAGCTCTGCCACCGCTGCACACTACCGACTGAGAGTTCGTTAAAGTTGGAAAGATGTTCACAGATTCAGACTTCCAGCATCAATAACTCATTAGTGACACGTTGTCAAATCATAATCGATGCCTCTTTCCATCGTTGTCAGGTAGACAATGTGCTACAAGCTCAGCTTTATCAACAGTAGCTGTCTTTCAAGCTGCAGAAATAACACTGGTGTCTATGAGCAGCCGGCTGGGAGATGAGTGTCCAGGGACCGTCTGCAAATTACAAAACCGCTGCAACAGCAAAGAGAAACACAACACAAATATTCAATAACTTCACTCTACTGTACTGTAGTGTCACCAGAATCACTGCAGACATCAACTGAAACTACAGTTGTTTATGATTTGACAACGTGTCACTAATGAGTTATTGATGCTGGAAGTCTGAATCTGTGAACATCTTACGACGTCGGTAGTGTGCAGCGGTGGCAGAGCTCCTTTTGGTCTGGAGGGTTGGTTTGGCTTTGAACCTCACCGGAAAATTAAGTCGCTATAACGAGAAAACAGAGCGAAAAAATTAAGTTGGACCATGGCCTTTTAGGGCTTCCGTACAAATTAAAAGTCTCCTGCATGTTTAGTTTAGTTTTACTGTGACAGGCAGCTACATCTAGTTCAGCTGACTTCTGCGTGATTAATTTTTTGGTTAATTTGAGCTCAAACATGAGACTTTTCATGATTGCTTCAATTTTTATGTCCTATTTCCTCTCTTCCATAATCAGAGACTATCTGAGCTACTTGTCTAATATTGCAGATTCTGAATTAATAACATGATGAGATATAACGGTTGGAATTTGAGGCTTTTATCGTTAATATTTCCTGAGATGTTGTGCAGAAAGCGCATCGAATTTTAAGGGTGCAAAAAAGTGTCGAGAGTGTCGACGGCTGTTTTTTTTAATCCCATTTCTTCTGGAGAGTATTTCACATGTGGAGCTGAAATTTCACAGACATTGTTCGAGCTATCTGCAGTTTACGGCGTGAAAATTTCAGGCACATCGGAGATAGAAATAGTCTGAAAACCATCTTCTCCTCTCCGGCAGAGCGCCTTTTGCTGTTTTAATTTGCTGTTTGTTCTGCTGCCTCTCCTCTCCCATGTGTCGCCCTGCTGTCGGAGGGAAACGACCCTCCTCCAGAACATATCGGCCGACTGCGATAGCGTATCTGCCTCTCGCAGCCTATTCACTGCTTTTATTATTTATTTTCCCGCCCGCGAGCGATAATGGGCCTCAGAAATAGATGCATTCGGAGATGAGGGGAGCGCATTACTGCAGGCGAGCGCGGCCAGAGAGAGTGTCGGAATAAAGATAAGCTGCAGAATGAATGAGCCTCTCCTGACCTGAAGGCTCCATGACAACGTTCTGAAGCCGTTAGACGCCTTGTCCGTGCATATTTTAAGGTTTTACAGCATCAAATATGTTGCACGGTGCCACTACACACTGGAAGGCCTCCAGAAATACAAATCAGTGAAAGAAATGTAATTACCTCCACCATGGAGGTTGTGTTTTTGCCGGAGTTGGTGTGATTGTTTGTTTGTTTGTGTTCAAAATAACATAAAGTAATGGACAGATTTGGATTAAGTTTTTGGGACTTATCCGGATCACCGTCTGGATCCAGGATTTGTTTTTAATTTAAGGATACTTAGTCATTGGTAGATTGTGTTGGGGGTGGAATGAAGCTGCTTGGTGGAAGTCTGTGCTCTCTGAGGGCTTTTCTAGTTTTATTTTATCTACCCAAAGTTGAAACTCTGTGCTGTTGGAAAGCGTTTTGAGTTTTTGACACCAGAGTTGGCAGGTCCACGTACTAGAACCACAGCAGTGCTCTACAGCCTCGGCGGCGCTCAGCAACACTCGGCAGCGCTCGGCGACGTACTACAGCCTCGGCAACGCTCGGCAACACTCGGCAACGCTCGGCGGCATCTGGCGGCGGCATGCAGGACTATTCGAATATCAAAATTATTATCCGAATCCCACCACAACCAACCAATATTCAGATATTCCTATCTTGGGGACCAGCCCTAATATTCCGTTTGTAAAGCAGCTAAGCTACCATACTGTTGGTTAGCTAACTTAGCCACTCTAGGCTACTTGGAACTACACCGTACTTGGCCTAAGGTCAGCCTTATCATTACCTCCACCAAGGAGGTTTTGTTTTTACCGGCGTTGGTTTGTTTGTTTGTTTGTGTTCAAAATAACTCGAAAAGTTATGGACAGATTTGGATGAAATTTTCAGGAAATGTGTGAAATGGGACAAATGATGGCATGTTGGGACTGATACGGATCACCGTCTGGATCCAGGATTGTTTTTAATTTAAAGATACTTTGTAGTTGGGAGATTGTGTTGGAGGTGGACTGAAGCTGCTTGGTGGAGGTCTGGATCTCTGAGGGCTTTTCTAGTTCATTCATGTGTTTTTTTTTCTTCCTACAGAACGATCAAGGTTGAAGTGTACGACTGGGACAGAGACGGCAGGTAAATCTTCTTTTCTTCATGTCGTCATTTTTGTAATTTGACTGTCACCTCGCCTTTTAAATCAAAAATAGGACCGTAATAAGACTGTAGATGTAACCAGAAACTACAACATGATAAAAACAAATAAACAGGACTTATTATTTCAGTCAGTGTGTTTCAGTTAAATCCTTCACAAAGTGGGAAAATTACTGAATAACTTTTAACGCCGTGGTAACCTGAGGAGGCGGTCACGTCCACGTTAGCGTCGTTAACATTTAAGTAAAGGCGCACCGTGACAAAGACCGCCATGAGGTTTACTCACCTCCGTCTGGGGCACAAGCATTAAATGAAACTCGGAGGAATTCTGGAGACCAGTGGTGAGTTTTTAACTGTTTTGTGCTTTTGTTTAGCAATTTTAAACAAAGATAACTGTGGCAGCTCTGAACCGTAACTAGTTTAGTTAGCCCTTTAAACCATGTGCTACTTTTGGAGATTTTTCAAAATAAAAAAACATAAAAATAGAAAAAATTGTTAAGTTTTAACTTGCTGACTAGGAAAATCAACCAAATCGTGATCTTTTAGGATTTTGCTCGCACCAGATTTTGCCAAAAAGCTAGAATTTTACCTTTAAACCATCCGTGATTTATTCATCTTGGCATGCTTGTCTGAAAATTATGATACAGGAAAGATATTCACAGATTCGGACTTCCGGCATCAATAACTCATTAGCGATATGTCGTCAAAACACAATCGATGCCTCTTTCCCATCATTGGAAGGTAGACAATCAGTCCCTCCAGGATTTCTTGGGCGTTTTTCCAGATTGTTGCTCCTAAAATGTCTGAATTCGCGGCAGCTTTTCTAAAAAATTACGATGTAAGTTTTGATGTTTGAAGCGTATTTGTTGTCATGAAATTGCAGGAGACGGTAAAAAACTGCTAAAAAGTTGCATTTTTGTTCTTTGTTTTGTTTAATTCATTAAAAATGTTAAAAGTTAAAAAAGTTAATTTCACATCCTGGCACACGCGTGTTCACACACACACGCTCACAGCTCGTCACGTCAGTTAATGAATCTAACTGACCTTCATTGTTTCAGTGCTGCCACAGATCTGGATGCAACAGCTTCATCACGGTGGTTTGTCTGGTCTGTGGTCCGCTGGTTTCACCCATTCTCCTGATATGTTTACGGTAGAAAATTGTTTGTCAGTGGATGGTTTTGGTTTGTGTTCCACCTCAATATTCCACGGGGTGAAAACAGTTTAGCTCCGCTTTGGTGAAGAACATCAGGGGATTGTTCTGCAGTAGTTTTTGTTGCATCTGTATCTTCAAACCATAAACAAGGAAGTGAATCCGGTGACGTACGTGCATTACTGGGGACTGCTGTGATTGGTGGAACTCACGGGAGGCGGGACAAAATTGCGGAAAAGTGGCGGTGCTTGGAGGAAATTGCAAGGTCGTGCAGAATTCACGGAGATTGGTTGAATTAGCGTTAATTGTTGCGATCGCAGCATCGTGAACCCCTGGAGGGACTGGGCAATGTGCTACAAGCCCAGCTTTATCAACAGTAGCTGTCTTTCAGGCTGCAGAAATAACACTGGTGTCTATGAGCAGCCGGCTGGACGACGAGTGTCCAGGGACCGTCTGCAACAGCGTAGAGAGACACCACACAAATATTCAATACTGTCACCCTGATACACTGTAGTGTCACCAGAATCACTGCAGACATCGACTGGTTCCTGTTGATCAGACCACAACACTTGGTTTGAGATATATGTAGATATAAAAATCACACCATCTGCAGAATTGAAATTTGCAGACGGTCCCTGGACACTCATCTCCCAGCCGGCTGCTCATAGACACCAGTGTTATTTCTGCAGCCTGAAAGACAGCTACTGTTGATAAAGCTGGGCTTGTAGCACATTGTCTACCTGACAACGATGGAAAGAGGCATTGATTGTGTTTATACAACGTATCACTAATGAGTTATTGATGCCAGAAGTTCACGTACGTACAAGAAACTTACATTTTAATATTTTTCTGCCTGTGTCCCTTTAGGGGCTCCGTACTATAACATGTAGAGTCGCCAGTTTTACAATATGGTTAACACCTGTGGGCCCCAGATTATGTAATGAAAAAAACATGCAACTTCAATTTTTGAATTACTTTTTGATTTGTAGCGTAATCACCGTGTCGTACTGGATAAAAGACATTTCTGAGTTTTCTCTGCTTGTTCTGCTTCCATAGAGGTGCAGGACTTTACATTGCAGTGAATAAAAATGTCAAAAAACCCACCAGAAACAAAAGAATGTCATCTAACATACAACCTGTCTGATTAGTTGTTTGGTAACTACACTTGTAATGCAAGTGTTGATCCTCTAAATAAGATACAGCATTGACAGTATTGTTATTTAAATAAATCTGTAGTCGTCAATACAGAGGGAAAACACAGTGTCGTCTGTCAAAAACTTTATAAATGCTGTATTTCTACTGTGTAAGTTACAGTTGTTGTGTGTTTATATCTTCTTATACAGTCAACCACCATCAGTTTGGCTTCTAATGAACCACCAGAGTTTTTTATTTTATTATTTGTTCAACTGGACTTTCTCCATCAGATATGTCATTGTCTCATTGGAAGTAATATCCCTTTGCTTTGCTGAGACGAAACAATGATTCGTACTGAGTTCGGTTGTTGGGATCGTGACCACCGGAGCGTATTGTACATATATTAATCTGATACGACCACCTCAGAGCGAGTCGTCACATTTCCTTAACGCTTCTTGATTGCATTACCATTCGGCACGCCGGCTTCCTGTGTGGATCTGATCCGAGTCTAATTAACACCAGTCTATGTCTTCAGTAGGTAAGAGAGCTGCCTCGTCACGGACCGACTGCTTAATGATGAGTCTGGATTCTGGCTGACAGAAAAAGAAAGTGACACTTGTCAAACTCCACTGAGCTATTCCTCTGTTCTCTATTCACTTTCCATGGACTCTATTCAGCGTCACTCACAATCGGAGGGAATGCAGTAGCATCTCAGGACAGACATGCTAACAATTATAACAAAGCTGATTGGGTGAATTGAGGTTTCGTGTTGCAGATTTCCATGTCCTGGTGTCTTCTTCACCCGTGGTAGAGCTGCTTTAATACCCACTAACAGCAAACCCAGCCTTCGTCAGTTTAATCATTTGTCACTAATCCGTGTCGTCTGGATTTTTAAAGAATTGAAAGTGTTGATGTTAGAAAAACGCTATTTCTAATCGTCTCTCTCTCTTTCTCCCTTGCTGCTGTCTGTAGTCATGACTTTATCGGCGAGTTCAGCACCAGCTACAGAGAATTATCCAGAGGGCAGAGCCAGTTCAACGTCTACGAGGTGAATATTCAGCATACGCCGATAACTTCTGCCATTTTCCTAGATAATGAGGAAATCAAGGAGTATAATTACATGAGACGGATTACAGAGGAGATGTAGCTTCGATTACAAGAAATGCACACTGTAGATTAAATACGAACTTTTCCAGATTTGCAAAACTGTTCCTACATGTCATATTTTGCTGCAATGCATTTAACTAGCTTGCTTAACTAAATGGACACTAGTGCATGTGAGACCCTCCCGTTGAAACTCCGATCGAGCGGCCGCACCTTAAAGCGAAAGCGCAGCCTGGAGGAGCCCAAAACCAACATCCTCACGTCGAAACAGACACAAATGGAGTGTAGCGAAGGAGCTGAAGTAAAGAAAACAAGTTGACTACAGCTTGTTACAGCCATTCGATGTGTTTTACAATGCTAATGCTAATGCTAACGGTTGTAGCTGCATTATTTTTCATTGACTCCTCTCTGGTTGTAAACGAAACATGAAGGGATGGAGAGGCGTGGCCGACATGAACATTCGTTGTGGTCTGGTCTTAAATGGTGGGTCAAGTAATATAGAGTAGTTGTAGTACCTCGTTGTGCCACCAGGTGGAGCCTCTTACTGTTTAATGCTAGACTGACCCAAGGAAGTGGGCATCGTGGGCGTTTAGTTTGTAAAGCAGCACCATGACAGAGACTACTTAAGCTCGGCCAAAGTGCTGCTGTGATTGTAGATTCTAGTGGTAAATTTCCCGGCGGCCATTTTTGCAGCTTTTCTTTCACACATCTGCCGATTCCCAGTTAAAAAGTTCTCGTAATCGGCCCCGATTCCGATTTTAGGATCAGGCTCTGGACATCCCTGGTGCAAGGGTGTTTAATTCAAAATAGGGTCTCCAGTTTAGACTGGAATACAGGCCGCTAATACAGTACAATTTTGATTTCATCTGGAACCTTTTCTGCTGACTAGCTTGCATTTTCAGTTCAGAGGCGGGAACATATTTACTCAAATGCTTGGTTAAGCCCATCATTTGAGACCACCGCAACAAATGTTCATGTCGGCCACGCCTCCCCCATCCCTTCATGTTTCATTTACAACCAGAGAGGAGTCGAGGAAAAGTAATGCAGCTGCAACTGTTAGCATTAGCATTAGCATTGTAAAACACATCAAATGGCTGTAACAAGCTGTTGTCAACTCGTTTTCTCCACTTCAGCTCCTTCGCTACACTCCATTTGTGTCTGTTTCGACGTGAGGATGTTGGTTTTGGGCTCCTCCAGGCTGCGCTTTCACTTTAAGGTGCGGCCGCTCGATCGCAGTTTCAACGGGAGGGTCTCACATGCACTCGTGTCCATTTAGTTAAGCAAGTTAGTTAAATGTATTCCAGCAAAATATGACATGTATGAACAGTTTTGCAAATCTGGAAGAGATCGTTTTTAATCTACAGTGTGATTTCTTGTAATCGAAGCTGCATGTCCTCTGTAATCGCTCATTTCATTCCGAACTTTACACACGACTGATTTAATGCTGATTAGAATTAATGTGAAGCAGCTTTGGCGTCTCCTTCCACAGAAGAACTCGAAGATTAACAGGACTATACAGAGCACACAGAGGACTGCCTTTTTAAACAGCTGCTGTTTGCCCAGCAGTCCTCACGCTCAAAGTCATTTTGCCTTTTCCGCCCTTGCTTCTTGACCTACAGTTAGCGACCATGACTCCTCTGAATGCACTCTGTGTTTGCTTTACAACCACATTTCAATTCACCTCCAACATGCGTCCTTGCTGCTGCCTGGAGTGAACCAAGGAGAAAAGCATAAATCCACACATTTGTATGTCGTTTCCCCCCAAAGGTTCTCCTTCCCAGTTTAACCTTGGCCCAGTTTGATTAGACCGTTAAGCTCCGATTTAAAAGTGCAGATCTTTTATTTGAGATTCAACTTGAGTGGTGCGACTTTACGTTTCAGTGGGCGATGAAGCGAGTCTCTTTACAGTAAGTGTTAGAAGAATTGTGCTTGTGTTAAGAATTATTCTTACTAGGTAATCATTGAGTGACTGTCAGGACTTTAAAGTCTACATTTCAACAACCATGAATCACCATAAAACATTCCAAGCTGTATCTACTCACAGTAAAGAACACAGAGAACTGACCCAATAAGATTGTGTAAGTGACACTTATCTTATGCTGACTCTTGTACTGATTGTTTACCAAATAAAAACAGCCAAGGACAGACGGACTACCAGAGAGCTGGAACGCTGTAGCGATGCATACTGCAGAGCTGTAGTGTCTGATCTAGATGCACGGGAATCCGGGTTTCTGTGAAGCGTCTGTCCTCTTACATATTCATGACCGCTCGGTTCAGAGTCGCCCTCCAGCTCTGGATTCAGCTGATGCTCTGGATAGTTTGCTGGTTGAAAGCGTCGCTCAAAGGCGCATCCATGGTGGTTGTTGGTTTTGCATAGACGAGGAGAGGGGAGAAGGCAGACAAGATGAACTATAAATGACTCCAGTTGTGCAGTCAAGTATACAGCGTCATGCAAAAGTATTTGCCCCCCCTACAGGAAACTTCTAATAAATGTTTCAGATCATCAGACTCATTTTAATATAAGACAAAGACAACCCAAGAAAACACAACATGCATTTTTTAAAAGACGGTTTCGCTTATTGAAGGGAAAATGTGTCCAACCAATCTTGTCCTTTGTGAAAAAGTAATCGCCCCCTTAGCTGCCAATCTACCAAATGACCAGATTCATTCGTCAACTGGGTTACATCAAGACAAAGACCCAAAGACCACAAGCAAGTCCACCTCTGAAGGGCTTTCTGGAAGACATGGGTCTGTTACATCTGGGGTAAGAACATCTACCAACAGTGAACCATGGTGGTGGTAGTGTGATGGTTGGAGGACCTGGACCACTTGTCATCACTGATGGAGCCATGAATTCTGCTCTCTATCAGAAAATCCTCCTGGAGAATCTCCACCATCAGTTCATGATCTGAAGATCAACACTAGTGGTTCATGCAGCAAGACGAAGACCCAAAGACCACAAGCAAGTCCACCTCTGAGGGGCTCAGGAAGAACTGAATGAAGGTTCTGGAGTGGCCGAGTCAAAGTCCGGATTTGAGCCCAATGGAGATGCTGGTTCAAGACCTTAAAAGGACAGTTGATGATAGAAAACCATCTAATGTGACTGAATTCAAACTATTCTAGAGAAGAGTGGACCAACATTCCTCCATGGTGATGGAAAAGACTGATCACAAGCTGGAACAAACATTTAACTGTTGCTGCCAAGAGACAAACCAGTTATTAGGTTCATGGGGGCAATTACTTTTATGGTGATAACAGCATTTTGAGTTTTGTTGTTTATCTCTGTCTAGTATTCAATAAATATAATATCAGTTTGATGATCTGGAACATTTAAGTGTTCAAACATGCAACAATAGATGATCTCTGCAGGGGGGCAAATACTTTTGCACGGCACCATATAAAGACAAACCCCCTGGCAGATTGAGACTCCAAAACAAGTCATAAACTAGAAGAACAATAGGGTCCTACGCACTGTAGTTCTCGGGCCCTAATTACCACGGCTCGACCCGAATATCTGAATATTTGTTCGCTGCAGTGGCGTCCGGATAATAATTTTGAGATCCAAATACTTGTGCGCAACCCTCACCGTTGCACAAGCCGAATATTCGAATATTCGTCATTAAGTGGACCCGAATATCCAGAGCACAGAAATTGCTGTTCGGACCAGCTCCTATAAATTACACAGTATTTTGTAATAGTATTTTTTTTTTTAGCTAATTCTAACATTATGAGAACAGCTGTGTGATATTCTGGCAGCTGAGGCGCCAAAATACTCCAAAGTAAAGGGAAATAACCGTCAGGATTACAGCCTTAACCTTAATTTCACATCAGATCATGTCTACATTTTTGGGGGTTTTCAGGGTTAAATGAAGGATATTTACACGTGTAAAAACGACGATGGATAGATGATGTTTTTAGAGTGTTTGGACACAGTTTTTTAAGCATTTTTTATGTGAAAATTTATCGACTTGCGCAGAATATCTCATTTAACGAAGAGATTTATGTAGAATTATCGGAGCAACACTTCTTTTTTTGTTAATAGTCACCAGCTGTATTCAATTTTAGAAACATATTTACACTGTTAAGCTTGAATTTAACAGTTTCATAAAAAGGAAAAATAGAAAACTCTTGTAAAAAATGAATTTTTGGGGCTTGTCACAGTTGGACATGTCTTGAATCTGGGAAACAAAAAGCAAGAAATCAAGAAAATTACAGATTTGTTTCTTCTTTTTTTTTTACAGTGCGATCGTTGCTCTGTATTTACAGGATCCGGACTGTTTCCTCAAAGCTTTGATATCAATGTCACCAATAGCAACAGTTAGCGTTCGAGCTAACGGCAACTGTGACGGACAGAAACGGCGAATGACTTAATGAACAATCTGCTCTTGTCTTAGGTGGTAAATCCAAAGAAGAAAGGCAAGAAGAAAAAATACCTCAACTCCGGAACGGTAAGACATCGATCCTGACGGTCGTTTTATGCTCCTGTTACGTTTTTCTTCACTGTTGGTTCGTTTCTCACTGACATATAAAGTCCTGAACCTCTATGGACACAGAACATGGCTGGAAGCAGAAGCGCAGCAAAGTTATAAAGTTATAAAAATCAAAAAAAGAGCAAAAAAGTAGAATTTAGTTGGTAACATGGAGGACTTTTATCCAACTGTCACGAGAGGCTCCTGGCTGCAGACCTCCACTGTGAGGACAGGAAATGCATGGGAGGCATTACAAAATAAAATCATGTAGGCACTTCTGGTGGAATTAATTTTCACGCTAATGCATTAACAATACAACGTAAAATCTACAACACCATCGTCTGTAGTATATATCGTTTAATTTATATATTAAACTTGTTATTATTTTGAGAATGAGCCCCATTGTGAGTTTTTATTCCTGCTAACAGAAAAATCCTTAAATGTTATTTTTAATGCACAGTTACAGTCATAACAATAGAACAAAGACGTACTACAGGTGACGAAGACGATACAATAATGACTAATATAATGACAAAGTCGGCGACCGGGGACATTAAATAACAAAAGTGTGACCGTTAGATTCCCGTAAAACTACTTCTATCCTGCTACAGAACCATCAGAGCCAGCGGCAGATTTCAGAAAGTCTATCCGAGCTAAGGCTGCTGTCAGCGGGGAGCTGTGAGCGCTGACCGCCTGGTAGTAGCTGTCTAACGGGGACACTCACATCTCTTTTTAAGCAGAATTTATCCTGATAAACTGACCACAGATTTGATGTTTATACAACCACTTTATCGCCTCAAATAATCTTATAATCATATTGAGAAACAGCCACAACCACTCGTTAAATGGCTGCTTCTTCTTTTGATTTAATTAGCGGTTAGCAAACCAACTTCACATGCGTCACCGCCACCTACCGGACTGGACGCTTTAAATGTCCTTTCCTTTTTTTACCCGTTACTTCCTGTCCTCACAGTGGAGGTCTGCAGCCAGGTACTCTTGACTGATACTAGAGAAAATGGTGGACATACAGTTCTGTTATAGATATTTTACTACTCATCTCCTATCTGTTCTGTACAAATGTAGCGTGTTCTCTCTCTCTCTTGCGTTGTGTGAAGAATCGGATTCAGACCCGTTCACTCTTTGGCATTAATCCGCCATTTATTCATCGAAGCAGGGCCTCCTCTGGTAAAATACATTGGCGTTAGGTCTCTCACAGTCGCCCTCGTGGTAACAAGCTCCAGTAAACACTAAAACACAAAAGAAGTCATGCAGCTAGCTACTGATTAGCATTAGCATCACAGAAGGTGCATGTAAAGTTACGCTCGAGCTAGCAAAGTCGCCGACAACGTGGCGTACTCCTAAGTTATTACTGTGAACAAGCCGATATTCTCACAGAAGCATTTGGCTTTTATTTCAACAAGCATAACGCCTGAAAAAGCCCCAAGTTTTGTCACGATAAACAACTTATTTAGCGTTTACTGTAGAGCTGATCACCAATCGACCGACCACGGAGACAGGATGCAGCAGAATGTGGGCCGGACACCCAGCAGGGGGCGCCCATGAGAAATTAATAATACATTTTAAATAAGATCAAAATAATAATCGCTGTGATGGAAAGTGGAATCATCAACTCCGCTACACAAACACTGCCTGCAGTTCAACCCAGTCCAGTCAAAACGTCCCTGAATGTTGGTCACAGTTAAAGTGTCCGACCGACTTGCACTGCACTGGTGTTTAGTTCAAGGACCTTCAGAAAGTTGGAAATCAGACGTTTCTTTCTGTTTTTGCAGTTAAAGGGTTAAAACATGCATTAGACTTGAGATGCAGCTGATTGTTTTGGCTAACTGTGGCCCTCTCACCTCCAGGTAACGCTGCTGTCCTTCCTGGTGGACATCGAAGTCACCTTCCTGGACTACATCAAAGGCGGGTAGGTCGGCGGTTCAGCCGTCCGTCGAGCCCACGCGAGTGCTTTAATGAGAATTGACGTGGCGGGTGAGCCGGCGCCCGTCTCCATAATAACCCCATCAGTGTCTGCGGCTACCAGAGATAACGATCCCTCGGCGTGAGCCAATCAGACGGGGGAGGAAGTCTGCATTTGCATGTGAGAGGAGGAAGGCGAAGGGATGGCGGAGTGACAGATGGGCCGACCTCAAGTCAAGAACGCGGGGTTCGGCCTCTGAAGCGTGTGTGATCTTGCGTTGTGTTTAAGTCCGAGCTGCGTGTTCGCATGTTGACCGAGAGCGTCCAGGCGTGAAGCGAACGTTCGCCTCCACGCTCTGCCTTCATTAGACTCACAGAGGGGGAGGCTGAACGGAGCTGGTGTCGTCCTTGTGTTCATGTGCTCGAGCTGCCCTTGTAGCTCTGTGGGTTTTTTTTTTTAAAAGTTTCTTGAAAAGTTTTTGGAACAACACGATTTACTTGGCGGCTCGGTTTCGATGCCTTCGCTCGTTTCAGGAGGATTTCAAAAGAGACACGTGCAGCTCGGAGTCGTCAGTAGTCAGAGCTGGTCGTCTTTACTTAGTCATTCCACGGCAACTCGCCTCCCAGTTGAGGATTCTCTTGAAATAAATCGGGCAAAACTCCGACCTAAACAGTGGAACCCTGCAAAATCCCACAGCTCTACTCCCAGTACTCTGAGTTATGGATTTCGGTGTTGAATTTAGTCACTAAAGTGTCTTTAAAGTCTCACCAGTTGATTATGTTTCACAGGATTTGGCTGATTTTCTTTTCACTGAATATCCAGAAACCTCTAGAGTTGTAATCACGTCAATGGCTTATGCTGATTTTTTTTTACAGTGATTAAAATATGTACGGCTTTGACGTCACATTTGGTGGCTTTAATTGGTTTTGGTCATTGTGTAACAGAGGATTCATCTCACTCTGTGTTCTGTCATAAGATAAAGACACAAAACCAACAGTGTAGAGTTGCTTTTGGATTCCATATGAGAAAACAGTCAGCAAGAGTGGGAAGGAAAAAACCTCTTATCTAGAAATATCATCCATCCATCATCCATCATCATCCATCATCCATCCATCATCCATCCATCCATCCATCCGTCCATCCATCCATCATCCATCATCATCCATCATCCATCCATCATCCATCCATCCATCCATCCGTCCATCCATCCATCATCCATCCATCCATCCATCATCCATCCATCATCCAACATCATCCATCCATCCATCCATCCATCCATCCATCATCCATCCATCATCCAACATCATCCGTCCATCCATCCATCATCCATCCATCAGCCATCCATCCATCATCCAACATCATCCATCCATCCATCATCCAACATCATCCATCCGTCCATCCATCCATCATCCATCCATCATTCAACATCATCCATCCATCCATCCATCCATCCATCCATCCATCCATCGATCATCCATCCATCCATCCATCCATCCATCCATCATCCAACATCATCCATCCATCCTTCCATCCAACCATCATCCAACATCATCCATCCATCCATCCATTCGATGTCCATCCGTCCATCCATCCATCCATCATCCATCCATCCATCCATCCATCCATCCATCCATCCATCCATCCATCCATCCATCATCCATCCATCCATCATCCATCCATCCATCCATCCATCCATCCATCCATCCATCATCCAACATCATCCATCCATCCTTCCATCCAACCATCATCCAACATCATCCATCCATCCATCCATTCGATGTCCATCCGTCCATCCATCCATCCATCATCCATCCATCCATCCATCCATCCATCCATCCATCCATCCATCCATCCATCCATCATCCATCCATCCATCATCCATCCATCCATCCATCCATCCATCCATCCATCCATCCATCCATCCATCCATCAATCATCCATCCATCCATCCATCCATCCATCCATCCCTCTATCATCCATCCATCTATCATCCATCCATCCATCCATCCATCCATTCATCCATCATCCATCTATCCATCCATCCATCCATCCATCCATCCATCCATCATCCATCCATCCATCCATCCATCCATCCATCCATCCATCATCCATCTATCATCCATCCATCCATCCATCCATCCATCCATCCATCCATCCATCTATCATCCATCCATCCATCCATCCATCCATCCATCCATTCATCCATCATCCATCCATCCATCCATCCATCCATCCATCCATCCATCATCCATCCATCATCCATCCATCCATCATCCATCCATCCATCCATCCATCCATCCATCCATCCATCCATCCATCCATCATCCATCCATCCATCCATCCATCCATCCATCCATCCATCCATCATCCATCCATCCATCCATCCATCCATCCATTCATCCATCATCCATCTATCATCCATCCATCCATCCATCCATCCATCCATCCATCCATCCATCATCCATCCATCATCCATCCATCCATCCATCCATCCATCATCCATCCATCCATCCATCCATCCATCCATCCATCCATCATCCATCCATCATCATCCATCCATCCATCCATCCATCCATCCATCCATCCATCCATCCATCCATCCATCCATCCATTCCATCCATCCATCCATCCATCCATCCATCCATCCATCCATCCATCCATCCATCCATCCATCCATCCATCCATCCATCCATCCATCATCCATCCATCCATCCATCCATCCATCCATCCATCCATCCATCCATCCATCCATCCATCCATCCATCCATCCATCCATTAAATTGAGAGCTTCACCTTGTGGCTCAGCTCCTTCTTCCACACCACACCAAGCCTCCTGTCCATCTCACGCTCCATTTTCGCGTCACTCGTGGACAAGATCCCGAGGTACTTAAACTCCTTCGCCTGGGGAAGCAACTCCCCCCGAACCTGGAGGGAGCAGTCCATCGGTCTCCGGCAGAGAACCATGCAGGGTGTTGTGCTAGAAGAGTGATCCAAATCTGAGCTGGAAATCACTTTATTCTCCAAGTCATCAAAATTTGCACCGGATTCTGCAAAAAACGACAAAAAATTCCTCCCCGGGGACTTCTCGGTTGAACTGCAGGCAGTGTTTCTTTCCAGTATTGGTCGTATCTGAGGGAACACGGTGACTTTCATGTTCTCTTTTTCATTAAAACTT
Organism: Dascyllus trimaculatus; assembly: GCA_024666655.1. Classification (NCBI taxonomy): domain Eukaryota; kingdom Metazoa; phylum Chordata; class Actinopteri; family Pomacentridae; genus Dascyllus; species Dascyllus trimaculatus. Next base: position 2,710,489 of record CM045465.1, on the reverse strand, counting down.
TGTCGTACTGCTCGGTGAACATTTCAAGTTCCCTCTACTTCTAGTCATGGTTGTTCTGTTTCCACTGAGGTGCAGGAAAAATGAACCCACAGTGAGTAAAAACGTGACGGGAGGGGAAAGAAGCGCCTAGAAACTGCTTGCGATTCGGGTAATTTAGATGAAAGCAGGTCGGCTTTGGTGTTGCTGCTGGTGCATGTTATCTCCATGCATGTGCCCTCACCTCTTGCTAGCCCGCTACGTCGCTAACTGCTAATGGAAAAGCCCCATCGTCTAGACGAGAGCGTGCTCCCCGCAGCGCTTTGGATGTTTCCTGTCGGGTTTTTCGGCGGCGCTCTGGGAGTGTGCGCTCGGCTGCTCACGCTTGTGTGGCCGAATTAAGTGCCAAGTGCTGTCTCACCGTTTGAAATGGACTGAAATGCATGTTCAGACTCACACCGACCCTTAACGGCGGACTTCCTGAAACCCCCACGTGTGTTAATGCGGTTGGATCGTCCGCCCATGCAGGTGTTTTGCCGCCTCTTCCCTCCTCGCCGCTCTCCTGTCTCCTGATTGACAGCCCCCCTTTTCTGCAGCTTCAACCCAATCAGCTAATTGTTCATTTGGACCTAATTAAGGAAGACGAACTGCAGCCGGCCGCATTTGCATAAATGACTGATTTGAGGAGCCTCGATCCAAAGCTCCCCGCCTCGCCTCTGCCTTTGACGGAGCGTTAGCACCACCCGTGGATCTTAACAAAGGGGCCCGGAGTGAAGGATTGTTGGCTGTATCTTTCATCCTGAGCGGAGCCTTTGAAGGCAGCCCTGTCAGTCACGGTGACAGATATTGTTTCCGCCTGTTTTGGTTTGTGAACCGACTATTGAGACGGGAATAGAAGGAAGGAGGCTTCTATTCTGAGGGGTTATCATTAGTCAGAGGAGCAGACGCTCAGAATCAAGACAAAGATTGATAAAAATACGTCAGATCTTTAGAAGGAGTCCAGATATTTGACGTTCTTCGGCGTCTGAACCCGATGTCTTAAAGGCATTTTATTGTTGTAAAAAAAAAATCCCCAACCATAAACCATTTGCACTAATTAGATTCTGTAAAAAACAAAAAATTCTGCCTTTTTTTGCGCACATGTCGAGCTGTGATTGGCTCAGCTGCGACCGCCAGTCACCTGACAACAATTCAGAGGGTACTCGGCTGAACTGCAGGCCGTGTATATGTAGAAAGGAAGCCTATCGTCCTTCCGTCTGTCCATCCAGCCTCTTTATTGGCTGAGTAGCGTCACATGGGAAGGCTTGCCTCGCATGCAATTGGTCCGTGCGTTTCCTGATCTGCCAAACCAATACCGTAAAGACTAGAAAAGCTGCGCCGGTTGAAACAGAAGCATCAAAACCCCTTATAGTTTATTGATTATAGATCATCCGGTTAGTGACTCAGGATGTGGAGTCGCCATTATTTTTCCAATGTTAGTAACACCTGTAGACACCTGGAACAGTGTTGATGCTGATTTTTATTTTGCAAAATAAGTAATCGAAATAATTAGGCTTTCATTTTTTATATAATTTATGGTATTTTTGAGTTGTTTCAGCTTCTAGTCAAACTGGGACAAATGTTACTGTAAAATTACTGTAAAATACTGGTATTTTTTTTACAGTGTTTTTACACTGTCACTATTGTAATTTGCTTAAAAGTTAATTACTGTATAGCTGGTAGTGTTTCGTGTCATCCTGGGTTGTTTTTTGGGTTGTTTTGTCAGATTTTTCTTTTGTGTCTCTTGTTTTTTGTCATTTCATGTCTGTTTTTTGTCGTTTTATGTCTGTTTTTGTCGTTTTATCTGTTTTTTATCATTTTGTCTGATTTTTGTCATTTTATCTCTGTTTTTTTGTCATTTTATGTCCTTTTTTGTCGTTTTATGTCTGTTTTTTGTCGTTTTATGTCTGTTTTTTGTCGCTTTATGTCTGTTTTTTGTCATTTTATGTCCGTTTTTGTCGTTTTATGTCTGTTTTTTGTCGTTTTATGTCTGTTTTTGTCGTTTTATGTCTGTTTTTGTCGTTTTATGTCTGTTTTTTGTCGCTTTATGTCTGTTTTTTGTCATTTTATGTCTGTTTTTGTCGTTTTATGTCTGTTTTTTATCATTTTATGTCTGTTTTTTGTCATTTTATGTCTGGTTTGTTTTATCATTTTATGTCTTTTTTGTCGATTTTTGTCTGTTTTTTGTCATTTTCTGTAATATTTTTTGGTTTTTGCAGCTGCCTGTTTTAGTTCCAAAAAGTTTTAAAAACACCAGTTAATTTTTTTGCAGTCATTTATTGCAGTGCGTTGCTGTGCTGTTTCCGTAGAGGCGTCTCCTCCCTCCATCCCCTCCTCTTCCTCTCCTCTTCCTCTCCTCTTCCTCTCCTCTTCCTCTCCTCCCCAGATGGAAACCTTCCAACCGGCAGCATCTGTCTGCATCTCATCAGAGGTCACTTCACGCCACCTCAGATGCTGTTTTTAGCCGCTAATGCTCTCTTAGTTCCCCCTGGAGCTGGTGTGGAACAGGAAAGGAGTCTTTGGGGTGTTTTTTCCTGGAATATTCTCACTCAGACGAACTTTTCTAGTCGCTTAGATTCTTGCTTTTAAACAGAAACAGTGAAGCCTTCAAGCTGCGTTGTGTCTAACGGCCAGCAGGGGGCGACTCCTCCGGTTGGACGTCTTTTCTCTGTAAACGTGAAAAAGCTGCTACTTCCTCCTTGATTTGTTACCTCGATAAACATTTTCCTGATGAGTTCATGCTCTCAGTTGCTAGTCTGACGTCTCCTTTATTCCAGAATGATTTGTTTGGTGCATTAATGAACGGCGTCACAGTGGAGCTGGAGGTGAAGTTGGGCTAAATGTCTTTCGGGGTCGTGGAGGAGGAGGTTTTCCTTTAACCTACGAGGTGCTCTGAGGATTTGGGAGAGACCTTAGCTTCCAGTCTGCTGCGAGGCTTATTTGAATGTTGTGTGCAACCCCCTCATCGGTCCCCCCTGCTGTGCGGTATTTTGCATTATTGGTTCCTAGCTGAGTCGCTGTGGGCTTCAGCAGAGAGGGAAGATCAGAGACTGACGGGAGAAGCTTTCCTCAAGAACATGACCCTTATTAGACACTCAGTCATCTTTCTTTCTTTCCTTCTTTCTTTCTTCCTTCCTTCCTTCTTTCCTTCCTTCCTTCTTTCCTTTCTTCCTTCCTCCCTCCCTCCATCCCTCCTTTCTTTCTTTCTTTCTTTCTTTCTTTCTCTCCTTCCTTCCTTCCTTCCTTCCTTCTCTCTCTCTCTCTCTCTTTCCTTCCTTCCTTCCTTCCTTCCTTCCTTCCTTCCTTCCTTCCTTCTTCCCTCCCTCCTTTCTTTCTTTCTTTCTTTCTTTCTTTCTTTCTTTCTTTCTTTCTTTCTTTCTTTCTTTCTTTCTTTCTTTCTTTCTTTCTTTCTTTCTTTCTTTCCTTCCTTCCTTCCTTCCTTCCTTCTTTCCTTCCTTCCTTCCTTCCTCCCTCCCTCCATCCCTTCTTTCTTTCTTTCTTTCTTTCTTTCTCTCCTTCCTTCCTTCCCTCCCTCCTTCCCTCCCTCCTTCCCTCCCTCCTTTCTTTCTTTCTTTCCTTCCTTCCTTCCTTCCTTCCTTCTTTCCTTCCTTCCTTCCTCCCTCCCTCCATCCCTTCTTTCTTTCTTTCTTTCTTTCTTTCTTTCTTTCTCTCCTTCCTTCCTTCCTTCCTTCCATTCCTTCCTTCCTTACTTCCTTCCTTCCTTCTCTCTCTCTCTCTCCTTCCTTCCTTCCTTTCCTTCCTTCCTTTCTTCCCTCCTGTCTTCTTTCTCTCTCTCTCTCCTTCCTTCCTTCCTTCCTTCGTTCCTTCCTTCGTTCCTTCCTTCCTTCCTTCCTCCCTCCCTCCCTCCTTCCCTCCCTCCTTTCTTTCTTTCTTTCCTTCCTTCCTTCCTTCCTTCCTTCCTTCCTTCCTTCCTTCTTTCCTTCCTTCCTTCCTTCCTTCCTTCTTTCCTTCCTTTCTTCCTTCCTTCCTCCCTCCCTCCATCCCTTCTTTCTTTCTTTCTTTTTTCTTTTTTTCTTTCTCTCCTCCTTCCTTCCTTTCTTTCTCTCTCTCTCTTTCCTTCCTTCCTTCCTTCCTTCCTTCCTTCCTCCCTCCCTCCATCCCTTCTTTCTTTCTTTCTTTCTTTCTCTCCTTCCTTCCTTCTTTCCTTCCTTCCTAACCTTCCTTCCTTCCTTCCTTCCTTTCCATCTTTCTGTGACAGTCTTCTATCCACATTGTGAGGAATGTGTTGTCATGGTTACCCACTGTATGTTCCCACAGTTGAACACACAAGTATTTACATGTATGTTGTATAGAACACAGATAGTTTACATCTTTATTTCCACCTTTTTTAGCTACACTTTAATTCACCAGATGTTTCTGTTTCCCTGTTCAGGTTGTTTTCAGAAACTCGCTGATGTTTGTTGTAGTTTGTAGATGAACAGATGAGATGTGGTTTAGTTTGAGCTGTTCCAGGCAGATAAAGTGAAACACGGCGACACGTTGAAGCTCGTAGCTGCTCTTTAAAGGTTTCCCTCTGCCTCCAGGACTCTGAGCGATAAGGTTTGCTTCTCCAGGCGGGTTAAACTCTCGCTTCTCCTCCCTGTGCTGAGGCTCACTGATGTGATGCTGCTGCCGGTGGAAATCCCTTATCGCCGCCGCCAGAACCCCGAGCCGCCTTTCTGATTTCAACCTGTTCTGTGGCGACGCTCCGCTGCAAATGTCCTTCTCTTCAAACAGCGTCGGTGTGTTTGTGGTGCAGGGATGGAGGAAGACGTTCTACCGTGGTGTCACTGAAGAAGTTTAGTCACGGTCTGCTGGTTGATCGTCTATTTACATCTGAAGATTCTTTCATGTCAAAGTGAAACTGATTTCTACAAAATAAAGGCATTAATTAAAAATAGAAAACATAAAATAAGTGAATCACCCCTCTTTAAAAACAGTTTTGTACATCTGGACGCTGCAATTTGACACCATTCTACTTGGTGAAACTATCAAGTTACACAGGGATCATGATGCTGCCACCACCGTGCTTCACGTCATGATGCTGCCACCACCGTGCTTCACGTCATGATGCTGCCACCACCGTGCTTCACATCATGATGCTGCCACCACCATGCTTCACGTCATGATGCTTCCACCACCATGCTTTACACCATGATGCTGCCACCACCATGCTTCACGTCATGATGATGCCACCACCGTGCTTCACGTCATGATGCTGCCACCACCGTGCTTCACTTCACGATGCTGCCACCACCGTGCTTCACATCATGATGCTGCCACCACCGTGCTTCACATCATGATGCTGCCTCCATCGTGTTTTAAATCATGATGCTGCCACCACCATGCTTCACGTCATGATGCTGCCACCGCCGTGCTTCACATCATGATGCTGCCACCACCACCATGCTTCACGTCATGATGCTGCCTCCATCGTGTTTTAAATCATGATGCTGCCACCACCATGCTTCACGTCATGATGCTGCCACCGCCGTGCTTCACATCATGATGCTGCCACCACCATGCTTCACATTGGGGACTGTGTGTTTGTGATTATGCTTGGTGTCCACCAAACATAGCATCTAGTCTGATGGTCAAAAAGCTCTATTCTGGTCTCCTCAGACCAAATAACCTTCTTCCAGTCGACTTTAGGGTCTCCACAAGTCTTCTGCTGAACTCACCACCTAAAGCTTGTAACTCCTTCAGAGAAGTCTTTGGTGTCTTGGTGGCCTCTGTCACTCATCAGTTTTTGAAGATGTCCTGCTCTAGTCAGATTTATACATGTTCCTTCCATGTCTTAATGATGGATTTAACTGGACTCCAAGAGATATTCAGTGACTTAGAGATGTTCTTTAACCACCCCTGACTGATGCTTTTCAACAACTTTTCCTCAGAGTGTTCTTTAGTCTTCGTGGTGTAGTTATATCCAGGACTCACCAGTGACTGGACCTTATAAGGGAATACTTATTAGAAGCACTGTAGAATAAATAAATAGAACTATTTGCCAGGATACCTACAATAAAAACCAACATGTTGGTCACAGCTGTTATTGCTGCATCAGTATCTTCATATTTTGGGTGATAGAAGTGACATAAACACGAGGAAACATGTGATGAGACTCCTGTATGGAACAAAGCTTTATATATTTTCCTTGCAGGCCAGCAGGATTTAGCCCAGCGTCACTTCCTGGAACACAAACCACCAAACTCCCACCAGCCAGTAAGCTGAAGTCCCAGTCCGACTCCTGCCTGCTTAATGCCGAGGACGTGTTTGACCTTTTGGAGAGCGTCCTGAGCGACCTGATCTGGACATTTGTATTCCCTCCTTTTTCGAGTCGGATTTAAACGACGGCTTCGGGCACAGTTTCCGACCTAGTGGGCGTCCCTCTTAACGACCATCGCAGTGGAACCGCAGAGGTTTGGCGATGTCGATCAACACCAGTGACTCAGCGACTGCCTCCCCTCGTTTCTTGGCAGCTTTGAAACTGTACGTCTGAATCATCTGATGCAACGCTGCTTCGTATCGACGTGTTTGATCGCAGGCCGCTTCTCTCCTCTTCATCCATTCCAATTTCTGTCATTTCTCACCGCCCGTTCTCTGCTTCACCTTGTTTTTCCGGCTGCCCGTTTACCTCCACGCGATTCCTCTCCTGAAACTTGGCGTGACAGAAGAGGGGGAGACGAGGTGTTGCAGAAAGAGGACATGCATAATTTAGGCTGCCAGGCTGAGGCTGGTCTTTGCCGCCACGGGGAACTGGACCAGAAATCACTCGTCCTTGCAGCTGTCCCCTTGAAAAGCTGCTTTCAGGGGCTTTTCTTCGTGTTTTCTATTCTGTTGGGGAAACTCATCTGCAGCTTTCCCTTGTTGGATGCAACCATTCGACTAACTTTGCAGCCGTTATAGCAAAGAGTTTCATATGGTGGAATCTGTTTTAGAAGTAGTAAAATGTCTTTCATGCATTATCACAGTGTTGTAAAGCCATAAATAGCCATAAAAAACAAACAAAACTGAATTTATTCCATTACTAGTTTTACAAAAATTGAAAAATCTCAAAATCAATGCTTGAAAAATGAATGGCGACTCTTCATTTTGTAGATATTGCAGCACGTTTGCAATTCTTTCCCATACTTACTGAATTTTTGTCTCGTTGTTTTTGCAGAATCTGGTCCGAACTGTTTATTTTTGGGAAATCTGGCAGACATATATTGACTGTGATCACATTTAGGATGAGATAGCTTTCACGATGGAATGGCACGTTGGAGATGAGCTTGAAAATCTGCCCATTCTTTCTGTTTTTGCAGGTTCTGGCTCTGATAAGTTGTGTAATGTTGGACTTTCAATAAACATGCTGGTTCAGAGGGTTAAATAAAGTGTTAGGATTTACAGCTAAATGTGGAATTATTCAGTTAGAATACAATTTGCAGTATGTGCTCTTAGTTTTCCTGCTGTTTTACATTGCAGGCCAGCAGGATTTAGCCCAACCATTGGGCGTGGACCAGAGGACCTCTCAGGTACCCCTTTTCCACCGAGCTGGTTCCAGGTCTAGTCCAGAGCCAGAGCCTGACTCAGCTCCACTTCTTTGTGTTTCCACCACCTAAGCACCGACTCCAGGTTCTATAAACTGGAGCTCAGCAAGCACCAACTCTTTGCTGGTCCAGAGCTAAGCACCGAGTACGTCAGGGGCTGGGGGCGGGGTTATGGTGACCAACCATCAACGGTGGAAAGGGACACACAAGCGCTAATTAGCGTCCTTGTTCTCCAGGACGTCCCTGGTCCCATCACACATGTATTGGAATGACTCCCGGGACACACGGAAGTTTAGCACAAACTGTTGACCTGAAATCCGCTACAGTTGTGTCCCACCAGTAGCGTGATCACGGATGTGTCCAGGCAACAGGAGGACCTCCGCCTCACAATCAGCCTTAAGACCATCTATAGAGATAAACATAGATATTATCATCAACTTACTGCGTTTGTTTAACTGCTATGTAATGGATGCTAGCATAGTGGTTTTACGGTGACCCAATGGCTCCAACTGGACTCAAAGCAAACAGGTTCTTAGGAGGAACCAGATTTGAACCAACTAAGAACCAGAACTAGGACATGGTTCTTCTTGGTGAAAAAGGGGTAAGGTGTCCTATGGGGTCTGGAACCAGTGGATCCTTTGGGTACTCTGTCTTGTCCAGTGGGGCCTCTGTCAATCCAACTGGTTCCACTGCATCCTGTTGATGCTTGATCAGAATGGGCTGTAGGAAGTCTGGAGGTCACATCAACATGTTGGACCATTGTCATGTTCCTCCACATGTTCCTGATTGGTTGGTGTTGTTGCCATGTGGTGGGGTGCATTTTCCTCCAGTGACATTTGGGATTTCCATCAGCATGAGGGAGTGTGTTTGTTGTGGGACGATGTTTATTTGGGTGTCTAAGTCTGATCAAGGTTTTCCATCAGAACACCTCATAGAACCAACATGATCAATGATATTCACTTCACCTGTCAGTGGTCAGGATGCTGTGGCTGATCGGTGTGTAAACGTGGCTTATCTTAGCAGTTACGAACCACAAAACAAATCAATAATGTAAAATCAGGGGGTCACTAAAGTCAAACATAGAAGTCTGCTCAAAATGTCACATTAATCTATTGTGTAGTTGTTGTTATGGAGCATTTAACTCCACACTGAGGAGGTTAAATCACCAACTGACGGAGCAGCGACCTCGGCTTTTTCTGCAGTAACATATTTTGACCTGTGCTGTCTGACGATGACGGCTCGATAAAAACCCACTTAAGTCGTGTGAATGTGGAGGTCAGAGTGCAGGTGGGACCTCGGAGAACAGAGCACGCCGCCGTCAGAGGCCACCAGACGTTTTATTTGTTGTTTTTTATCATTCGAATCCCTCTTTCTCCTTTGCTAATCCGCACAGTTGGGTCATTAAACGCTGAGACCTCACTGAGTTGACTATTAATCATCGGTCATTTCAAGCTATTAAAAGGTGCCTAAACTGTGCTTAATTCTTTTCCCTATAATCGGTGAACTTTGCAAAGGGAATGTGGGAGAACAGAGCCATGTTTTCTCTTCCCACGCTCTCATTTTTCAGGCTGCATCATTACAGTGCAGCTCCCCACCCCTCCTAGTTCTTCCTCCATTCCCCAGAAAAACCTCGGCTACGTGGGCCGATCATTAAACGAGCCACAAACTTTTTCCTTCCTCTTCTTCTTCTTCTTCTGTCCCCTCTGGACGCCACAGTGGCTGCACTCGGCATGGCCCGCCGAGGCGACAAACGTGACGAGCTGCCGGCTGTTTGACGGCAGAGAAGCAGAGGATTGGTGTGAAAGAGCTGCGACATCCTCACAGCGCCGCCTCGGCCGCATCCTGCTCCGGTGGTAAACGAGTTCGGAGATGTTTTGATGGAGAGAGACGAGCCACTTTGTCCCCGTCTGGTTTCGTCTCTCTCGGATTTTCGGAAAACCACAAAGTGCAAAAGGCAGAGCTGTAAATCTGGAAGTTCTGCAGCAGATTTCCAGATGAATCAATGCCCACATTCTGATGGATAAGGAGTTTACGATTGTCGTTTCATTGTCGTGTTCACCGCTTGGCCACCAGAGGGGTTTGTGGTCTCCAGAGGATGAATCCTGATGCTTTTGATAATCCTCCGGCTTTTCCTGACGTTGATGTTTGTGTTTTTGTTTGAATTATCCCAACTCTTGGTTGGATTTCCATGAAGCTTGGTGCCAACCGTTGGAATCCGTCTTATTTCCAGGTCTTTACATTGAGCCGCTGGATCAAGACCCCTTTATTTCACATTTTAATAGACCGTCTACCCTTTAGCATCTTTTCTTTAACGTGTAAAGTAGTGCAATACCTCTGTAAAATTACCAAAACATCTTAAATAGAAGTCATGAGACTGTCGACAAGCATCCTCAGGTTATACATAACATGACCCACTGGTTTTGGTCCCTAAACTTGAACAAAGAGTGAGTGAAACTTAAGTAATAGCAAATCAAAAGCAAAAGTCTGGTATCTAGTTAGCCAAAGAGAACTTTGTGCTTGACTGAAATCAAACCAATTGGTCAAAAATACTTGTATGTCATCTGCATATTAACTAAATCAGCCACATTATACGGAGGCCACTTCACTTGCTAGCCTTGTTTTCTAAATACACATAACAAATCTAGTATTTGCAGCATTTTAAACCATTTTAGCTGCTTATTTTTTGCTAATGTCATGAAAACTGACTCGGAGCAGAACAACGAGCAACGATGTTCAAATGGTTTCCCAAAATGTTGAGGAATACAACTCAGAAAAGTTTGTTTTCACATGATCTGCCATGTTGGTTGTTGAGCTGTGATGTGCAAACGTCTGTTAACGAAGATTATATTTGGCTTTTTTCCATCCGTTGCTTGACATGGTGCTAATTAGTTTGACAGCAACCCTTCAAACCGTCCACAACATGTGATTCCATTATTATTTTACCTGATCATGACATAAGTATATCCAAATGCAAGTTTTAGCAACTAAGTTGTCATTATTACTGCAATAAGTAGTATTTTAGGTAGAATAAAACCTTTCAAGCCTTAACTTGTTAGTTAAAAAGCACGATTTAGAGGAATAAACCTTTAAAATTAGAGGTACTCGGACATGACGTAGTACTTTGTGTGGACTATTCCTTGAATAAACCTTAAATGAAAGTACATTTTGAGTGAAATCATCCTTTAAATCCGTTAGTCTTGCACTTTAGTGATCATCCATAGCAGTAGGTTGCGCTGTCTTGAAGAAAAGGCTCTGAATGTGCAGGTCTAGAAGTGCAACCTTCGGGTCTGCAGACACATACTGTTGTGGGCAAGACATTGAACCCAAAGTTGGTGTGTGATGAGTGAATGGGAACCACTAAGTAGGGATGCAGGATAATATCGGGGTCCGATAATTATCGGTTAATTTTGGTAATTATGACGTCATTCCGATAATAATAAAATGAGCCGATAATAATAAAGACTTGGAATCTTGGTTTTTGCTGTTGGTCTGTGTGTTGTGGTTTGTCCTCATGTCTGGCTCCTCAACCCCTCCCCTCCCCGACGGTACTGTCGCATGTGTGTGATGTCATCAGACTGCGCGGGCAGAGAAAACAAGCAGCATGGCGTGGCACTGACCAGAGTGGACTTTCTTTACCGTGTCTGAAGAAGACATTTGACTAGGGCTGGTCCTGAATATTGGAATATGGGAATATTAGTTGGTTGTGGTGGTATTGGGATAACATTTTGATATTCAAATAGTCGTGTGTGTTGCCGTGGCCGAGCGCCGCCACCACTGAGTGCCGCTGAGTGCCGCCAAACGCCACCGAGTGTTGCCGAGCGTTGTCGAGCGTTGCCAAGACTCTAATACGTGACTGACGTTCAAGAACGCCGTGGTGGTTGTAGTAGAGGACCGGTGTCACGCTCCGATGTCGCCTCCCCCCCAGCCGACACCGCAGCACGAACCCAATCAGTTGACATTATCGGTTATCGGCTGCAAGAAATATAAAATTATCGATTATCGGTGTCGGTTGAAACACTGCGTCCCTACCACTAAGGCATAGAGGTGCAGATCGTTTACCTACAAGCCAGTTTTCTATTGGAAACCTCCATCTAGTGTCTCCTCAGGTGGAGCAACACCTTGCGTGATCCCTGCAGTTCCTCATCTTTCATCCATCACCTGCCACGAAACCCTCAACAGACGACTGCCGTTTAACGAGCTCTGTCTTTTGTCTTTCAAGGACCCAGATCAACTTCACCGTGGCCATCGACTTCACAGCTTCCAACGGTGAGTCTTGTTGTAAACACGGCTTTAATGCACCCGTACGAACGCCTCGGGAGCGTTCGTCCTAATATATTGTAGCGTAACTACACTTCTTAATGAAAATTTTGCACTCGTTAATAAAGGGGCACCATCTCAGATTACTGAGAAAATTATCATTCGAGATTAAGTCTCAAAGAAACTTTAATTGAATGAAGTAGAACAGTCTCTTAGCTGAAAGTCGCGAATTCTGATTAAATTGACCTCAGTTCCCACACAAAGAAAAACACAGAATCAGGAATTGGTCTAAATGAATATATTTATTAACTAATCTACTAATATACATACATGAGCTATAACAGTTGAGTCAGAGTGTGTGTATGGTGAATGTGTGATGTCAGATTATCAAACAGAATGACGAGGATGATGGTGAAAGAAGGGTAATTAGCCAACGATCTAAAGTTCCGATTTAGATTAACGAATGATACGCTAAAATTAAACCTGTTATCAAGTTATTACAGCATCAACCCAATCAGGAGCAGATAGAGAGGTGGGCTTTGCCTACTTTGAACAGAGCTGTCTGGTCGGAGCCTCCGTGAGCTGGAACGTTAGGTTGGGACCGGTTGGAACCCTTGAGCGACGAGTCTGGACGGATGTTTCCGAAGCGTCGTCTTGGTTGCTAGGCAACGTTCTGCCGATGGAGCCCTCACAGCAGCGCAGGATCAGAGGTTCTGATGTTGGCACGCAGATGGTGGTCGGTGGTGGTAGGCAGCCGGGCGCGGAGTGCGCTGTCGTCCGGGTTGATGGAGAATAACTTGATTATTAATTGTGGCTCTGTTAGACTTGACGGCGTTTGGTGTTAGCCGCAAAATCTCTAAAAAAAATTAAAAACTGTTCTGTTAGAACAGTTTTCGGCTTGAGGAAGAAGCGGTAGTGAAGCAGCTCGGACTTAGATGAGGGTGAGCACAATCTAAATAAAAAGGTCTAAAAGATTAACAAAGAGCCACAACAATAAGACGCGCAAAAATTTAACTTAACAACTAGACGAAGACAAAAAGGTAAAAAGCGCGGAATATCTGAAAATGGTCAGAGAGAATAGCAAGGAAGTTTTGTAAAGAAAGAGCCTAAGAAAAGAAAATGTCAAGAGTGGCGAGAGAGAGAGCCAGGAACGAAAGACGGCAAAAAGCACAGGACAAAGCGGGTTTCCACTTTTTATCCTCTGGCTTCTGGTGGGTGTTTATTTTGGGCGTGGATAGCCGTTTCCCGCTAAGACTGGTAATCTGACTCTGTTTCTTTGTCTAAAAGAAGAGCAAATTGCCATCTCAGATTGAGATACAAAAAGTATGTTATGTGCGCAAAAACGATCTATCCATCTCTCACCATGACCCATGATATGAAACAAAAGATTGGTAACAACATATACATCATAAGACGATCGATTATACCAGAAAGGGAATGAACATAAAAACCATTATATGTTAATATGCAATTGTATATATATATCACGTCCATCTTATCACTGGTGAATATAACACATTGGATGAAATGTAGTAGCAAAATATGTCAGATTTCCCCCACTATCACTTTTAATTCATGACAACATATCACTACAATTGGTTGTTTAATGTCGGCACTCCCGTTCATCTGACGTCGCTAGATGGCACTGTGGGTCCATCTTAGAACTGTGAATAATTTTGCAAATCCTTATCTTCGTTCTCATATTACTTAGAAATGCGATTTTTGGACAGTTGATATAGGGCATCATGTTGAGGCTGATGCAGGTACAAACACATGAAACAAATAAACAGAACAATAGTTATTTAGTCCGTTCCTGTATGAATGGATGAAAGTAAGACACAGTTCCAGGTGTCCCCCCTGGTATGTAGCCACAATTTATGGCCTCTCCTTATCAGTTAGGAGTGGAAGAGTTTTAAATGAGTCCATGGGGGAGATGCAGAAAAACATTCACCAAATCAGTGTGATTTGCAGCCAGTCCCTTTGAAGTTGAGTGTCAAATGGTGATCCTTCTTGAAGAT